>MU222711.1:397730-462030 GCA_018584345.1 Thuja plicata
GCACAAGTCTCTTCATTTCAAATGGATGTCTCTTCACATCTCCATGCAAGTCTTTTCAATTTCCAAATGCAAGACCCTTCGCATTTCTTGGACAAGTGATTCGCCTTCAGGAGAAAGATAACTCCCGGCGCTATATAACATCAACAGAAACAACATCCCGAAGATGATATTTTGTTGAGTTAGAGGTTGGTGCTTCGTATTGGAAAGGTTGGTGCCTAACATTAAAGAGATTAGTATCACTTACCGAGTTGGTGCACAATTGTGGGAATTGGTGTCTCCGGTAGGTTGGTGCATACAAATCATTTAAGAGGGGGTTAGTGTCTCCCATAGGTTGGCGCCTACAAAATTTGTAAGAGATGCATTTATATAAGTGATATTTTGACAAGGTTTTCTCCCGAAGGGGTTTCCACGTAAAAATGTGTTCTTGTGTTGCATAATTGTTAGATCTTGTATGATTGATCTTCCCAGATAAGGACCTGGTTTTGATTCTCTTTCCCTTTAGTCGAAACAGCCTCTAATCTGGTTTCCTCTTTGATGGAATCATTCCAAAGCTTCTCATAAGTGGGAATCTTCTTGCAAGCATAGACAACTCAAACAAATTGGTCTCAAGATAATGATGACCCATTTATAGCTATGGGCACCAACTCGTCATCATCCATCTTTACCCCCTCGCAGCAAGCTACTCACAAATTTCAGTGATCTTCATAAGATAAGTGGCCACTATGTTTGTATAGCTTGTGTATGTGGCACCAAGTTTGTTCTTTAGCAATATCTTGCAAGAAATGCTCACACTTTGATATAGTGTGATGATTGATCATGGCATCATACATCTCTCCCTTGTTGCCTTCTTTTTTGTAAAGTGAAGGATCAAACAGTCCTTCACCAAATCTAGGATCATTCAATTTGCCATGTCCTTTTTTTAATTTTCAACAAACTAAATAAAGTCAGTGGGAGATGCAATCTTATTTTCCACGAAATACCAAAGATCAAATTTCTCTGGAAGCATTTGGAATTTGTACTTCCAAGCTGTAAAGTTGGAAGCACCCTCTAGGTGGTCACACTCTCTAAGAGACTGAGCTTAGTTATGACTACAGCTCCTGAAACACACTAAAACCAAATGATTCTGCTATAAAAAAATTCAGATCAGCAACTTATGACAGGTGCAAATCAACACACTAATCAGAAAAGCACTCAAGGTATCACAACCTACAACCTCTCACAAGGCTAGATCACTTCAATAATTAAAGCAAGGGCACTGAAAACTTCCTCTTGCATGTGGCAAAGCACTCCATACATGGACCTGGAATATTTCAGTCAATGTGCTCTAATATCAAGTCTATGTTACGCGGGGACACGTTTCTTGTCCCTAGGGGACTCTTTTCTGTCCCGAAACGTTTCGGGGATAGTGGGACAAAAAGGGGACGTCCCCCGGCCATCCCCGATTTCAAAAAACTGCAAGAAACATCCCTTGACATTTGGGGACAGCTAGCCGTCCCCAAAATGCCTAGGGGACGCCCAAAATGTCCCCAATCCGTCCCTGAAATGACAAAGTGTCCCCTACACATTTGGATATTTTTGGCATTAAATAATAAAATAAAAACACTTTTTTAAAATTCTTTTTGCCAAACCGGCAATGTGCGGGGCCCACAAGGTTCGAATTCATGTTTGCGGACGATAAAAAATGAAGGAGGTGCAACCAGGACTGGCCGTGCTACCATTGGATGATCCACTTCTGCCAGAGGGAGATAGTGACTCAGATGATTCTGAGCCTTTGGATATTGATAGCTAGAATGAGGCTTAGTTTTATAATTTATATTTTGATGTTTGAGACTTTTGTATACATGTTTGAGACATTTTGTATTGGATATTTATATTGATAGACCATGGTTTTGATGTTTGAGATTATTGTTATAATGCTGTTATACTGATTTATATTGCTGCTATTATCATTTATGTTGTTATACTACTGTTGTAACTTGTGAATCGCTGATTTATTTGCATATTGTCTTGTTGTTTTCAACTATTGACATATCTCTTGCTCTTTCCCTCTCTCTATCTATAATATCTTAATATATTTTGAAAAGTTTACACACACACACATATATATATTAAAATTTTGTATACTGCCATTCCTGCCGTCCCCTATTTTTGGCTCTTTAGGAAATGTCCCGGAAACGCGTCCCCTGCCATCCCCCCATCCCCACCCCCGAAACGCCGTGGAACATAGATATCAAGTTAATTTTCAGACCATTGTAAGCAAATTCAACACTAAAAAAAAATAATCCCAACTGCAGACTAAAACTTCAACCAAAACAAGAGACCTAAGTAAGATAACCTGCAAACACATGCTGCTGAAAATATGAACAGACACTTAAAAAACTAGTGTTTATTACATTGAAATTGAAATAAACTCGAAATATTTTTCTTCTTCCATATTCAAAATTTGTCCTGCTGCTAAGTTATGGGCTCGTAATCTCTTTTATAGATTGAGAGAATCTTCTGAGCTTTACACACATCTAACTCAGTTGCAGTGCCAAATTTAGTAGGATGAGCTTTTACAAAAAATAAGATAAAACAAAACACAAAGCACTTACTCTAGAAACAAAAACCGCTTATCTCCATGTTAGAATCCCTCTAAACATACAAAAAGCTATAAGAGTTCAGAACACAGCTAAAAATAAAGGGAAAAAAAAACTGAAACAAAATCTTAGAGCTGTTCAGCACCCAGCTGAAGGGCAAACACACTAAAATAAAAATCGATTTCTTGCACTCGGCAGTAGGAGAAAAGCAGACAGGCAACAGAATTGAAGCTAGCAGAACTTATCTGTGTTTAACTTTTATAAACTTTTGTAGTAAAATAAGTTTTTGATGAGTTCATTTCCAATTATCTTCTGTTATGAAAGAAGCTTTTTGATAAGTTCATTTGCAATTGTCCTATTATAACATAATTTTTTTTAAGCCTCCATCTGCTGTTTTTCAGCTAGACTGACTCTTATATTGCAGTTTTAAAGTTCGTAAGCTGTCCCAAAATTACATTTGTAGTTCATTGATCCACAAATCTTGAAGAAGCTCCCATATTTATTAATTGTCAAATGATCTGCACTTGCCTCAATCTCAGTGATTGATTTTAAAATTTAATACAATATGGTAAATATACAATCTTAGCTCTTATGCATATTCGCAATTGTGAATTATAAGTGCTTGTGAATTGCCATGTCCCTTTTTGCTCTATCTATTTCCAGAATTATGTCTATCGGAATTCTTCTTGTTATTCCGACATTCACTTCTTTAAAGTTCTTTTTGCAATTAGAGAGAGCTTCTTCAACTGAATCAAACAATCTGTAAAAGAATTATTAGTTCTACCAGATTAATCTGTGGTATTTTGCATCTAATTTTCAATATCAAACTGTACTTTCCATCAGAAATCTGAAATTCTCATCAGTAGGCCCAAAGAACCCTAACGAGAGGAATGAGGGGTTCTGGATAGATGAACCAGGCCAAAATGACATCTGATTGACCTAGGGAATCTAGGATTACAGGATGGCAAGATATGGTTCAGCACTCGACTGAAACTAAGCCAGTCTTGTTAATCATCATATTAAGATTAAAGAGCAACAATGATTCACTAACCAGTTCTTATGTACACAACAAGGTAATGTGCCTAAATGCTCAAATACATTTATAATATGGAAAGGTAAATTCTATTTATGAATCCCGATGAGAATGACAAGTTTATATATATCTGATACTTCTTGCAAGTGAATATTGCTTGCAATATTCTTCATGGCTCACAATTAATTGAACGAAAATTGTTCAGTAAAATCCTTTTATGGATGTCAACAAAGCAAATTGTTATTTAAGTTAAATTAGGAACACTAACCAAGACATTTCAAAGTATTAATTGGTTGTCCAAAGTTGTCCTGACCATTTGAATCAACAGGCTCAGAAACCCAAAATGGTTTAAACAGCTTTAAAAGATTGTGTTTCTTTTCCTTGTGCAAATTCGACATGTTTCAAAATGAAAGTTGGAGAAACTTTCAGCCATTATAAACAATGATCAACATAACCAAGTGATGGACCAATTTGAATGAAATAAATTACTCTAAAGGACACAATTATTGATTTATTGTGCATTTATATTATAATTTATTCACCTCAACCATAATGCCACCATTACCTAGAGTGGATAACAGATGAACCCAAAGCTAATTGGCAACATCTTTGACTCCAATCAAACAATCAGAACTAAATGTTTGCTTTCCACCACTAATATTTGACTGACAAGATAACCTACATAAGTATCATTTCACAAAAGAGGATTTCTAGATCAGAAAATCATGAACTTACCCTTGCTTCAAGTGCTGCATTGCAACTACTCCCAAATTCTCTGTATAAATGGAAACACGGTGCCACTGAACTATGCCCCGATCTGCATATTCTCTTGGTGATTCACTCTCCAGAGGCCTCCTGTTATTCCGAATGCCTCCAGTTCCAACCGAAAAAATGGTAACCATTTGACCATTTCTCAATCTCTTCTGAATTGGTAGCTGCCCTACCTCCCCAAGTATAATAGCCTACATGGAAAATCCAATGTGCTTAAGCAAAGCTCAGAAATAATTTCAAATAACAGAAGCCCTGGCTTTCTTAAGTTATGATTTATGAAAAAACAGCTTCAACTTTATATGATTTACACAATAGTTTACACCGCCACTATAAAAGTTTCCTAAGACTAGGAAGGTGATTTCTCCTTCAATAACAAAAGATTTGATTTTCAGATACAAAATTTTAGCCCAGAAAAATGGCCTTTTCAGATATATGGCCCCTGGATAGTGCTGAAACTACAGGAAAAACAAAACTCCTTTCTGACCATTGCCCAGCAATAGTTTATTACTTACTTACAAAATCCATTGGGCTTTGGTCTCCATCTAGTGACTGAAGCAGGCTATCACCATGCAAAAGATCCAAGCTTAAACACCAGCTGGTGTAGATCCCTTGTGTCTGAGGGTCTGTTGAAACAGGAATCTTATAGCTCTTTCTGTATATAGGTAAAATAAAAAATATGTGTGCCTATGCTAAAAAAAATGACATTAAATAAAATGGAGGACAGAGGGATAGTTGAATGTAGACATTCTGTCCAGCAAGGTTGTGGTGTAATAGTAGATGGGAACATTCTAAACTGTGATCCAATTCACATCCTCCTAATGCACAGCATACTGCTACACCCAGCATATATGTTGCATGCTAGGTTGTGGTATGACGAACATGCCAACCTGACCCAAATTTAAAAAGGCTTATAAACTCGAGATTTACCTAAGTGTAAAAACCAAGAGAAAGTGCCTGACCTTATCCAAGATTCACCAAAGAGCCAAAAAAAAACCATAGCTATTTTACATAAGTTCAATATATGGTTAACTCAATGGAACTAATAAAATATATAAATTGCAAATGGAATCAAAATGATCAGAGAGCTTCCTAATTTTGGAAAGTCAATTCGCATTCTACGAAAAATAGAACTTGTGAAGGGGGCATTGCCCAGCAGAATTTCAACATATAGATGCAAGGCCCTAGGTTTGAGTCCCAATCAATCCATGTTTTTCAATGCTTTGGAACATTATGCACTCTAAACCTACATAAAACACATCATTAATACATGGGGATAGTTACATTTTTAAAAGACGGAATAAGTTTATACATGCAGGACAGCTAAAATTGAAAGCGACAAAAAATGTTTCACAAATATAGAATGGTAGGCAAATCTTTTACAGAATGGATAGCAAATCTTTCTTATTCAAAAATATATAAGAACTTTAGGAAAATTGTAAATGAAAGCAAAGAACTTACTATTAATGCATGCATCTTTTGGCAATCCTTATATCATGATGTGAATTTTATATGAAAATATTCTGAATAAATTTTTGACAATTTTCCATTTGCACAAACAGCAGGCAACTTGAGGGAACATCCGAAGACCCTTTAACTCTTTTGCAATGGAGCAGAGATGCAAGTAAATATCAATAAAACGAAAGATTGTAGGCTTCCCTCTGCAAGGGGAGAAAAGGCAACTAGAATTTATCTTTGAAGGAGAGCTACTAGAGGTAGTGCTAGAATATAAATATGGTCTGAATTTTCATAGTGAACAAATCTGCACACTTAAGCATAGTGAAAGGTATATACGAGGAGCCAAAAAGCATTCTATGCACTACATAACAGATGTAGGCATGCAAAATTGTAGGCTTGGAGGACCATTAGGATATTGTTTGCGTAGCCTGTTATGCCAGTAGTGCTTTATGGGTATGAGCTTTGGGGCAGCAACAACTTAGGTTGAGAATGGGGCAACTAGAAAGAACCCAAAAAAGTCTAATCACAAACAGTTTCAGTCGGCTATGAGATCTTACTGGCAGAAATATGCACCTTTCCTCTAGTGGCAGCAGCCACAATCCAACGACTGGGATATTTGACGAAAAAGTAAGGCGTGTTGAATTAAAGATGGCCAAGAATAGTAGTGGGTGAAAAATTGAATGGAGAAAAGGACACTTTGATGAAACAAAACAACAAGTGGATGAAGGGATGATGCGTTAGTTCACAAGAACAGCAGAAGCCTAATTGAGAAATATAGGAAATGTACACTAAAACTTTAAACTAACTCCATGGACAATGGAACTTGAAGGGGTTGATGACATGTCCAAAATGAATCTAACCCCACATATTAACGACCATCAAGAAGCTTATATTAAGGCAGGTACCAAATGGGGGGATAAGATGCTCATAGCCCAAAGGACAATAATATGAAACTAGTCACAAGACAAAATTCAGCAAAAATCGGGAGAACAAATCATGACTACTTTCAATAGGGGGGTATATTCAAACCAGAAGTCGCTTCATTGTTGTTTGTTGTGCATACAGTGACCTTAGTGCCAATCTCCTCAGCACCTTGAGGTTTGATTCTATACCTGCACTCTTCGGCAGTTTCTAATCAAAAGTAGCGAGAGAAGGTCCATCCTCCCAAAAGAAGTGCAGGCACGGCGAATTTGAGTCTGCTACTAGTATTTTACTGCTTGCAGACGTTAGTTACAAACTCTTTTTCAATTGGCAGAATCTAATTTCTGAGAAAAATTATGAAAAACTACCCTGAAGCGTGGTGGTAGAAGTGCGGGGATGGGGGAACCATAAACAGTCAAATTAACCTGACGGGCTTCGATAGAAAAAGTACCCTATACAAACTCCCATTGTAGTTATATTGAACCGTTCTGTTGTTGAATTTGGAGCCGCCGTTAGAGTTTCCATCGTTGTTCTGAGTTGTGTTCTTTGTTTCTTGAGCAATATCATCTTCAGAGTCATTATCAGACAGCTCGTACGTAGCAAAACCCCTCCAACAACAACCAACACCTGCATTTGCTCTGCTGGGTAAACCTACAATAGCAGCTTCTCTCCATATCAATTATGGCTCCCCACAAATAAATACTGATCTGACAAAACGAGGAAAAGTTTACCAGGTATGCGAGATAATGAGCGCGCGAGCTTCAGCAAGGAGGAAGAGGAAGCCATGCTTTTCTTTACCTTCTGCAAATTCAAAACCCTACATAAACCCTGCCTGTAAATTTTGTATTTATATTTTGGTAATTGTTTTGTATAGGTTGTCAGCATGTTCAAAACCTTTCTAAACTCCTATAATTGCTTTGCAAATATTTTTAAATTGGTATTTAGTGATTAAAAATAAAATTATTATAAATTTGATTTTTCTAAAAGGATAAATGTATATTTCTTAAATTTTTTAATTATGAAAAATAATTTGATTCTTATATAATATATTACATAATGACGTTATAATAAAAAACTTCATATTTTTTTAGGCAATTTATAATTAATATTTTAAAATATTCTTTTATTATTTATATAAATATTTTATCTTTATTTCTTTTTTTGTGAAATTGTCTATCTATTATGTTTCAATTGTTGTTGAATTTATTAACTATACAAAAAATAACTCTTTAACAATATTACGAAGGCAAGTACTTGCTACTACATGGCAATTGTTTATATTATATTTGTATTACTTGTTAATATGATAAAATTAGTAAATCTCACTCCAGTTTAAGGATGATGGATTAAAAGAATTTCAACTCTTTAAAAATCAATTGTGATATGGAAGAGATCAAATTCTTGAGTGAAGGTTTGATGGATGAGGTTGGAATTGTGTTTCAAGTACATTTAGCAATGGATGTGTGTGTGTGTGTGTGTGTGTGCACATTTATATGTGTGTGTACAAGGAAAATTTTACCAGCGTTAAAATAGATTAAAGGGGATCAAGACACTAAGCGCAATAAAGCATACTAACTACAAAATTTGATAAAGCATACTACAAAGACAAAATATTGAACTCCACGAGCTCATTGTCTAGGACGCACACGCATGTCAAGGACACCAACGCATGTATGGGACAACAGTGTTGTGCGCATACGTCCCATATAGATAAAGTATGAACGATAGCACAAAAGACGAGTAAAACAAGTGCCACGTAGTGGCCTGCACTATGTTAAAAACGATATATAAAAAATAAATTTGGGAAGCCTCCTATAAGACCAAATCAATTGAACCAATCATAATTGAGAAAACTAATTTATAGAATATATTTAATTCATAAATAAATATTTAAACTTTACAAATAGTTGAACAATAAAAAAATAGTAATTTATGATTGGTTCATTCATATAAAACTAATTCATTATTGGTGCACAACCGAATGCAATAGTATATTGCAATAATAGAAAGCGGTAGAATATAAAAACAAGTGCCACGTACTCACTTGTGGTAATTAGTTATAATTATATATGCAAATTTAATTTTAATTTTATTATAAATATTATATATATTTTAGTTAATAGTTATTTAATAAAAGTAAAATTATTATAGATTAAAAATTAAATAAGAAACTTTGTATAAAATGTGAAAAATAATATTTAATAAATTATGTTTGTATATATTATAATTTTATTTATATAGTTATAATTGTAAAAATTTAAACTATAGTTATAAATTATAAATGTAAGGTGAAATTTAAATAATAAATAAATAGTTAGTGAAATACTAAAATTATATAATATAGCATATATGATATAGTAATTTTATATTATATACTATAAAAATTATATATATTATAAATTAGATAATTGTAATAATTATTTATAGCATATATATATTAAATATAATATAGTAAATTTTTTAGAATATATAATAGTTATATATTAAAAATAATTAAATTTTTTAATGAAAATAACATGTTACATTATAAAATATAAAATATAGTATCTCATAAATATATTATTTTGTAAATTAAAAGACTAATTTCAAAATAAATTAAATGATGTATAAATTATATATTACAAAACTATGTTAAAAACTATGGGAAAAAAATAAATTAAATGATGTATAAATTATATATTACAAAACTATGTTAAAAACTATGGGAAAAAAATAAATTTGGGAAGCCTCCGAAAAAAGGGGTCCTATAAGACCAAATCAATTGAACCAATCATAATTGAAAAAATTAATTTATAAAATATATTTAATTCATAAATAAATATTTCGACTTTACAAATAATTCAAGAAGAAAAAAATAGTGATTTATGATTGGTTATTGGTGTAAAACTAATTCACTATTGGTGCATAACCGAATACAATAGTATATTGCCTACGGCAAGTACAATAAGTACAATTAAACTATGAGATGAAAGGGAAAGGACATAATCTACACTAGATTCGATGGTTGATTAAGCTAACACTTCACACATTCTTCCTCGCGAACCTGCACACACAGAAACAACAAAAATATTGGGGTTGCTATTTGGATATTTGTATCAGTCAGATCCCTACTTTGGTGTTTCCATCTTCACAGCAGACGATATAGATGCGAAAAATGGTGATAGGTAACCGTATAGAGACAACAAATAATGTTAATGCAAATAAGAATAGATGCAGTGTTCACTATGTTATGAAATACAAAAATAAGATGAAGTGAAGAGACTCCCCTCAATGAGATGGAAGCCAATAGATGAAGACTATGGAGCCAATATGTTGTCAACACGATCAAGAACTCAAGAATATGATGGTAAGCTTCAAAAAACAAATGATAGAGTTGTGAGAAAAATGACCCAAAAGAGTGCCTAGATCGTGAAGAAGTGTATAGAGTATTTGTAGAAGACTAAATGAAGTTTGAAAAATGGGATTTCAACCATCTAGGGTCAAATCTGGGCATCGGTGGGCGGTGGAATCGAGTGATACAACTGCAGGGTGGAGTTTGAACGCTCCAATGGCAGTCTGCACATATGCAAATTCACAGACGAGTGTGCATTGTGTGGATGTCTCTGCAACGCGCATGCATCCCGTGTCATCCAAGTCGCACGATCAAGATTCTGAATTGGAAATGGCAAAGCAGGATAAATAAGCATGGATAGATGACTTGAAATTTGTGTTTTAGGCTAAGGTAGGGACGTTATGAAATGACAAATTACATCAGGGTGCAAATTTGTAACATTATATATCTATATGTGCATGTGTGTGTGTGTGTGTGTCTATATTTATGTCTTCTCTATGTATATGTCTGTGTCTGTGTCTATGTCTGTGTCTGTGTCTGTGTCTGTGTCTGCGTCTCTGTCTCTGTCTGTATCTGTGTCTGTGTCTGTGTCTGTGTCTACGTCTACGTCTATGTCTACATCTACGTCTACATCTATGTCTATGTCTATGTCTATGTCTATGTCTATGTCTATGTCTATGCCTATGTCTATGCATGTATATCTATAGTTATATGTATATATGTATTTCTATATTTTTGGTTGTGTAATACGTTAAGAGATATCATTCTCGAGGCACCTATTACATCTTAAGGTGAATATGATTAGAAATAAGTGCCTCAAGAAGGATACCTCTTGATGTGTGTGTGTGTGTGTGCATATGCATATGTATATGTATATGTATATATACATATGTATATATAAGTGTATATGTGTGTGTGTGTATATATACATACATGTGTGTGTGTGTGTTGACGCAGTCGTGGCAGGAGTTTCCCTAATGGAGATGGTCCAACTCATGCAGCAAGAGTCAACACAGTGGAAACAACCAACTTAAGAACAAGAATAGACAATCAACATGCTACAACAGATCTTCACATTATCACAAAATCATATATTTACATCACATCCTACAACATGCAACTTAAAAACTTTCGACATGAATGCCTGATTACAATAGAAATCTCAAGCTAAACCCCAATGCTAACCTTCCAAAGGTTATCATACTCTGTGTTACTACTGTTGCCTTAAGAAAGATCAAATATCGCAATATATATAGCCTCCACAACACATATGTCAACCAAATCAATTATATTTTCCAAGACTAAGAAAACGCAACGTGTAGAAATATAGGTTAGGACCCAAATTGAATAAGATCTCAATGCCAAGATGTAGAAATGAAGCATGATCCAAGAGAGATGTCAGCCAAAGATCCAGGAATATCATGATATGAGCCACTAAGCTTCGTTGATCAAAAAAATGATTTGCAAGACTGGAAAACTCCAACTGGCCGTTAGAACATGAAGAACACACAAAACTACCATGAATCTTTAATATCTCCACAGTGAAGTATCCAAGTGAGGTGTGAACCCAAACATAAAGAAAACATGATGCCCAAAACCAACCCTAAAGTTCACAATAGCAGATGATCTAAAACAAAGGAACGCCACAAAAAACATAGAAATTAAAAATAGGAACAAAATTGAAAGGAAATATGTTTGGGTGATGCAATATTGCCAATGACCCAAGGATGCTCCTGCATCAGACACCCCTTGTGAGAATAATATGTTCCAAAATCAACTAGGTGCTCCTGCACCATACTCCCCATGGAAATGAAACTTAAGTCCCTTGAGTGAGGACCTTCAAAATAATTATGTTTTCTCTCCTCTTCCTCTGATCTCCAAACATCTTTTTCATCTAGTACACCCTTCCAATGTACAAGGTGCTGGAAACGTGTATCCTCTCTTCAACTTGCACCTACATTATGTGTCATCTTCACCCTTGGCTTGACTATCTTCATGCTCGAGTATGTGGACCTATCAAAGAAATTTTGTTGTTTTTCCCAACCTGTTCTCCTTTAGTCCTATACTGTAATAAACATAATAATAAATTTATTGACAAAAACAAACTGATTAGTATCAATCACTAGTGCATTTGAGTACATTTTTCGATGACCGATTGTCGCTTTTACGATGCTTATTTGTCTAAAGTGTGATCAAAAGATAGAGAAATTTGTCTGTACTTTTACGATGCCTAAGAGAGAGAGAGAGAGAGAGAGAGAGAGAGAGATTTTCATCTGTATCTCTCTCTCTTCCTGTCTTTGGGCATCCAATTCTTGAAGTCATTAAAGGATGTTCATTTGTATCTCTCTCTTCGTGTCTTTGGGGCATATGATGCTTCAAGTGATTAGAGGATACAAACACAACTATTGATGCAAACACTAATATAACAACATAACTCAATGCAAATAGATGTATAGAGTGCATGTGTACATCATATGATATATGCATATAAGTATATCCTTGAAGTAGACTTCTGAGCCATGCCTATTTTATGTTGTTAAAACATGGAGAATAGAGAGAGTTGAAAAGTGAACAGTTTTGCTTAATGAGAATGCACGAGCTTTTGCATATTTGAGCACAAAATCTGAGTATTGCTTGATTGTTTTGCATTGATTCTGACACACTTGATTTGGTAACATACAATATATGGTTCCTTGAAGTCTTAATGTGCATTTGAATTCATTTTGAAGGATTTTCTATTTTTTTTAATTCATTTATTGGGGTTGTTCTTTGACAGTGTTGTAGGAAATCATTTTGCCTTAATTTTGTGAGCCAATGGATACCTAGGGCTCATTCCTCTTTATGTATTTGTTGTTTCTTGAGGAATGAATCCCTGACATGTATTATAACTTGATCTAATAACAAAATGCAGAGAGAGAAAGAGAGGGTTGCTAAGATGGTGATCATCGAGTTTGAGGGCAAGATTGCTTGAGAAGGTGCATGGGAATGAGGGTGTAGGTATTTGATATAAAGACCTGTCCAAATGAGGAAAATGTTTTATGATGGATTATGTTTGTGCATGATCAATACATGGCAAAACAACTTTTTTTTCAAGTTTGGAAGTGTTTGGAGATGTATTTTTTAGAAAGCCCTAGATATAAGGGTCTATTGGTGAGGGTTTGTAAGTTAGCCTATGAAATGGCCATGGCTATGAAAATGAGTGCAATAATCCTCAATTTGGGATCAAAATAGGAGACTTTCACTTGGGTTGGAGTCTTTATGAGGTTTTTTGCTAGTATTTGCTTGAGAAAATAGGGCTAATTAGGCATATTGTGATGTTGACAAGGTATTATTCACATAGTTGGTCCAAAAGGGTAATATTTGGTTTTGAGATATGTTTTGTAACTCAATAAAGGGTATCCAAAGCTATAGTTTTTTTTTCAGGTGTTTTGGAAGTTTAGGAGAAAGGTCTAAAAAAAATAGGCTTGGAAGGGCTACAAGGAAAGCCTAGTTTGACCTCGGGTAAGGGTAAGTTATCTAATCAATGAATGTGTGTTCATTCTAACACCTTTGCAGTATGATACAGATTTTGAGTCAAGGATCGTATGCATAGGAAGGAAAGAATTTTTGAATGAGCAAGTTCCTAGGGAGGAGGGAACCAAGGATAGAGATCAGAAGGGTGTGAAGAAATCAGTGGAGCAGGCGAGAATTGGATTTAAAAGTGAACAAAGGATGGTGACTGATCTACAATGTATCAGTTTTATGATTGGGAAAGAAGGTGTGGTTATTAGGGACAGAATGTGTCCTATAAGTGGGAAGGTGAAGGACAATAAAATTCCTTTAGTAACCAAAGGGGAAAGAGGTCATTTAGACCTTAAGAATTAGGTTCAAGAGCAACAGCAGTAGTCAAGGCACGACTGTACATGGCAGAGCACTATGGATATGTTTTTTTTTTATTTCTAACACCATTACAAAGTTTGGTGCAAGTTGCAGGTGGTTTCATAGTGAGTTGTTATTGCAACAGATGCTTAGGAGAGGACAAGGTTGCAGGACACCTAAAAGGAGAGTAAATGGGATGAGGAAAAGGGCATTAATGAGTACCTTCTCTTGGGACAAGAGACTTTTCATAGGGGGTGGTATGGTGCAGGAGTACCTATGGGTCCCATAGGACCTCATTGGTAGATTAACCATGATTGAGTCTAGATATGTTTAATAAGATCTTTTTGATCATTTAAATGGTGTAATAAGACCATTTGAGGTCATTTGATGTAATGGTTAAGGTCATAAGGTCAAGTTGTCCTTTTGGGTCAAATTGGTCAAAATTGTGTAACTAAGGGTAAAATCATATACTTGAGTCAATTTTGTCATTAAAATGTCAAGAGTAATCATTTTTAGGACATAGGTTGATTGAGAGGACAAGATGCCAAAATATTGCAAAGTTGCATAAAATGTTGACAAGCAACTTTTAGTTCAAATTGGTAGGTTGGTTCAAAAGTTAGTTTTATGGTTATATGTGGTTGAAATAGGTTGAGTCATGTTTAAAGGAACATGTTCACGCCCAAGTTTTGGCTGGTGTGGTGGTTGATCATTTCCATTGTACCGACAAGAATCTATGAATGAAAGAACTCAAGTTTGGACTGCAATCTTGGAGAAATCTTACATTTACTATTGTTTTTTACTCTCACATCAAGTGGTTTCCAATTGGATATGAAAGTGTAGGGTTTTAACAATCCTCTGAAGTAGTTTTGAAGCACTTTTTAATTCATTTTGATTGTTCCATACAATGTTGTAGGTGATAGTTTTGTGTTGATTTGAGAACCAATATGCCCAAATGACCCATTCCACTTTTTGTGGTTGTTGTTTCTCTTGGAAGACATTATTTTGTTGAATTCAAATGAAGGAAAAATCAGAGTTTTAGTGTGATTATGGAAAGTCCCATGATGCTCTTTCCACTCTTTCCCTTCCAATGGACAACTTACCTCTTCCTTAACTAGGATCCAAATATTTTATATGTTGTCTCCATATATCCAAATGAAGGACTTAGGTGTAGAGATAAAGTTGGTTTCAAGCATTGGAGGTTATATTTTTTGTTATGAATGGAATGAAGGTGTTGGAGGCTCATTAGCTACAGTAAGGTGTTTAGTGTTTTGAACAGGCTTAAAGAGCATTAGGTGTTGTATTATTTACCTGATTGTTTGACTGTAAAGCTGAGTGATTGGAGCCTTGTGATCAAATGGATTCTTATTGTCCTTAGATATGATTGAAGTTAGAACATGGGTCTTAGACAGGTGTTGTTACAAAACAAAGTTAAAATATTGAAGGAAGAAAGTTGATCCTTATGCCTTGAGGTAAAGAGTGACATGTTCCTAATCAGCTTATTTCGGTTTGGTCCAAAATTCAACAACCAATATTTCTTCATGATAACCAATGGGAACACTAACCTAAGATTTTGGTCCAAAATGTCTTATTGGAGTAGTCCTAATAGGAGTATCCATAGGGGTTTGGCTTGGATTATGGAATGTGAACATGGAATGAAGTTTGGGATGATGTGACTGCCCTTTTAGAAATTTAAATGAATATTTGCCCATGTAATCATCAATATGAATATTTTCCCATGTAATCATCAATATGAATATAAACAACAAACACCTAAATCATGGACCTTACCTATGATGGTCTCCACTAAGAAACTTCTTGTGTTGTTGTCCGTGTTGGCTCTGTTGGACCCTGCAATTAAGATTCAATACATATTATTCAATAACATTAACAATGGAGCATAATAAAATATTGAAAAGTGTGTTACCTTATTGAGCTTCTCTTAGTTTCAAGAATAGTTTAATATTTTCTACTTAACATGGCCAACTACGTGAAGGTGGAAGCTCATTTGGACCCTCCCCTCTAACATCATTCTAAATTCCTCATTAACATATAACATTCATTCATTATTTCATCCATTAATAAAATATATTATTCATTCATTATCACATAACATTCATTAAAACATAATTACATCCATTAAAACATAAAATTCATTCATTAACACATAATATGATTAAAATCATTTCTTTTTTGGTTTTTTTAGATAAGAAAAGACTAAGTGAAGCATCAACTTCTTCATCATTTTTCCCCTCTCTAGGTCTTGTTCCCTCTGGTTGTGCCCTATGCCTAGTCAAGTAATCACGACGTGGAGTCCTATGCAAAGGGGGGTTCACTGCAATAACAAAGAAATGGGTTAAATTCATAAGATTTTTTATTATTGTTACAAGTATTTCATTAATTAAAATAACATTGCAAAGGTTCTCTTTACCTGATGGGGCCACATCATATTCCTAATCATGTTGTCTAGCCTCATCCTCTTTACCTGATGGGGGCACATCACATTCCTAATGTTGTGTAGCATGATCATGCTCCACTTGTTCACCATGCTCTACATGCTCTAAAATAAAAATAGAAAAGGTTACATTGATTACTACACCAATTGCAATTAAAGATGTTTAATTATATTAATAATTACATTAAAATTGTGTATAGGACATGAATACCTCTAGTATAGGGATGCACACCATGACCTTCATCATGTGCAGTTTGTGCTCCAACCTCAGCAAGTTGCATTCCAATATCATGTGCATTGTTATCATTACTTTCTTATTTAGAACAACTATAGTCACTTTGTGGTGGAAATTAATATTGAAGAGATTATTGCTCAAGTATTCAATTTTAAATAATCTACATTTAGGTTATTTACCTATGTAGTGGATGCACTAGAAGCTTGTGTTTGCCCACTCGATTCTCTTAGGCATTCAACCATTTCTACATAGCCTTGGTGGAAGGCAAGATTCATTTCATCTTCTATGGGAGCTTTGTTGAATTCAGAGCCCTGTATCTTTGCATAATATCATGAAATTTGCTTCTATTGTATGATTAAAAAATTATTGTTTCCAATTTATTATTTTGGTGCGATATTTCATTTATTGATACTTACAATTCGTGTGGCAACTTTCATATAACCACCAGAGCCAAGTTTGTGCCACCCGTGTTTTTCTAATCTTGCCTTCGTTGTCTTCTATGTGTCAAGAAGCCTATGAAAAGTTTGAAATATGTTAGGTTATGTAAAATAAAAAGTAATCAGTACATAATTACATTGTTGATAGTATCACATACCTTCTTCCACCCAGTGGTGTATGTCCTTTTTTATTTTTTGCTTTCTCCTTTCCATCAGAAATCAGGTCCTTCCACTCCCTCTCTGGAATCATGGGGGGACACTTGTACCTTTTTTTCTTCTCTAAATGTGTCCTATATTAGTCCCTCACATACTTTAGAGATATGTCATCTTTATGAAGGACCTTGGTTTTGTTGAATGTATTTCCGAACAACAGAACTAAACGGCTTTTGAGTTCATCTTTTAATTGTTCATTTTGGGAATTCCGTCGTGTATGTATGGTGGGCATGAAAATCTCTAATGCATGGTCATTTAGATATTTATAAAAAACATCATTGCCTACAAAAAATATTATGGGATCATTAGTCCAAACAGGGTGATCAATAAGTAAATTACAATTAGACTTATAAAGTACCTGGAACCTTCTCTATCTTTATGGGAACAAAAACATCGGTCACCACTAATGTGACCAGCAATGTTCTCGAACTAGAAATACGGGAAGATCCATGAACTATTGTTAAAACATCACCACTAGTGGCCTCTGCATCCCTAGGTACATGTTTCGTTGCACATGTCGGTGCACTAGTCGATGCTTGGATGTTGCATGTTGTGGATGATGGGGTCGGATGAGGTTGTGTATGCATAAGATCAGGACAATACCTGAAGTACCTTAAACAATAGATTAAATATATATGCAATAACACATTAACGAAAGGACAAGAACATGTAAAAATATGAGGTGGTATGTGCACAACAACATGGCCAACACCTTAAATACATGGAGCACTCTGATCATGGCCAACAACATCATGAGGACACAATTTTTTTGTAAAAACAACACGTACATATTTTATTTAATGACATAAAATAGTATAAAATATAAACCATGAATGAACTTATGTTATAATTAAAGATTTCATGACAACTTACTTCCAAGTTTTGCAAAAAAATTTCCAATTATTTCATGCTCTCTTCTATCTCATCAGTTTGAGGCTCCATGAATAACAATTGAACCATTTCTTGATTTATTTATTTTTGAAACCTTTTTATTAAAGGCATTATATTTTTCCATTAGTATACTTAAGGAAAAACATGATCTGCACCATCGGTTTACTCTACACCGACAAATAGTGCACAACACTACCCGCGCCAAGGATACCCGACGGACACTATTCAATGTTATCCAATGACAAAAAGGTAAAGGAAACCCAATGACTAACAACAGTGCAACCCAACAGAACAACAAAGAGAGGAACCCGACAGACAAAGGGAACCCGACGAACAGTTCAACAAAGGAACGCCGACAAACTTCAAGTTCAACCCGACGACCAAGAACCGACAGTCAGTTACATCCCACAAAAAGTGGTTCTGAATTTCCACGTCAGATAAATCACTGAAGTTGCAATTATAGCTTCTTGAATTACTTTTAAATCTATTATGTGCGGAGGAAGCAATGTATTTATTGTTGTTTTAATTAGTTTTATTGATTCTAAACATGCAAACTAAAGATCAAGGTCAAGTTGTAAACCTTGGATCTAAGAGTTAACATTGTAATGCGTGATTCCAAGATAGGTCAAATACTTGTATAAATAGATGCTCAATCTATTGAGAATAGAAGTTGTTCAATAAAGATAGTAGCCACGGAGAGCATCTAGAGACCATTTAAATCGATCAGATTTCCACAATCCATTGAGTTTATAGCTAGATTTCTGGTGTTGATTGTGTGTGTTTTTAAGCATCGACATTTCGGATCACACTCCGTGATCCATCATCAGGATGAGAGCACAATAAGGAGAAAATAATGATGATGGATCATGGAGTGTGATCCGAAACGTCGATGCTTAAAAACACACACAATCAACACCAGAAATCTAGCTATAAAATCTAGAGACCAGACAAGAGAATTCATGCAGAAGGATAGAAATAGAATCAAATCAGTTTCAAGAACAGAACAGAGGCTACCGATGAGCAAAGAAAAGGTATTCATCAATCACTTAAGGTGATATTGTTAATCTGAGAGCTTTAATGGATATGTAATCAGAAATTGTAGATTGCATATAGTCAGGTCAACATTTGTACTCATTCTAACAAGTGTAGTACACTAATGAAATCCTTTCAAGAAAGGTGGGCTTAACCGTCCTACTGTAAATCTCATAACTGAGTGCACACTTAAATCAATGTTGCTAAAGCTCTTAACAGAGTAGATCTTAACAGGTCTCCACCTTAATACTCCTAACAGGGTAGATCATCAGAAGTGATCAAATTGTAAGCCTTAACCGACTCCCTTCCATTCTGTAGATAGTGAATTTTTGTGGGTGCTATCCCCACCGTAGTTTTTACTTCCTAACAGGAGTTTTATGTGATACCATATCTTGTGTTATGTGTTTATCATTTTCATGAATTTTTCTATGAATGTTGCAAACTATTAAAGATTATGAATGAACAATACATGCATAAGAAAGAACAATAGTAATGGTTGGTAATGCAGTAATGAATGATGACTAATGATAAATTGTGAAAGGTGTTAAAAGTTTTAGAGGTATTGATTCACCCCTCCCCTCTTAGTACTACTTCCCATTAATTCCAACAATTGGTATCAGAGTTAAGTCTCTTCTTGGAAAGCTTAAAGGCTTAAGAGAAAAGATCATACAATGGAGAAGTACAAACTTGATAAGAATATTGAGAACAAAAAGCTTGAGATACATATGTTCTATGAATAGTATAAAGAAGCAAGAATCAAGATGAGAGAGCTGTTAAATGAAAGGAAAGGTATGGCTACTCGGAACAATGAAAAAGATTATCAAGAAAAAGAGATTCCATATCTCTTTGAATTTTCAGGATCAAATACAAGTAATACATCAGATGCATCAGAAGATAACGTCACAAATCTAAAGGAGATCAATCAACATCTGACAGAGCAAATAAAGATGCTGCAAATCGGTCAAGAGAGCCAGATGGTAAGAATGATTGATGTGATGAGTTTTGCTAGACAAGCTGAAACAGAAAGAACACTTGCTATTGACGATAGAAGGAAGATTACAAAGAAACTACAAGAAAAGGAATTAGAAATTCAAAGACATGTTGAGCATCACCATGATCTCACAAATCAGATTATTCTTATGAGTCAACAAGCAAACATAATAAATGTGGAACTCATTGAAAGAATACAGATTATCAGTGAACTAAGATAAGAGAATGAAAAGCTAAAACATGAGGTTAGAATTCAACAACAACATAACGAGATTATTAGAAATTCTGAAGAGAGCAATAAAAGAATGGATGACTTTCTTGAAGGACAACGAATAGTCAACAACAAAAATGGTATAGGTTTTACCGAAAATGGAGAATCATCCAATCAAGCAAACTCAAAGAATGTCTATGAAAATCCAAGACCAAGAAAGCTAACATGCAATCATTGTGGAAAGCAAGGGCACACATCAAATGTATGCTGAGGTAAAATGAAAGGTATTCTTAAATCTTCACCTACATTCCTAGGATTCTGTTATAAATGTAACAAGAAAGGACATGAGGCTTATGAATGCAAGACTAAGATAGAACAACCAAAGAAGGAAACCTACATGGACAAATATTGTCCTACATGCAAGATGAATGGGCACACATCTGAAGAATGCTAGAAAAAGAAAAGGCAAGCATGGAAGCCTATAGGTCAAAAGATTCTTTATCAACCAAAGAGAATAGGTAATCAATATACATGGGATTACAATACATGGACAAACTGTACAACATGTGGTAGATATTGTCACATTGTTGCAAATTGCATGAGAGCATGGACCAAAAGGTCTAGAGGCTGGTCAAACCCTGGAATGACATGCTTGCACTGTCATAAAGTTGGTCACCTCAAGAAATAATGCAAAGACCGATTAACAAAGACAAGCACATATCCCAATGGAAACACCATTAAAGATATCCGGAGGGCTAGAGACAAAATGTGGATAAAATCTTCAAGCAATGATGAAGCTGGGCCAAGCAATGCAAATGGTGACACCCCATCCAATGGATCTGGTGACATCACCACCCCCACTTGAGCTGAACAAGTAAGTATGGAACTGCATTACACCAATTCATATTTTTCATCAATTCCATTATACAATTGATAGATAGTCAAAATCTGCATAATAAAGATGCATATTATGTTACTTGTTCCAATTCTGAGAAAACAACCCCGTCGGTATACACATACTGAAAATCATTGGTTAACAAAGTAGAGAAGTTGTTCTACACTTACCAGAAATTGTTGGTCAACACACAAAGTGGCTAAGTTGCCAATGTAACCCGACACCCGTCGGTAAGAAAAGAAGTTACAAGTTGTCACTATAGAATACCGATATATGTCGGTACAAGAAACATTGTTAACAACTGTCCTGAACAACTCAACTTCACCGATGATGATTTAGAAAGTCTTCCCAATGAAACCTGTCTTCATGTCCTGACGAGTTGTTGAGCATTTATTACAAAGACTTAGGGCAAAAAGTCTATAAATAGTCGACGGGACAACTTCATTTTGCACCCGCAATTTGAAGAGAAAGTAGAGCGAAAAATAGAGCGATTAAAGAGCAAAAAGCATAGCGTCCTCAGATCAATCTAAGCACACAACAAATAGATCTTTCACCACTATTGCAGATTGAATTAAGTATCGAAGGTACCGAAAGATCTCTCGTTATTTTTCAAGAAAGCCCTAAATTTCCAGAATACCCTAAAACTTGAAAAACGATGGCAACCACCTCAAGAACTGCTAAAATCAAGAATGATAAGAGGAATGTGGTTAAGATGATCAAGAACAGTACATGTGTAGAGCCCAAGTATAATATCTGCCCAAAAATTACATCGAAACCCGATGAAACCGGCGCGTTTTCAAAAATCTCACCTAGGGTTTTGCTCATAGAAGACGTTAGGTCTTATATTCACTGCAAGATCGTAGAGACAGGTGATTTTGAAATGGATGAAGCTTATAAGAAGCTTTGTGATGCCGAAGGGAAACTGAAGGAAGAGCATAAACACTTGGAATTCAAAGGGTTAACTAATGCCCTACATTTCTCGAGGGAATTCAAAACAGACTAGATAAGGTTAGTCTTGAGTAGAATGCATGACAAGAAGCTATGGCTAGACCAACCCAAGCAAATAACCAAGGATGTCCTTCACGCTGTCACTGGTTATCCGATAACCGACAAGCCTAGGGAACACAAGCATCCATCCATGAAAGGAGTTGAAAAACTCACCAATGCAGAAGGGGACAACAGAGGTCTCAAAGTGAACACAATCACCGACGAAGAACTAAAATTTGGTGCATGTGTAGTTGGGTAAAAGATTTTTCAAGCAAGCAGATTGAACAACATATCTACAACATAAGTAAGAACAACTTACAAGATAGTGACCAAAGAAATTCAGATGGATCTGTGTGAGATCCTATTAAAACAACTTGATGAGAACATGCACACAGTCAGGTCTACAAAGACCAACACATGTAAGTTTGACTCACTTATCATGTGTATCTTTTTCTATTTTCAAGAATACTTTCCTTCAGTAGGAAAAGTAAAATGGGACACTACCAAACCGGTAACCCAACAGATTAGTGAACTAATTAAGTCACTAGGGGACAATTTTGAATCTGTTATGTCTGCTTACTTCCTTGAGTTCAAGGAAAAGATGATGGAGAGGACTAGGATTCCTAAACAACTTGTGGAAAAACATAAAGATGAAATATGTTTCATGGTGGACACAGATTTCACCCATATCAAACCAGTTGTACCAAGGATAACTTGGTTAGCACCAATGGATTATGATATCAATATTGATCAAGCTACAAGTGCAATTGATGCACTAATAAATGAGCCTGTTGACAACAAACAACCTAGGTTTGGAAAAAATGAAGAGGCCAGATCTAAAATAAAGAGAGGCCTAGAGATAAATAAAATTGTCAACAAAAAGGATAAGATGGTTAAGAATCTCAAGAAGATTCTATCGGTTACAGAAGAAGAACAAGAACAACCAGAGGAAACCGATGAACAGGGCACCATCGGCAAGGAACAAGAAGAACAGAAATCAGATTCTGAGGAGATTGAATTTGATACACCTCCACCTCCACCTCCTGCAAAGAAGTAGAGGACAAGGAGTCAAACTGCTACAACCGATACAACACCTCTTAATAAAGGTCAAGTAAGGACCTATATGAGGAAGCAACCAGCAAAAAGAACAAGGTAGCAACCTGTGAAAACAACACCTCCAAAGAAGAGGAAAAGGTTGGTTAGGACAAAGGATGACATAGAGGACACTAAAGATGATGACCCATGTGGCAAAGAAGAACTACAAGAATAAAATAATTGATGAAGCCGCTAAGTCTATTGCTACATCTAGAACCATGTCTGACAAGAAAATCAGACATTGGGATACACTAAACCCAGAGGACCAGAACAAGATACAAGAGGCAGTTATAAAGTCAATGATCATGTACAAATATGCACCGACTGAATTTGTCAATAAACTACCTAAAGAGCTGGGTAACAGGGTATACCAACAATGGTCATATGCTCTACAAACCAAAAGAGAAGCAAGGGAGAGGGTACTAGTAACACTAATGCCTCCCGAATCCAAGGTTGAAGAAATCAAAGAAATACTCAAGTAAATTTGTAGCCAAGATAAGGGCATACAAAGTATTAGAGAACAAATTCATAGAGTTGGACAAAATTACTGAAGCTAAATGGAGCCAACTCTTGGATCTACCAGCAGAGTCAACAAGTGGTGAGAATCAATTACTTCTCACCAACGCACCTCACAGAAAGGAGGAGACATAAAATGCAAGTCCTCCGCACATTGCTCTGGACAATACTGAAAGTGACAATGAGCCCATATACTTAGACACAGTCATGGATGATCTTGACATCCAAGATATCACCAACTATGACTCCGATAAAGATCCAAAGAAGAAAGATGAAGTAATATTCATTACACTTAAGGATCGGGAACAACAACAAGAATTGAAGACATCAAATGATAAAGACATAAATGTTGCTAATGAACAAATGCAAGACACTTCAGTCATGGAATCCAAAGAACCAGACCCTGCAAACCAAGTGCAAAAAGATGAGGATGTCAATGCTCAAAAAGATCAAACCGACGAGCATAACACCACTCTGGATACAACCCAAGCAACCACTCAAAGCAATATGCCTATACTAATGAAGGCAGTCAATATTTTAGAGGGTAATGATGGATCTGCAGCAGAAGACACGAGCACACCCGAGTACAAGGGTGATGCTAAAGCAAAAGACACCAAAGATAATTCAAAGGAAACAACTTCAGAAAAGGCTGCAATCGATGATCAGACAAATAAGTCTGCTGATCAAAATAAAGAGGAAACACAAAAGGAAAAAGGGGACACACAAACAAAGAAAGGTCAAGAAGCAAAGAAAGATGAGAAGGAGAAGCAATCAGAACAAAAATCTGCAGAGACACCCAAGGTTGAAGGAGAGACGTCTTCACAAAACCGATAGGTGCCACCCGAGCAGAAAACAAAAGAAGCATCTTCCACAAGGCCTTCACCAACCACTTTAGAGAGAACAAATAAACTAGCTATGGTAGTTCATACCTCTGCATCCCCACAAATCTCAAAGAGGAAGAAGGGAAAGCATAAGAATCCAGTAACTCTGGAAGAAATCATTGAGATTTCAGTTTGTGATCCAAGGACATTGGACCCAACTACTCTGTGAGAGAAAAGCCATTAAAGACAAACTAAAGAGAGCAGAAAAAGAGGCCAAGGTACTGGAAGTAGCAAGAGGAATACTTCAACAGATTGTACTTGATGTAGATATTGATCAAAAAGCTCCAATGCTTGATCAACTGGTAATACTCACAGATACAATAACATCTCAGAATATTGATGCTGAGAAAGTTATGGGAGAGAGACTTGAACAAAAGTATGATTTCAAGCTAGCCGAGAAGATAAGCCAGAAAGTGGCATTGAAAAAGGTTAAGCTATCTGAATTGGTAAGTACAATTGATCCAATCATATCAGAAGCTATTACCTTAATACAAAAATTGTGCACTCTAGATCAACTCACTTAGGAGTATACCAACCAAATGACACAAATTGATGTTGATCTTAATTCAAGTGCACAAAGTCTCACAAATAATGAAGAAGCAATTAAATTGCACGATGAGCAAATTAAACAGGCTCGGAAACAGAGAAAGGACATTCAGATTGCAGAGATGAAATACAGAGATGGGGTAAATGAGCTCCAAGCTCATCTCTTACCGACACTTACACTCCTTCAACAACATGTGACAGAGGAAAATACACTAATTGCCACCCCTGAAATGTCTATCCTAGACAACATTTATGATATGCACGCGAGGCTAGAGCTACAACACATGGCACTAGAACAACTGAAAGAAAAATGGGAGAAAATGCAAGAAGATATCAAGACAACCCATTCCAATATACTTGAAATATTGTAAGTTGCACATTTTTGTGACAATTTTGACATACTATAAGTTGTACATTTTTGTCATAAGTATCAAAGAAAGCGGTAAATTGATATGTTCACTCACCTCAATTAAAAGGGGGAAATAGTAAGCATAGTAAAACAAAAAGGAAAATACAAGGAGGAAATAATATGTATATACAGAGCAAAGAATAGAAAATGTATAGTATACATGTACATATACTTATACTATACCGATGCATACAGTAAGGGGGAGTCATATGATGGCAAGGATATAAACAAGGTGTACATACTAAACACTTTAGTATTATGCACATATCAGTTTTTTATACTAATGTCAAAGGGGGAGATTGAAGGCATTATATTTTTCCATTAGTATACTTAAGGAAAAACATGATCTGCACCATCGGTTTACTCTACACCAACAGACAGGGCACAACACTACCTGATGCCAAGGATACCCGATGGACACTATTCAATGTTATCCAATGACAAAAAGGTAAAGGAAACCTGACAAGTAACAACAGTGCAACCTGATGGAACAACAAAGAGAGGAACCTGACAGACAAAGGGAACTTGACAAACAGTTCAACAAAGGAATACCGACAGACTTCAACTTCAACCTGACAACCAAGAACCGACAGTCAATTACATCCCGAAAAAAGTGGATCTGACTTTCCACATCAAATAAATCACTGAAGTTGCAGTTATAGCTTCTTGATTTACTTTTAAATCCATTATGTGTGGAGGAAGCAATGTATGTATTATTGTTTTAATTAGTTTTACTAATTTAAAACATGCAAACTAAAGATCAAGGTCAAGTTGTAAACCTTGGATCTAAGAGTTAACATTGTAATGCGTGATTCCAAGATAGGTCAAATACTTGTATAAATAGACGCTCAATCTATTGAGAATAGAAGTTGTTCAATGAAGATAGTAGCCACGGAGAGCATCTAGAGACCAGACAAGAGAATTCATGCAGAAGGACAGAAATAGAATCAAATCAGTTTCAAGAACAGAACAGAGGCTATCGACGAGCAGAGAAAAGGTATTCATCAATCACTTAAGGTGATATTGTTAATCTGAGAGCTTTAATGGATCTATAATCAACAATTGTAGATTGCATATAGTTAGGTCAAAATTTGTACTCATTCTAACAAGTGTAGCACACTAATGAAATCCTTTCAATAAAGGTGGGCTTAACCGTCCTACTGTAAATCTCATAACTGAGTGCACACTTAAATCAGTGTTGCTAAAGCTCTTAATAGAGTAGATCTTAATAGGTCTCCACCTTAATACTCCTAGCAGGGTAGATCATCAGAAGTGATCAAATTGTAAGCCTTAACTGGCTCCCTTCCATTCTGCATATAGTGAAGTTTTGTGGGTGTCATCTCCACCACAATTTTTACTTCCTAACAGGAGTTTTTTGTGATACCATATCTTGTGTTATGTGTTTATCATTTTCATGAATGTTTCTATGAATGCTGCAAACTATTAAAGATTATGAATGAACAATACAAGCATAAGAAAGAACAATAGTAATTGTTGGTAATGCAGTAATGAATGATGACTAGTGATAAATTGTGAAAGGTGTTAAAAGTTTTAGAGGTACTGATTCACCCCTCCCCTCTCAGTACTACTTCCCATTAATTCCAACATTTATCATTTCAGCAAAGTTTGGGGAATATGCGATGTCATCATCACATAATAGTGTGTCCAGGACTGTTTGGAGGTTGTCGAGTACTACATGTGTCTTTCCCCAAACATCCACCTGTGAAAAGAATATTAGTAACCATAAAGAAAATTAATCCAATACCAAAAAGAAAATAACATAATAATATAACAATTACAATGAAATTTACCTGCTGGGAAGAAGTGCTTGGAGGTGCATCCACCTATGACAAGAATATTAGTAACATTATCAAAATTAATCCAAAACCATAAAGAAAATAACATAATAATATAACATTTTTCTCGTATCTAATTTGTATAATTACAATGAGATTTACCTGTGGGGAAGAAGTACCCAAAGATGCCTCTCGATCTGTAGTATGGCTTGGATCATCCCCCCTACGATCAATGTCACTCTATGACAAAAATTATATATATAAAAACATTAGCGAAATGAAACCAATAGACTTACATAAGAAACTTAATAATCAAATGGTATATTGGAGTCATTAATTGGATGATTGATGTAATGGTATATATTACATACCACCCCCATGATAGTAACTTTACATATATGTGTGTGTGTGTGTGTGTGTGTGATACAAATTGTAATCAATTAGCAGCTCTTCCCCTGCACTTATAATTTTATCTCACATATGAATACACGGTTTCCCTCGCGTGCCTCGAATATGCAATTCGGTTGCCTATTAGTTGACCCAGGTCATGTACTATTTATAAACCCTATAATATTTCTTGTTGCTTTCGACCTTTTATCAATGTACATAGCCTCTCTTTTAATTTGATCATTATCTTTCAGTTGTATATAATTTTTCGACAGTGCATACCTACACATACTTTGTGTATATCGAACAAGATACATCCAATATTTATAAATATAAAAGCATCCAACATACTCCATCAATTTAGCAACTTTGTTGTAATAGACCTTTATGGCGTCCATGGAAAATAGGCCCAAACTATGTAATGAGGATTGTGTGATTCGATATATTCTCTCATTAGCACAAAAATCAGTGTTTATTGGAGGAAGTTCCTTGGGTACCCATTATTTATGTAGATGTTTGTACCTCAAGGGTACCTTGATGTCGCATATGCTCTCATCATCATAAGAACATGACCCCCCTTGCGAAAGAAATAAATCCATGCGATTATCAAGTTTTCTTCTAATCTTTTGACATCTAGTTGATCTCCCTCTTTTAGACCTACTACATGTCTCTCTTTCCTCTTCTCTTCTTGAATTTACCTTGCTCGAGGAAGACACATTTCACAAATACCTATTTGGTGGTACCTGCACTCCATCAAATGATAGAGATAGTTGATAGAGGGTCGATTATTATTGTGAGAGGAAATAAATTTTAGAATTCCATGGAAATAAATTTGAGGGTGGGTTGTCAAAGTTCCATTGCATGGATTGATAAGAATGACTCGTGCTTTTTCCCCAAATTCATCATTGAGGGTAATGTCGATGAAGTCGACCCTAAAGTTGAGGTTGAGATTTAAATTTGAATAAGTCCAACTTGGGCCTCAGGTTTTGATAATTGTAATTGAATAAGCCCAACTTAAAGCATATCACATGGAAGATAATTGGAATGATCTATACCATGTGGATGTCAAGGTGGTTTACGTGAGAAAAAATCAAAGTTTTGACAAAATATAGCTGCTAAAACCTGGCTTATTATTAACCCACTCCAAGATGGGTGTAAAGAGAAAGAAAACAAATAATAAATGGTTTCTATAGGTTGTACTGACTTATACCTTTCATTCCATGAGAAGAATCATTTCCGTGCCTTTATGTAGATTGCGTAGGATCCTCGCCAAAGGGGGTTCAGGTTCCTGCATACGAAATTCATTTATCCAATGCTAGATTACAACTTCTTTGAAGGTAAATCATAATAAAATTTACATAATTCCCATGAAACATATGCTAAATATTACATAGTAGACAATAAATAATTAGAGGTAGGTAAAAGCAACTTTTTCAAGAGTGAGATATGGTACTTTTTCAATGTAGAAAGTGGAAGTTGTTATGGGTCAATCCAAATCAGTTGGGTCCACTGCAACCTCATGAGATAGAGCTTGTGTTATGGCTATGATAAGGACCACACATGTTTTTGTGGTAGGATAGAGAATCTATGATCCCTTGGAAATAATTTATCCAAAGGGTATCAATGCCCTTTCTCTCTTCACTGGAATCAGGGGTGCAGAGGTTGATTTGCATCATTTGGGTATACCACTCAATTACTATACCCAATGGATGCAAAGAAACCCTCTGCACCCCCGATTCAATTGAAGAGAAAGGACATTGACCCCCTTTAAATAAAGAGGCTTCGGGATAGATAGATTGTATCCTACCGTTTCTACTTGAAAAACATTTCCATGGGAAAAAGAGCAACCAATAATTAGTAGTCGACAATGGTAATAAAGAGCAACGATGATACAAAACCATAGTTACAAATACAGTAAAAGAGTGCTATTAAAATGTAGGAGAGTAATCTCAAAGGATATATAATGGACCATACATAGTTTTTTGTAATCAAAAGATGTGAGGGGACACACTTTTGTGTTCATGACACAAAGTTTTCAAGGTTGTCATATTGTTCAAAAGTTGTCAAATTGTTCCAAAAGGGGTTTAATCATGTAATAAGTTCAAATATACCATTCCATAGTAATCAGAGTTTTTTAGACCATATAAGGTCAATTTTTAGGTTATATTTCAATTATTGAAAAAATATGTCAAAAGTTGTCATATTGACAAAAAAATGTTATCAATATGAAAGTGCAAAATTGTAAAATTGTTAAGAGTTTTGAGTGTAATGGTTAGATAGGTCAGTTAGAATAGTTAGAGATATTGAGAGAGGTTTATAAGACCATATGAGGTTGAAACATGGGGTAAGAGGTAAGTTTTTTATAAGAAAGTGTAATAAAAGACATGACTGTACCCATTTTTGCAGCACTTTGATTGTAATAGTCAAATGAAATGATGTTATATGATTTCAAAATACTCAATAATTAATGGAAGATGGTGGTAAATATTGTTAGCTTTTATTTGGTCCTAGTTTCATTAATTTTCATGCTATAATTTGTAATAAATGGCAATTTTATTGTAGACTGGCTGTAATCCTCACTATTTTATAGTTTGAAATATTTTTGCACACTACAGTTTTATATGAAGGACTGAGGATTAATTGTTAATGGTGGAGTCATTGAATCTATTTTTCAATGGAAGTATCTACGATAAGTTGGACTGCTTGAAAACATTATAAGTGCAGTTTTTAATCATGTGGTTGCTAGTGAGTTATGGATATTAACTAAAAGTAACTGACTAATTATGGACTGTACTATTCATTACAACTCATCTTTTCTTGGAATAAAACTATTTTCAACGTGTAACACACTTCTCTAAAGTATTTCTTTGTCAATGTGTCTTTTGATCTTTTGTTATATGTTATTTTTAAACTATAAATCTCCAAAAATATTTTGTACAATTAGCTCATTATAAAGGCTTATAGTCAATTCATAGTTAAGATTTAGTAAGCATAATCCATTTCCTAGATCTAGTCACCTTCTTCGAAGTCTAAGTCATATTTCCAAGCCATTCTTGTGAGGATGGAGAAAGAGAAAGCTCCAAGATATTAACGAGACATAGATAATAAAATATTCATGCATATGAAATTTTTCCTCAATAGTCTCTTTCATCATCCTTGACTTTAAGTCAGATTTTTGTGTAGGGGCACCTAGACCTAATGATCAAACAGGATCAATTCAAGATTATAATCCATCTTGGAATTGTGATAGGGTCATATGTAGTAATAATAATTCATGAGTATGCACATATTTTCCATTCACACATTCTACTTTGGCATATTGGATGTACGTGGTAGCTTAGTTGTGTATTTTAATAATAAACAAAATTAATAAATATAAATAATAATAAATAAATATAAGATTATTCTTATTGAACAAACTAATAAAATAAACCAATGACTTATAAAGACTATTCGAAGTAATATTTAACATATATGGTTATGGTTATGAATGGTGATAAGGGAAACTATACGAGAACACGATGTAAAAGTTCATCGTATCCATCATATTATCTCTGCTAGCAAGAGACGAAAGTCATATCTAAATGCCAATTATCATCAATCAATAATAATTGACACTATGGGCCGATAGAATTACTCCTAAGAAATCCATTGAATGTTCTCCTTATGAGTTGGTATATGGGAAAAAGGCAAGACTTCCTCTGAATAATTTACTACCAGTGGATAGATTCATGCTAGATGAAGTTGATTTTATGGGGGAACGACTTGAAAAACTTGAGTAATTGGAAGAAATAAAGAGGGAAGATCAAATACATAATGCAAAGATTCAGGCACAAGTAAAAACCTTGCATGATAGAAAAGCAAAGGATAGGACTTTTAACAAAGGAGATTGGGTCTTGATGTGGAATACAAGGTGTCAAGACAATGGGAAACATGGCAGGAATACATAAGGATTCAATACCTTGTTTCAAATGGAGTATACTTCAAGCAATAGTTGAAATAAACTAGAGGACAATCATTCTTCATTGTGACATACAAAGTCCATATGTGCTATAACACTTGGAAAAGGCATAATTAATACAAGAGCAATAGTATGGCAATTCATCTTTGTGGCATCCTACTTGGTCAATGTTGACTTGTCAAGCTTCATAGAACAAAAGATACTTTGAGTAATTCAAAAGTTCATTAATCGAAGCAAGCAAATTCTCCAAAATGAAATATATGCAGAGTCATAATCATCGAAGTAAGGAGTTGGCAAATAAAAGGTGTGAAGACCTAAAATTTGAACAATATGGGTTGTCGAGTAAGTAGAATCAAGCAGTGGCGAAGAAAAAATTATTCGATAAGTGAAGTCATAAAGAGGATTGAATTATGGGACCCACATCGAATAATTGGATGGGTTGAATAATAATGGTTGGGGTTGTTCAAAATATGGTGGGGCCGCTTCACATGATTCATCAAATAAAAGGTTGCGTCGAGTAACCCAGCTAGAGTGAAATGACACTAAAATTATTCGAAAAGGGCTCAAGTGGTGATGTCATGTCTAACAACATTTACCCTTGGGTAAGTTGAAAAGGCTTCCATATGAGAATAAATTTACTTGATAATGGGTGAATTCACACAATGCATATGTGGCAGTTGTCCAAAGAGTAGAAATAATTCATCAAGTAAGATGACATTTAGAATAACTTTGAGGCTATGTAACACTAAGTACTATTTTGTTTAAGGGAATTAACAAATAAATTAAAGCATCATTTGTATCAGATGAAATGGAGCTTCGAGTAACTTAAAGTGGGTTGCATGATGGTTTGAGTATATTCGATATACTTAATGACAATTGTCATAAGAAAAACATGACACGTGGCATCATATAGTTGGAAAGTGGAGGATATCCCATTCATCGTATAATAGAGGCATCGAGTAAGTTGTGTAACAACTCAATGAAGATTGATGGTTATTTAAGAGGAGACCTTGTCGAGTAAAGGCATATAATATTGTTTGAAACTGGTTTCAAATACGTTAGGGCATCGATTAAAGGTGAATATAAGACAATAGAGGAGATGAACACAATCGATCCAAAGAATACAGATTGGCTTCAGTTGGGAAAATATTTATCAAGTGCACATCAGGAATGGGGTATGAATTTGACTATGGACAGGTCGAATAACAACATCTAATGTACATGGTCAAAAGATTTCATGAAGTTAGGCAATGGATTACATGTTACATTGTGATTGTCATGATAATGAAAGTCACACTAATGGAGGATAGTATTATTTTTTTGATTGATTCGCTCAAGTGTAGATTACATGCCTTCATTAATATTTGTTTTAAATTCAACAACTTGGGATAACTAATTATATCAAGGTGAAATGTACAAAACCCTAGACAAAATGACAAAACCCAAATACACACGAAGAAACAAAACCCTAGGAGTGAAAACTAAATAATAATAAGAAGATAACCTTGAAATCTCTGGAAAAGAGGTCAACTTCTATGATTTGAAAGCTCCAAAAGGTCAAATAATGACCGAATCTACCAACTGGAATGTGCAAATGAGTGGTGAAATGGGGAGAAAAGTGATCACTTGGGGATGTTAGAGTTCGCAAGGAAGAGCTTCAAAGACACAGTCACAGATGGGAAAAAAAATGCATAGACCTCCTTTTGAACTTGCACAACAATTTCTCCTCCACAACTCTAAAATTCCCCCAGCTTCTTCCCCCGCCACAAAATATCACTTCCTTGCGCGGCCAATTCCTAATTTGTTTCGCGACTAATTTGTTTGCAGCTGAGTTCCTTGTTTAGTATAGGATTATTAGGATTAGTATTAGGATTATTAATCATGGTTAGTATTAGGATTATGGTTAGTATTATTAATCATGGTTATTATTAGGATTAGGATTAGTATTAGGATTATGGTTAGTATTATTAATCATGGTTAGTATAAATCATGGTTATTATTAGGATTAGGATTAGTATTAGGATTATTAATCATGGTTATTATTAGTATTAGGATTATTAATCATGGTTAGTATTGGGATTATGGTTAGTATTATTAATCATGGTTAGTATTAGTATTATTAATCATGGTTAGTATTAGGATTATTAATCATGGTTAGTATTATTAATCACAGTTATTATTAATCATGGTTAGTATTAATAATGGTTATTATCAATCATCGTTAGTATTAGTATTATTAATCATGGCTATTATTAATCATGGTTAGTATTCATAATGGTTAATATTAATCATGGTTAGTATGAACCCAATTCTAACCCAATCTATGGTGTAAACCTAAACCCTTGTCCTAACCCTAACCCTTAGCTCTAACTCTAATCAATGCCCTAGCCATAATTTAAACCATGATATAAAACCTGAACCTGATCTTAAACCCTAATCCTAATCCTAAATGATAAGCCCTAAAACCTTTTAAAAATCCTAACACTCTATAATTTCAATCATGATATAAATCCTATACCTCAATCCTAACTCTAATCGTGAATATTGGATCCTCATCCTTGCCCTAGTCGCAAATTATAAACCCTAATTGTAAATGCTAAAGCCTAATCCTATATGTTGAACCCTAAACCTTAATTGTAAATAGTAAACCATAATACTAAATGTTAAACCCTAACCTTATTACTAACCATCATGTGGGAATATTATTATAGCCAAAATAATGAACCTAACCTTTAACCCTAATCCTAATCGTAAATCATAAGCCCTAATAGATATAATGACATAATGACATTTAAAGTTAATAGATATAATGGCATTTATACTTGTGTAAATAAGTCTAAATACCTTCAATCAATCAATTTTATACGCAATTATTATTCTTTTGACATAAATATGTTGACCATAAAAAATGATAGAAAGGTGAAAACCTATGCAATTTTATTAATTATAAAGAGACTTTTTAACATGTTTCCATTGAATTTCAAGTGATTCAAACACCTTAAATGAATAAAACCCTAACCATATTTAAATAGTAAGTTTAGTTGAGCTCCACCACTAAGTTTAGTTGAGCTCCACCACTAAGTTTAGTTGAACTCTACCACTAAGTTTAGTTGAACTCTACCACTATTTTTCTTGAACTCTACCACTATTTTTCTTGCCACACAAGATGCTGATAAGATCCCTTCCCATGTGTCTATGAATAAATGGCTCCATTTGGTTTGGGGCATGAAATTAGGGTTTAAATTTTCTTTGTGCATAATGTTACAAAAAGGTTTATTCATTATTTTTTTCTATGACTTAGCCAGTCAAAAGGTTGTGGTCAATAAACAGTTTTCTGATGAACTATAACTGATTGAATGTTTGAAGATGACAAAGTTGATGATCACTGAGATGCAAAAGGTATATGAAAGACATTAAATAAGGTAATGTATTGTATTGTCATTGATGTCAACTTGATATGGTATGATTTCTCATACACATATTGTCACAACACTTAAAGATCTAAAAAGACAAAGTTTTTATCATCGGTAATCATATACATCAAGTGACAATAAACCCCGAGGGACAGTGAACCCTGAGCACAAAAGTTCACAGTGTTACTCGATGGACAATGTTACCCAACCAAGTGATACATGAGAATGAATTACCAAGATAACTGTAGTTGTCACCGAACAGAACTGAAATTGATGCCCGAGCTATCTGTAGTAGCCACCGAGCACAACTGAAGTGTTGACCGACGAGAACTGGAGTTAGGAAAATGACAAAACAACTTAGCTGACATGAGCTAAATATAGAGTTAACTATTTGATCATTTTGTTTTCATCGATCAGTTAAAAGCTAAAGATACAAAGGATATTTAAAGCATGTTTTATTCCAAAAAAAAAGGAGAGTTAATTTATGGATTAAAACTAAAGCAAGCATGGTGAGCTTTACGGATCAAGAAGTGATCAACGAAGAAAACATGAAGGACAAGAAACGGTGAAATCATGTCTATATAAGGAGACAAGTAATTCATTATGAGGTGAGGAATGGTGAAGAGAATTTTGGTGAAGATAGAAGTCTTCATACAAATCTGATCAAACAAGCTGAAGAACAGAGCTAAGAATTTTGCAGACACCGAGCAACAAAATTCACCAAGCAGAAAGAAGTGGAGCAAAGGAATTGAAGAGAACATTGATTAGAAGAGGTATTATGAGCTTACAATAGATCTGAACATCTACAAGATTAAGTTGTATTTATGAACAGATCATATATTGTTTCAGTTTAACCATTGATTCCGAAAATCTCTTAATAGAGTAGGATCTAACCATCCTTTATATATTGAGATACATCCCAAGGAGTATCAAAAAGTTTTCATGTTGACAACATAGTGAATGCTAGGTCAAGTGATAAATCCTCTAAAAAGGTCACACTTAACAGTGTGTTTGTAACCTTTAACAAGGTTGGCTCTTCACCGAGCTCACTTTCGAAGAGTGAAAATTTTGGGTTACCGGTCCCAAGTGGTTTTTCCCCTAACAAGGTTTCCATGTTAAAAATCCATGTGTCAAATGTGTACATGGTTCATTTCTTTGATGTTTTTATTTACACATTACTAAAACAAAATTTATTGGTAAACACTAAGTTATTTACTGTATTTCGGTAAAGGTTAAGAAAAGATAGACTGCTATTTAGTAAAGCTTAAGGAAAGGATAAAAAGTATAAACACCGAGCAGTATATACATGTTAGATTCACACTCGGCATACATCTTGTAGGATTGAATATATCTAGAGGTTTTATATTTGTGGTATAAAGTTTTGGGTTGATTTATTGGATTAATTTTTGAGGCCACTGATTCACCCCCCCCCCTTTCAGTTATTCTAACATTCTGGACTATTGGTTCATGTAATATTTGTGCCCTAGGTTGATCAAGTAATTCCAATCTTGAGGAGATTATGGAATTTTCATTCCCTGGATGACTTACCATTAGAAGGATACCTCCATTTCTTTGGAATGTTTTACCAGAAGCCCTAGACTCATTGGGTAAAATCATTTGTGGTGACCAATCTAATATCATGCTCCCACATATGGACGCTAGAGTGTTGATCTCCATTAAACCTAGAGTAGATATTTCAGACAATTTGGTATTTGATTTGGAGGATGTTTTGTTTTCATGTCTAGTTAAATTTATGGGTGGAGTGAACTCATGTTTCCTTTGCAAGAGGGACGACCATAGGAGAAAGAACTTCCCTCTTTTGGCCTCTAAAACTAAACCCCAATCCTCTTCCAAAGTTGAGGTCTAGTAGAAACTTATTGGAAACCTTGATTTTTATCAACCATCCTCCTCCAAAACACAGACCATTGACCCCCCCTCCTAACCCTGACTCTATTTCTGTTGAGTACACCACTAATGACCCTAACCTTATTAGTTTAAGCCTTTAGAAAATCTCTCTCTCTCTCTCTCTCTCTCTCTCTCTCTATTTGGAAAGGGCTTCCTTGGAGGAGCCAGGAAAGACAACTAATAATGGGATTGGTGGTAAGAATATTCTAATGCAGAAGAGTAAGAGCATACATAAGTTTAAGAATGCCTAGCACTGGTCTATGGATATGATTAGGAGGAATGACGGACCCTTTAAGAGAAGGAGAGAGAGTACTAGTGATAAAATTGTTGACCTTAACCCCCTCCTAACAATTTCCTCCAAGGCAAAGGAGACATTAAGGAGGGAATTGCTAGGAGAAATGAGGAAGATAAGGGGAGATTGGGGAAAGTGAGTGTTTTTGGGATGACATGAATATTTTAGAAGGATAGAATGAGAATAGAATCAGTGATTCCTCCAATAGAATTTATTTGCATGATTATGATCTAACAGTCATTCCAGCAACCCCACTGTCCCCTCCTCTGCCTTCCCTTTACCCAGTCACTCTGACCACTCACACCTTAATATCCCTTCTTGATTGGAGGAAGTTTCCAAGGGGGGATGTTGCTACAATATCTCATAAATTTGACCTATCCCTCAAGGAGGTTTACAGTGAAAGTGGTGTGAACAAGGACTGGGCCATCATCCCATTTGTTGATAGTCCCTGGGAAGTAAAGTTCAGCTTTAACAAAATCAAGAGGAAGCCCAGGGTATCTGACTCCCCCACTGAATCTGAGAACCCTGTAGAAGGAGGAGGCATCTTTGGACCGAAGGAAGGCAAGAGGAAAAGGGGAATACCTATAGGATTAGTTAATCAGAAGGAGACCAAAAGAAATCACATTAATAACCTGCCTAAATGCTACTCAAGCTTTATGACTAGCATGGATTCTTCTACATAATTTGCATGGATATTAAAATTTCTTCTTGGAATTTAAGAGGACTCGAGTCCTCAGATAGGAAATATATAGTATAGAGGTTCCTGAGAGCCAACAAGGAAGTTGATTTTTTGATGCTTCAAGGAGTTAAAGAAACCAACTTCACACTTGACATCTCCCTAAAATGTATTTGGAGAGAAGCTACTGCCTACTCAACCACACATAACAGAGGGAGAGGAGGCACATCTATTCTCATAAGCCCTAATTGGGCCAAAATTGTCTCCAAATGGGGAACATAACCATGTAATAGGGTAGTATGGATTTTCTTTGACTATAAAGATGGAGAATTTGGGGTCTATTTAATATATGCCTCTAATGATTATAAAGAAAGAAAAGAGTTATGGAAATGGTTGTATCAACTAGAGGATGTTCCCTGGATCCTATGAGGAGATTTTAACATGGTGGTGAACTCTCAGGATAAGGCAGGGGTAATAGATTAGATTGGAAGGGAAATGAACAATTCTTTTGGAATAGGATGATAGGAAAACACAGGCTTCTTAACCCACTTAGTGGTTGCAAAGATGACCACAAAGACATTTGGTATACTTGGTGTAATTGTCAACATGGAGGCAGAAGTATCTATTCTAGGTTGGATATATTTAACTTTAATCATGACTTTTTCAACTGTCAGAAAGATGACATTGGTAGATTGGTTAAACTAATCCCCTATACATTGTCGGAACATCACCCCATCTCTGCTAAATTCACTGCTAGTGGATCTATAGTTAGAATATGCCCTAAAGACAAATCATTCTTCCTTAACACCTCCTTGTTGGATGAGGTAGAAATAAATAATGTTGTATCTATGATCATATGGTACAATAGAGAAATAGTGAAACACAATAGTGCAAGGAGTAGATGGTACCATAATACCTCAAGTTGGAAAACCTTATTTCAAACCATTGGGGGGGAGAAGAGCTAGGGATGCAAGGTGGATAGAAGGAAAAATTAAAGATGATATCTCCAGGGCAGAAGTTGGCCTTCAATATAATCCCTCTTCTAAAGAGGCTACTTCTAAATTGGCAGATTCTAAAGATGCTCTCAGAAGACTGTAAAATGATAAGCTCGTAGGAGTCAAAATGAGATCTAGGAATAAGTGGGTGGAACATGGAGATAGAGGCTCAAAATTATTTTTAAAGCTCCTTAATCAAAAAGAGGCCAAGGTCAGGATTGAGGAGATTTGGGAAGAGGGGGCTCAAATAGAGGACCAACTAACTATTGTCCAAGCGTTTGCACAGTTCTATCAAAATCTAATTACTTCTGAGGACAGTGGGGTAGAGATGGCATAAGCTACATATAAAATCAAGCAAATGCTTCCTACTAGATTGAGGGAAGAAGATTCAACCCTACTCAACAAACCTACCATTTTAGAGGAGGTTAGTGAAGCCATAAAACAAATGGCACTAAATAAAGCCCCTGGACCTGATGGTCTACCTATAGAATTCTATACAAAAAATATGGGTTGGATTGCACAAAATCTTCTAGAGGTGTATAAGGAAGATTTTGAATAAGGAACTTTAGAAGGTGAGATTAACAGTGGTCTTATAAAAATCATTCCCAAGGAGTGTGCTAGGTCCTTGATAAAAAAATTGGAGACCAATCATGCTCCTTAATGTTTCATAGAAGATTTTTGCCAAAGCCTTGGCCATTAGACTGAAAGAGGTGCTTCCCAAGATTATAAACTACAATCATACCAGGTTTTTTAAAGATGGGTACATTTTGGAGAACTTCATTGGACTTTGGGAATCCATGGAGTGGGCTAGAGAAACCAATCAGCAAGCATGTATGCTTCTATTAGACTATGAGAAGGCCTATGATAGAATTGAGTGGGGTTTCATCTACTTGATGATGGAAGCACTAGGTATTCCAAAAGAATTTGTGAAAATGGTCCAAACCTTGATGAATGGTGCTCTGGAAAAAGTAGAAGTAAATGGAGTGAGATCAGATAGTTTTGAGTTGACCAAATCCATTAGACAAGGTTTCCCTCTTGCTCCACCCTTGTTTGTAATAGTTGTTGATGCACTAAGCTACCTGATCTCATATGACTTGCTCCTACCAAGAGTTAGGGGAGTTCAAATTCTAGAAGGTAAAGAAGTTGCCAATGTGCAATTTGTTGATGACGTAGCATTAATACTAAGGCTAGAGGTTGAGAATATGATTACCTTTATGAAAAATATAAATTGGTTTTGCACAGCCTCAAGTAGTAAGATATCAATGGAAAAATCAATCTTCTTAGGAAGGATAGAGAAACCTCCACTTTGGCTATCCCAATGGAATTTTAGATGGGAGGGGCCAGACTACCAAGTCAAATATCTTGGCATTTCATTCTCCATAAACCCAAATATGAAAGAAATGTAGGAATGGGTAAAGAATAGAGTAGAAAATAAATTGAACAAATGTGATAGCCAGTACCTGTCCATGGCAGGAAGACTACAAGTTTTCCAAAAACAAATTGTCTTCCTATTCAATTTATTACTCCTCAACTTGGATTTTCTGTCACTATCAGTTTAAATTTCTCCAAAAAATCATAAGGGACTATCTATGGTATGATGGTAGAGGTAAAAAAAATGGCATGATGTAAGATAGGAATGGTGTACCGCAGAAAAGAAAAATGGGGGACTAGGTCTCAAAGACCTAAGACTCCAAGGAATTTATCTTTCCACTAAGTGGATTGTGAAATCTATGGAGGGAGATGAGCCATGGAAAATATTGATCATAAATAATATAATAAGGGGTCATCCTAAGAAAGGCATAAAATGGCTAAACTTGCCATTAAATGACATCCTTCGGGAGAGATTGAGTTCAAAGTGCAAGGGTCAACAATGTTCGAATCACTGTGGAAAGAATGAGATTATATAAAATAGTTTATTACTGGTAATAAGGTGGTTCACTGTAATGATATGATATGTGGCAATTGATCTATCTAATGGAATCTAAAATCCAAATAAAACATCTTACATTACTACAAGGGTGCACCTTAGCTAGATTATGGAACGAAAAAGGAATTTCCTGTATGGCTGATATTATTCAGAATGAAACACTTATTGGTTGGGAAGACCTGAAAGTTCTTTATGACCTGCCAATATCTCAGTATAGGACATTCTCTGTTCTGAAAGATGCTTGTAAAGACCTTAATCTTCCAAAAGACTACTATATAGACAACAATTTCCACTTACTCTTTAGATGGTCTGATGGTACCTTACCACCCAATATCAAATCTAAATAGTTGTATGCCCTCCTTGCTAATGATATCTCCATCTTTTCCCATGTGAACACTAACTAGAATTTCTGTCTCGAGTCTGATGAGTGGTCCAGAATCTTTTACAATCTATGGGTTGGTGGCTCCTCTTGCATAGGCTTCTGAGCAATCTCCCCAATGACGACCCAAGTATTTTTAGTTACTGTAAACTCCCAGAAACAACTATCCATTTCTTTTTTGATTATCCATTTGCTAAAGAGATATGGAAATTTTTTGTTTTTCCTCACAGTATTGATGTCTCCTTACTTGAGATTTTATATGGTAGTATTAAAGGTCTAAAATAGTCTTTTAATAAGTTTTTTCTCTTCTCTCTGCCTTAATCATGTGGACATATGGAAATTAAGGAATGATAATGTATTTGGTGGATTATCCAGGAACCTTACTAAGTTTCTAAGGAGACTCATATTTTATAAAATTTATGTGCATGCTACAATTGTCATAAAGTTAAAGAAAAAGAAACTATAGGACTTGTTCAAAGATAGCATGGTAAGGCTTGGTTATTGGGAATTCTCTCGTGGCTTCACTTGGATGCAGAAAACTTGGGAGATTACCCCATTTGAGACAACTCTTCATGGTTTTATGGAAGAATTAGCATAACAAAGGAATGAGGAGAGGCAGGAAAGGGCTTAGGCAATCAGAGTTATTCCACTTGCTACTATACTAGGAGTAAACGTACCTATAACAAAGATTCTGAGAAACCCCCATGAGCAACATATAGAGGATGACAGGATCCTTAGATGGATAGAAGATCTTCAAGGATGGATGGTGTGGTTCCCTCATAGGGAGGGAGATGTAATATGATAGCATATGATGCATAGTATCCCCCATTTTGCATGTGGTAATTGGGCAGAAGGAAGTGATGTTCCTTTTTTGAATTGTATAGTCTTTTCTATTACAAATATAGTTGGTTATGTGTTGTTAGACATATATGTTGGTATTAGTGGTCTGATAAACTCTCAAGCATATATGTATGGTAATTTTGGTACGCTGGTATAGTTGCAGTACCTGTTGTACTAAGTATTTTATGGAAACATATATCTTTAATAGAAAAAAAAACTTGAATGACAACTTTAGTATATCTCTAATTTATTTTAAGTTTTCATTTAAGATAATAATAATAATTTATACTTTTATTTATATTATTTTTCATAAAAACTTAAATTAGATAAGGCCACTATAGTGTGACTCTTCAAAAATTCATCGAAATTGACAAAAAATGTTGATCATATTAGACATCATAATTTTCATCCATCATAAATATCATAAGCATCTATCATAAACATACATCATAGGAATCATATGCATAACATAACATAACTCGTCAAGTGCATCATACATCATAATAGGATCTCATTATAGAGATCATGCATGCATGCATTACATAGATATCATAGCCATCACCCATATTCCATATAGGAACATGATACATAACCATCATAATCATACATTATATCACATCCATCATGCATCATTACACATGTTAGCACATTATATCATAATAAATGATAAGCATATAACACATCCTAAATACACAACAAATTAGAATCATCATAAACATGTTGTAATCCATCACATATGTATCATAAATCACCATCCATCACATAAATAATAAACAGCCCACATTCCATAAATCAACACAAAATATAAATTTGTTGCCAAAAATCATGCCCCGTCTCATATATAAAAATAAATAATGTATCAATCATAAGAAGAAATCCTCAAAGGCTCAAAAAATATCACACAAAATGAGGGCCAGCTGACACTCTCTCTGTCTCCATCTCTTGGAGGTGGCATGGTGCTATTATTAGGACTTGCTCGAGGTGGACCATGAATTTAAAACATTAAAAGGCACATCATGAATTAATTATGTAATGACATTATAATTAAAAACACAATGAATTAATTACTTAACCATATAAGTCAAATAAAATTCTATCAACAAATCAATATCAAATAGATAATATACTAATCGCATACCTCATGCATTTCAATCATGTCATTGATATTCTTCTTCATCCAACTCATCATCATCATCATCACCGTCACCATCATCATCATCATCGATATATGTTTTGATAATGTCATCATCGACATGGATATCATCTCCATGAACATCATCGTGATCTAGTTCATCTTCTTCAACATCTTTGTCAAGCACATCATCAACTAACTATCGATCGTGATCATCATCTTCTACTTCTTCGGTATCTTCTTCTTCCATCAAATTATACTTTACCGAGCTTCCTCTTGGATCATGTCGAACAAAAAATGACCAACCTAGTTTATGTGGAACCTCTGAGTAAAATACTTGCTCACATTGGCTTGGAAGAACATAGGGCTCATTTCCAACTCGCTCAAATGACCTTGTATTAATCACTGTAAATCCATTATCATGTTCAATAACAGTTCTATATGAATTATTTTGATTCAATCGTAGCATGCACCATTGGATGATGAACAAAACTAATTTGAAGGAATTAAAGTCACACTCAAGTATATCATCCAAAATGTCATAGTATCGATTTTATGAGACTTGAAGATGTATGTCGCTTCTAGATAAAATATTAGTCACCTGAAAGACTGCAGTTATCCTAGAATCACAATTTTTCTTCATGTCATCCAACTTTTTGATGAGAAATTTATGACCATTGTACCACATAACCTAGTGGTGTTTGACCTGCAATATGTCAAACATGTAAAAACTATTGCATCAATAGTTGGTAAACATATTTATTCTTGGTTGAATGTATGCAAAAAACTATATATATACATGCGCGCGCGTGCCCCCCCACACACACACACATAAATATAATTAAAAAATTAAATAATATGGGTGATTAATATATTTATACGTAATTGTTTATCTCTTAAACCGTATGCTAAATCAATTTACCTTGGTGTAATATTGGAATCTCCATTACGATGAGCTTCTTTAACCAATGAAGCCACACCTTCCCATGTTAAAGCGCGACCAGAATGTTGACATCGTTCAATCCATACCGTCATCCAATCAAGATTATTTGTGACATACAAATGTAGTGCATCCCACTCTCAACCAATTGTATAAAAAATTAATAGACGACTTACAACTGATGTATATTGAAGATTAAGAATTAATTAACTACAATATATACAAAAACCAAATGTAAAATGTATTCAGATTAATGTCCATGACTATCTTATAATTACCTGTCACTTTTCTCAATCTACCTTTACCAATCAGGTACTCCCCTTCAAATTTGTTAATGGAGTTGGGGTCCCAAATGCGATCTACATGGATCTTTGTTGCGAACTTAGGAAGATATTAGTAATGTACACCATAGTCTAGTATATTATATATCCCTTCAGCATAGAACCCTCGAGATGTGCTCTTTGTCAAACCAAAGACTTCAAAAATTTCAAGTGCCTCTCAACCATCCACATTGACCTTGTGTGTACAGGTCCACACAATTCAATCTCCTTAACTTGGTGTATGAGGTAGTGTTCTTATGCATTGAAAAATGTCGAAGGTAGACACTTTTACATTTCACACATTAGACGAGGAAATTTTCTCTTCCAATAATTTATATCTTATTTATGGATTTCTTTAGATGACCACCATCTAGTATAAGCAATTCAAGATACAAATATATTAATGAGACTTAACAAAATAATATACAATATAACACATAACAAGTAAAACAAATGGAAAATATAATATCTATACAAAAAATTGAACAAATATCACTACTCACTTCATGTATATTCCAAGATCGTATATAAATTGCTTGAAATGGTTTTCAAACTGGTCTACGAGAGATAGAGGTAGAACGTATTGTAACACTTATTAAATAACATTCTCATTATTTTTCCAAAACTAGTAAACACAATACAATAAAAATTACATGTCCTACATACAAATATATAGTAAATATACAAGAACATGAATTACCTTAATGAAAGTATGTCAATCATGCATTTTTATCCCTGGCCCAAATTCGCCTTTCTTTGTAATGATGTTGTTTATGTTCACAGAAAATCCTATGGGAAATCAATTTTTTTGTATGAATTCTATAACATTTCTTTGTTTCTCTGGTAATAACCAAGGAAGGGCATTTATGTTAATTTAGTGTTCATTTCTATTTTATTGAATTAAATTTTTCATTGCATGATTGGAATCTTAAATGTCACTACAAATTTTGACAAATTTTTCTTTGTCATGCCTTCCATCCAATATTTTCCATAATGTCTCAGTTATATTCTTTCAGACATGCATAGTATCAAAAAAATGCACAATTTGTAGTTGGTCATAATAGGGCAACCTAATAAATTGTCCAGGATAACTTTTTATCCCCTTTGGAAGTTGGTCATTAATGCCTTGAAGAACTTCATGAAGCATATAAGTTTAAAAAGTTAACAATGAAAATCATCATCGATTACAACATGAGTAAACAAAACACAATATAAAAATATAAATTCCAAACATATAATGTATGATAGATAAACAATTTGATTGAATGACATTATCTCGATGATTAATTCTAGTATATTCCAACTTCCATAGGCAAGGTGTCATTCTTCGTGGTTTTGATGTAGTCTCTTCTTTCCCATTGAAAATATATTTTTTGGTAGTTTGATGATTATGATTTTTGTGGAGGAAGTGTCTATACTCATCAAACACCTATTTTCCTAAACTTGTTGAATGACAAAATTTCATCTTTGGACCACAAACTGGACATGCAAAATTTTCCTTTGTTTGAAGACTTGCAAGATCACGTATAATTGGATTAAAAATGTTAATTTATATAATTATATATATTTAATAAATTATTTATAAAAATACATGATTTGTACTTTTTTTTTTAAAAATAAAAAATTATTAAAGTGCATAAAATTTATAACATACCACAAAAATGTGTTAGCCCTAGGGCATCATGAATTGTCCATACAAGCATAGCATGAAATTGAAACTCTCTTTGTCATGTTGGTCTAGAGATGTCATACATAGTGACGTCATTCCACAACTCTAGTAACTCATCGATAAGAGGCTCCATATATACATTCATATCTTTAACTTAGTACTTACCTAGTTGAGTGAAGAGAAACATTACATAATTATTAAAACCATTTAACTACATTATATATAACTTATTGTACATGACTACCAAATAAAAAGTATCTGAAAATATCATTGCCAACATTTTGTTATCCCTCTTTATTGACATCCATTGAGGAATATTATTGTTGATAACAAAAATAGGCCACACCGAGTAAATAGATTTCAACTCTCCAAATAGATTGACATTGTCCGTTGCCAATGATAGCCTGATATTACAAGGTTCTTCTTTAAAGTGTGGTCATTTTCCCTCTATGTCCCTAAATGAAAAACCATCCACAAGCATTCGAATAATTTCATCTCCAATTCTACTCCATGCATGGTAATTCATAAACTGTGCTAATATTTCACACCTAAATAATCATTGCATATGTGGAATAATGGGAATAGAACAAAGAACCTTGTGAGGCACCTTTTTTGTTAGTTGATCTGTTCGATATCTATTGATATGACATTCAGGAAATTCTATTGCATATTCATGTTGTTTATGATATATAATATGATCATTGGGACATGCATATATTTCTTGATACTCCATTTCAATGTCTTTCATAATGACAGATAATTCTCGGTATAATATTTGATGATGGTAACACAAATTCACCTATCAATCTACAAAAAAATAATTTGATAATATAAAGAATATTAATGGTACATATTTCTTCCTTTATATACTAGTGATGAAATAACAACAAAATAGTTGAAAAAGATGGCATATATGACATACCTTAACATACGTGAGATTGCTATGTTGGATAAACCATTCATAACCTTCAATTTCACCAATAACAATACAACAGAGAGAAGAGTTTTTTGGGAGCCTTCGTAAAGGGGATCGTATGCCTTCTCAAGTAAAGGTAAATCATGAACAACATCAAAGTCCTCTAGTTTATCATCGTGATCAGTAGTGCTAGTACTAAATGTGTTAATATATGGATCAATCTATTTGTACCATCATCTTCAACAATGTTTTCTAGCACATGATCATCTTCTTCCATAGTTTGCATTATATTTGGCTTCAATGTTCACGCCTCCATGTTCCTCCGCTTGGAAAATCACATTCTCTGGGTCATCGTAGTCCATACCATGTTGCCTAGGGTGCCCCACCTATATAATAATGATTAATATAAAAAAAACATGATCATGATCTCATTATGAAGTGATTTTAATGTATATAGATTATCAAAATGATATAAAAAAATTTCAAATGCAGTACATATAAACACATATAATGAACAAATTACCAATAGAAAATAATTATGCCCCCTTCACTGTGACCATGCTCCCTACAATACTTCTCAATTGTTGTGATTAAAAGTCTTCTCGTCTTTTAGCCCTTACAATTTTTGTCGGGACAATAACATTTCCCATCACCTTGTATTTTCAAGTTAGACCTCAATCTAGCAATTGTCTCCATGTTTTGTTCTGGATCAATATTGTCTGACATGATTTTTCTTCAAAGGCATCAAAATTGGAATATAAAAAATAATTCGGTCTATAACCTTCACAAACCTGACAAAACGATGTCGCAGTCACAAAAAATACAATCACAATTTATATTTTATACTTGAGTAACCCTAACGGTTATTTTTTTACTTTTTAAAATTCCTTTTTGTCATCATAATTTTGACGACCTTTCGCCTTACTCACCGACGAAAGTCATATGCATCAGAATTCTGAAGCACGTCAGGCAAGTTTGAAAAAAAATAAAAAAAATGACACAATTAACCTCTTAATTTCTGATGAAACAAAGAAAACAACAAGGTTCATCAGGAAATGCACACAAATGAGTTAGTGAATATTGTTCATGAAATCTTGGTCTTATTTCTCAAATCCTCTTGGTAACTCCTGCCACTCCTTGTCAATAACCTTATCATTCATTTGGTCACTATCATTCTTTGTTATCAATTTATCAAAAAATACAACTTTATCAGTAGGATCAACCTCTGTGTACTCTTTTCCTTCTACCATCATCACCCTTGAAACATCATCCACTACTTCACCAACATTTTCTTGCAAACCTGTGTATAATTTATCAAAAAACAAACCTAAATTTTCTTCATTAGAAAGTCGATTATTGACCTCAGCATCATTATGCCCATCAACTTGTTTAACTTTCTCATTAGATCCAATCATCTCTTCATTGTTTACCTCCTTTATTGTTTCTATTATTATTTTCCTTTCCCTCTTATGAATGATCCTTCTGATAGGCCATGTGATCTTCTCCTTGATTGATAAGTGCCATTTTTTTCCTTTCTAGGGAAATTATTTCTTCCAACTACTCTAGGTCTTGCTCCAATTCTCTAATCTTTTGATGAAAATCCATTTTCCTCGCTCTCCCTTTTTTCTCTTTCCTCTTTTTTTTTTTTTTCTATTAATGATATATGTTTCCATAAAAGTCTCAATACATCAGATGTTGTACTGCAACCATCAGTTACAATACCTAGATATATATGTTATATCTTTACATGACCAAAAAAAGTAGGAACGTACATACATATATACTAGTGCAACATCTGATCTCTATGAGTCTAGAAGATTTGTGTCTCGAGATATACCACCTAATCTATATCAACATCTATCTCTTGTACTATAGGACATCTTAGTAAAAAATTTTTTTTATCAAAAAAGGTATTGTATACAAAACATCTTGATTAGTCATTCTTAATGCGAGGAACCCAAGCCATCCAGCCTTGATGGCCTTCCATCCATCTGATGACTATATCATCTCTAATGTGTTGTTCATATGGGTGCCTCAGAATCTCTGCCATGGGAATATCTATTGCTAGAACAGTAGCAAGTGGAATTTCTCTGAGTCCTTGATGTCTGTCTTCTATTTTTTGGTCTGCAATTTATTCTATAAATCCATGAAGAATTGCATAGTCCGTAAACCTACAATTCACAAACCTACATGAAACATTAGTTTAACATACTTTTCAACTAAACTTTGAAAGATCTAACTAGGTTAATCAACTTTGAAAGTGAAAGAAAATTAAGAGCATCTCATGGATCTCTATCTAGAAGGACTAAACAAATGATCTCAGCTGCAAAGCATCCTAAAGTGACAACCCCTAGAATGAGAATTGTGCTAATGATGATGAAAATATGGATCTAAGATGAAAATTAAGATGAAATTCCCTATTCTATGCTCAAAATCTATGTAAACATGAATGATTTTGCCGTTATAACAAGACTATTCAAGAATGCTTCAATGCTAAATTCCCAATTCAAGATGCAATTTTAATGTGAATTCTTACTCTAAATTTGAATTGGTAAACTTACACTAAGAAAATCCTCCTATTTATAAGAATTCCCAAGGGTAGGGGGGTGAGTTTAATAAACCAAGGTTAAGGTTGAGTGATGGGTTTCAAATAGGGGGACAAGATGACAAAAGGAGTGGTGAGGATAGCAAAGCCTAAATGAGTGGTTAAGATAGGAAAGCCTTGGAGTGATCCATGTGATCTTCATCCCTTCTTCTCATTGGCTCTTTGGTTCTTTGTTGAAAACAATTAGGATTTAATTAAATCAATCAATTAATTAAATTAGCCATGTAAGGGGTTTTAATGGGTTGCATTTGATTTATTTAATTTGAACTATATAACTAATTGATTTAATCAATTACATAGTTTAATTAATCCCCTTTTGGCTTAGATTTAATTAATTAAATGGATTTGTTATTTAATCCGTGATGTTGACTTTATTTGACCCCTTTTGCCTTTGGTTGACCATGTTGATTTTGGTAGACCAATTTAGGGTGTCTACAAGTTCTTTCGAAAGGGGAGAGTTCCCGATCTTTCCTTGTACATGTGTATCTATGAGATGCTTCCCACGATCCAAGTCTTACCATCCCATCTTTGAATAGATCCTCAAGCTTCTTCTTCTTGATCTTTATGATAATTGAGACCTAGACATTAATTTTGTGAAATATGAGTCTCCTCAGAGAGGCTCAGTAAGGTTTCTAGATTTACCACCAAAAACATCATCATTTCTTTACTTCCATATGTGCCACATAATTAAAGTAGAGAGAAGGGAAAATAAACAATTGAAATGATTTTTAAGGCCTATGATTTTACCAGAGATGATCTCAAGGAAGGAGGGAAATATATTTTCAGAAAACCCAAATATGTTCCAAACCTCTTTGGAAAATGGGCGTTCAAAGAAAACATGGAAAATAGATTCAGGAAGAGAACAAAAGCTACATGTATACTGGTTGCCACTGGGGAGTTTAAACAAAAACCTATGCAAGAAAAGCCTTCACATGAAGCATTTGATCTTGGGTTCCACAAAGGAAGACCACATATTACAAAAGATATTAGTCCAGTCTCTGAGATCAAGACAAAGGTTCCACCATGCATTCACATGGGAGAAGATAGAGGGATTATCAGCAAGGAAGGACTATAGATGCTTAGACTTGATCTTGGGAAGGGAGGTGTCATTAGACCATTTGAATTCAAGCTGACAATTACTATCCACATACCAATCTCTAGGCATATTGAGATCTATGCATGCTTCTTTCAAAATGGAATTTTTTTTTTAAAATGGGAGATAGGAAGATTATATTTTATTTTCAATTCATCCCATTCCACCAGTTTCTCATCATGGATAATTTCTGCGAGGGAGGATAGCCCTTTTTCATGCCACAATCTTGCTGAGCACCCTTGAATCGGTGCAATAGCTCTATCTTTGTATTTTAAGCTCCACCAAATAGATTTATTGCCACATATCATGTCATTGTGGTGGATTACCTTATTTTCTGTGATGAATTTTCTAACATAATCCCATCCTTTCTAGATAGAATTGAATAATGTTGAACATTGTACTTCGTAATCCATTTCCCCTAGAAGGATATCATTAAGAGATAGATTTTTCCATCTTTTCCCTTTCCTAGGGTGACCTCTTAGTAAATTGTTTCTAACCAGTATCTTCCATGGTTCATCTACCTCCATGGCTTTGAAAATCCATTTAGATGCAAGGGAAATTCATTGCAATATTAGGTCTTTTAACCCCAAGCTCCCATGTTTCTTTTTAGTGATGCAACATTCCCATCTAACTGCATGTCCTTTTTTATTACCCCTACCATCTGGCTAGAGGTATTTTCTTATGATCTTCTAGAGGATATTATATTGATAGTGATAGAAATACCAAGTAGAGGAGTAAAAGACTATATATGAGGAAAGAATCTTCTGGAAAACTTGAACTCTACCTGCCATGGACAAATATTGACTGTCTCATTTATTAAGTTCTTTTCAACTCTTTGTTGAACCCAATCCCACATGTTCTTCGTATTTGGATGACTAGAGAAGGGAACACCTAGATATTTGAGCTAGAAATTAGGTCCCTCCCATCTAAAGTTCCATTGGGAAAGCCATGTAGGAGGATCCTCTATCCATCCTAGGTAGATGGATTTATCCATAGAGATCTTACTATCTAAGGTAGTGCAAAACCAGTCCATCGTCTTCATAAGATTCTCCAAGTTATCAAACTCCAACCATAGTATTAGTGTTGTATCATCTGCAAAATGAATGTTAGTGACTTCACTATTCTCAAGGATATGAATTCCTCTTATTCTTGTAGGAGCCTATCCTCTGAAATTAGGTAACTTAGTGCATTTGTTGCTATAACAAAAAGGAATGGAGCAAGTGAGCATCCTTGTCTGATGGATCTAGTCAATTCAAAGTTTTTAGATCTAACTCCATTGACTTCAACTCTGGCCCTGACCCCATTCCTCAAGGTTTGCACCATGCTCATGAATTCCTTTCTATTCATCAAGGTATGTCCCATTCTATTCTTTCATAAGATTTTTCATAGTCTAGACGAAGCATACCTGCTTGTTGGTTGGTTTCTCTAGCCCATTCCATAGTCTCCCAAAATGTAATCAAATTTTAAAAAATGTATCTTCCTTTAACAAACCCAGTTTGATTGTGATTAATAATCTTTGGAAGGATCTCTTTTAGTCTATTGGTCAGGGTCTTGGCCAAGATCTTATATGAGACATTAAGAAGAGTGATAGGTCTCTAGTTCTTAATCAAATATTTTTCACCTTCCTTAGTAATTATCTTGATAAGCCCACTATTAATATCACCTCCCAGGGTTCCTTCTAAAAAATCTTCCTCATAAACCTCCAACAGGTCTTGCCCTATCCAATCTAGGTTTTTCTTATAAAACTTTATAGGCAGACCATCAGGTCCAGTGGCCTTATCTAGTGCCATTTGTTTTCTAACACTACCAATTTCCTCTAATATGATAGGTTGTTTGAGTAATATTGAGTCTTCCTGGGTGACTCTAGAAGGAAAAACCTGTCTAATCATGTTTCTAGCCTCTGTCACTCTATCCCCACATCCTTCTGATGTGAACAACTTCTTATAAAACTGAGAAAAGGACAGGAGAATATCCTGTTGGTTTTCTCTCTTAACACCATCTTCCCAGATCTCATGAATTTTGATCTTGTCTTCTTTATGTTTGAGTAGATTAAAGAAAAATTTAGATCCCCTATCTCCATGTTCCACCAACTTGCTCCTTGATTTGATCTTTACCCCTGCTAATCTATCTTCTTGTAGCCTTCTGAGTGCATATTTAGATTCTGAGAGTTGAGGGGTCGCTTTGAATAGTAGCCTCTGCCTTAAATAGTTCATCTTGAAGTTTTTCCTCTAACCATCTCGAGTCTTTAGCTTTTTTGCCCCCAATAGTTTGGAACAATGATTTCCAACTAGAGGTGTTGTGAACCCATCTATTCCTTGCATCTTTGGGGGCAACTATATCTCTATTAAACCATCTACCATAAACATGGCCTCATTCATCCATGTATGTACATGGCCTCATTCATCCATGTCTCATCTAACATAGATGTATTAAGGCAGAAGGCTTTATCTTGGGGGCAACTTATATCAGAGAAATCTCTAGTAACAAAGTCGGCTGTTATGGGGTGGTGATCAGAAAGAGTATATGGGATAACTCTGACCAATCTTCCAACCCCATCTTTTTTTCATTTGAAGTGTTCCTAATTGAAATAAAATCTAACAAGTTTGGAGTATATTCTCTTTCCTCCTCTCTGAAGGTTACACCATGTGTACCAGATATCTTTGTGATCCTTTTGCACCCTGTCAGTGGGTCAAGAAGTTTATGTTTCTCAATCATGTTATTCCAAACGAATTGCTCAAAGCCCCTCCAATCTAGTCTATTACCTCCTAGTTATATTGAGGGTTAACAACCATATTAAAGTTCCCTCCCATTATCCAATATATCTCCTCCAGTTGGTACATCCATTTCCATAGTTCAATCCTATCTTTTTGTTCATTGGGAGCGTAGATTTATCTTTTCTTTGTTAAACTCAAGAATCAACCAGACAACTCTATTGCATGGAGAGGTTCCCCAAATGGTGACTATTTTGGCCCAGTAGGGGCTTCGGATAACAAAGGTTCCTCCTTTCCCTCTACTATGAGTGGTTGAGAATGAGATAATATCTCTCCATATGCATTTAAGAGCAATGTCAAGTTTGAAATTGACAGATTTCACTTCTTGAAGCATCAGAATATCAATTCCTTTATTGACTCTCAAGAATATTTGAACAATATATTTTCTTTCTGAGGATTCCAATCCTCTAATATTCCAAGATGCAATTTTTATGTTCATAACATCAAGGTGAGGAGTCCATACTAGTCCCAAATCTTGAGTAGCATTTAGGTAAGTTTTTCCTATTATTATCTTTGGAATCCTTTTTGCTTCCTGATCCTAGAGGCCTCCCTCTCTTTCTTTTAATTTATTTGGGGCCTGTGTTCTCTCCTTCCTCAGTTGGAGTCTTAGCCTCAACAAGGGATCTGGAAGTTCTGGGTTTTTTTATTTTATTTTTTTTAATTTTTATCTTAGCATATCTAAGTTTGACCTCCTATGGCCTATCATTGAATGGGATGATTGCCCAATTCTTGTTAACACCGCTTGTTAGCACTTGCAAATTTTTGCATGGTTCCAATATTTTTCCTCTTTCCTCTGTAATTATTTTTAATCTCTGGCCTAAAACCCTAAGTCTCTGTGAGAAAATCTGGTTTAAATGGTGAAAACCCTACTGTTTCTTGCAATTTCCTTAAACCCTAATTTCAAAATTATAGTCATTGGTTGAAAAAGGTCTTAAAACCTTCATGGTTTGTTATAATTTGCAGTTACCTTTTTGGTCACTTAAAATCCTTATAACCCATGTGCTTTATGTTTCATGTCGAACGGGGCCATCCCTTTTAATTTTTCCTAAGTCTAAGTGGGCGATGAATTAATTTTGTTTTATTTCCCTAAGTCCTAGGCCCCGACATATTTTATTACCTTTTGCATTTGTCGTGCATGTTGTTCTTTATCTGACAACATGCGTATGCCCTTCAATGTTGAGATGCAGATCTTTATCCTTCAAGGCATTGCACCATCACAACACGTGGAATGTGGTTGTCCAGGTCTGAAGCTTAAGACAAGGTAACAGGCAGACAACTCAGATTTGATCCAACGACTATCATAAAGGCTTAAAGCGAAGATACAGTCTATCTATCAATCAAGCCATTATGCCAATCCGCCACGTGTCCTGGGTGGGTCTGATCAATGACAAGGTAACTAAGATAAAGGACTGTCAAGTTGCAAAAGATCTGACAGTGGGCATAAAGCCTTAATGGTAAAGTGCGCAAGATCTAATGTTTAAGGCATCATGCTATGCGGCCACGAGTCCATCTTTGTTAGTGGGATCTGCAATTTCGAAGCCAAGGGTGACTTAAATAAGATCAGTGACTGTGTTTTAACGTTGATCTAACAGCCATTGTGAAGCCTAAATTTTTTTTTTCATCGAGATCTACTCATTAAGGCATCGCGCCTGCGTGCCACCTGTCTGATCAGATTTTCAAAGCCCGAGTTACTTAAATAAGATCAACGACTATGTTTTAAAGTCTGATAAAGTTTAAATCTGTATCATCGATGGATAATTTTTCTCTAGGTGTAGCCATTGGAATGGATTTTCAAAATTTCAAACATGTTTCTCAGGGTTTTCCAAGCGGTGGATTATGTCTTATGCTACAGAGCATTAATTAACATAATTTGATCTTTGTGGGTTTTCTTGTACACCTGATGGATGCTGAGAGATCAGAAATTGGGTAGCCTTGAATGAACTTGAATGGAGAATGTTATTTTAGGGCCCTGGATAGTTTATTAATCAAGTTTTATCCCTGTTTATATTCTTTCCCATTAATGACTGGTGTTTTCCAGAATTATAGAGGCCGAGAATCAGATTTTATTCTTGAAGGACTGAGCCTTTTGATACTTTGTAGATCTGAAGAGCCAAGATTTTATCAGTGTATTAAATATAGACAAGACAAGACATTCTTATTCCTTATGTAGGGTTTGTTCTGCAAGGATGGATGGCGGCTAGATCAAATCAAATTACATCGGAAGAATTTAAGATTGAGCCCAACTTGTTGTTGACAGAATTATTTATTATTGAAATACATTATTTATTCTTGTCAAGTATTATATTTTTAAGCCCTAACCCTAAATGATCTGAAGCTTGTTGTAGTCCTTGGCTTATAAAAGGACTTCCAAGATCATTTAGTGGCAGCTGGAAATTTGGGCAAGTAGCATAAGGCATAAAAACTTTTACTATTTTCCAGTGAGTGTAGCAGATGTATATCTAGAGAGTATTATCATAGAATCAGAAAGTTGCAAGTCTTTTTGCATTTATTGAAGTGGTATATGATTTGAAACATTTTGGAATTGAAACTGGTCTCTTTGTACTTAATACAATATTTCCGATTCAAGTCTCCCCTTTTTCCTTGCCTCTTGAGTTCTAAATCTTCTGGTTCACTGCATAAATATTTCTTTATGTATATGTTTTAGTCCATAGTTTTGATCAAGGATCAAATTAAAATCTTTTTTGGATAAGACATAGGCTCTTTTGGTTTGTCTATATAAGGATTATTAAGAAGTGTATGATATGAAGTTATCTATATTTATGGTTTTGAGTCCTTGAATATAGTTAGTTTCTCTATCTTGTATTTGAACTAGAATCATTTTCCAATGGATAAAGCACTGATCAGTAATTAGTATCTTCTACTTTGATACATATCTGAATAGGTTTGGCTATACTCTGCCCTTTTAAATATATCAAAACCACTCTAGTCCTTTTAAGTTTTGTGGTTGTTGGTTGTAATGTTGCATGGTAGAGAAGAGTCACTGAGTGAGTGGTTATCATATCATACTTTCTTTCCATTAATTTGTTGTAATCATCCATAGTTATAGTGAGTTGTGAAAGTTAAATCTTTGTCTGGATTAGGTGCACCCTGCCTTGGTTTTGCAGAGACAAAAGAGTAGAGGATAGTCTTGTCCTAAAATTGGTCCAGTTACCTTGCAGAGCTCTCATACTTGGAATTAACCTCTCCTAATATCAGTCTCAAGGTATATTGGTTTCTTATAAATAGCATAAACATTTTCAAACACCAACACCACTCTTGATAAATATGTCCTTAAGGGAGACATCCTCCACCTGAATAATTGACTCTATTGTCCCTCCCCTATTAATTTCCTTCACCCCATAAGGGATACCTAGTTGGGAATGAGCAGGGAGAGTGGGAAAGAGGGAGGTAGATGAGGAAATAGGGGGGTAGCATGAATGACTCTCAACTCATAATCATCTAGAGATTTTCTACATGTGGAACTGCTAAGTATAACCTCATGATGCTCTCCAGAGGTATCCATGTCTTCCTAACAACACCCATTGCTCCTCATATTCCCTTCATCTTCCAAATTCTCCCTATCCATTCTCAACTCCTCATTCTTTTTTTCATGGACTAAATTGACAGGAGGGGGGAGGGGCTCTCAACAATTCTTTCATTAGTGTTACCTCTTCTCTTTTTGAAGGGTCCATCATTTTTCCTAATTTTGTCCATAGCTAATTGTTGAGCATTTATCACTCTGTCTATTTCTATATTTATGCTCCAGAGGTTTTCTATTTTCCACCCTATGCAATCCAGAGATGCCTGCTCCTTAAACAGTCAGTTTCTCGAGGCTAAGAGATAAAGATAGTTTCTCAAGGATGATTCTAATAGGGTTAGGGTTAGTGTTGATGCTCACATTGGAGATGGGATCAGGATTGGCAGTATGAGCCTTCGAGTTTGGATGCACATCATGTTTTGGGAGGTCAGGCAAAACTTGTTTGCCTTTATCCTTGGTTTTAGTTTTGGAAGCAACATTCAACAAAGGGAAGTTCTTCCTCCTATGGTCATTTATCTTGCATAGGAAACATGAATTAATACCACCCATAAATTCAACCGGGCACGAGTATGTTCCATCTTCGAGTTCAAAGTCTAGGTTTTCTGGAATATTCATTCCTAGTTTGACTGAAATAAGTACTCTGGCATCCATGTGTGGGAGAAGGGTATTAGTTCGGTCAATGCGGACAACTTTTCCCAAGGATTCTAGGGCTTCCAGTAGGACACTCTAGAGGAAGGGAGGGATTCCTATGATGGTAACCCATCTAGGGCATGACAGTGCCATAATCTCATCAAGATTGGCGTTGTCTGACCAACCTAGGGCACAAAAGTTACAGGAGCCAACACTCCAATATTGTCTATCGACCACCGCCTTCTGGATGGCAGATTCATAGAATAAAATGATGAAGAGGCCTTTCTGGATCATCTTGCAGAGGGAGAATTTTAGCCCTAATTTATTTCCCCACACCGCATAGTTCCAGTTATTCATGAAGACGCAGGAAGGGAGTTTGTCTACATCTTGAGCAGTAAGGAAAATGACAGATTCAACTAGTTTATTTCTCTCTAATTTAATTACATTATCCATATCTAAATTAGGCAAAATGACTAGGTGTCTTGGGATCGAAACCTTACCTCACGATCCTCCATTTCCACTTGATTCTCCCTAGATTTTGTTGGAGAACTTTGTGCCATCTTTGCAAATAAGGGTACCCACAACTACCTGGTTGAAGGTCTTGGTTCTATCCCCTTCACCTTTTGCGGGCTCTGGTCATTGAGTCACTATGGGAACTTCTAGTTCTACATGGGCTTCAACCCATTTGAATGCAAGCCCATAGAGCCTGGGAGGGAAGACGTGCATTGAATGCTCTATTTGTACGGACAACCAAGCTGGCCGAGGCTCGCTTGGCTCTGTCAGAGAAGGTTGCAGAGCGCCTTCTCTGTCATAGTTTCATATACATTTTCCTCTTATTATTTTCTTCTCTTGTTTCTTCTTTTGTGAACCCCCCCACCTGCAAGTACTTCTTCAAAAAATCCATCCCTTCAACTTTTCCTTTGCCTCACCTATGTCTCTTCTCCTCTCTACTTAGTCTTTTGGAAACTAGGTTCTCTCTTCAACCTGCATAAACAAAAACTCACAACCACACAACCAAAAAACTCTCCTTTTACCATACCTTCTGAGCTCTTATACCAATTTGATGCAGAGGAGGGCTAAAATTAATCAACATATAACTTATACATAAATATGTTCAAAGTGTGTTCCATTTTACACCACTTAGATACATTACTTATTTGGCCTATTGACATGTTATCCAAACTTCATCAGGGACATACAATAAAATTGGCATGATCATGGCCTCTCATAATTAATATTTATGGAATACAAATGATCATTACATCAAACAAATTAACAATGCATTATTTTGTGAAGCCCTCATTTAAAAAATTGGAAACCTTGATTTTGTAACAGACCTGTCTTCACAAAAAATGTTAAAATACCAAAAATATGAATGAAATTGACTCAAACAAATTTAATTTAAAAATAAAAAACATACAAGAAACTTTTGGAACTATTTTCAAGGTTCTATCTATCTATAAAAATCTGTACCATATGTTTCTTTCAGACTATTAAAGGAAAAATCAGTCATTCAAGATAACTTGTACCAAAAATATCATAACTTCCACAAAACTTAATGAAATTTGATGAGACCAATTGAAATTGAAATTAGATTCAAATATATAACTTATCCAACTAGTTTCAGGTCATTAGATGAAATATAAAGTTTGTTCAAACTAAAATAATAGTTTGCAACATGAGAAGAATTCAAAAATAATACACAAAACAAGGGTTTCTTCTTATTCAATCTTTCTCCAACCCTTTCCAATCACCAAATTCAAGTTTGAGTTTCATATTTATGATATTAAAACCACTTACAACTTCCCAACTAACTATCAACTCCTTTCTTAACACTAATGATAATATTTACAATTTTTGATAACATTTTGATAACTTTTACATATTTTTACAAATGCTTACAATATTTGATTCAAACATCTAAATTGATTACCAAATACTCCTAAGGACCCCAAATGACTCAAAATAGACTCCTAAAAACCAAAATGACAAAATTGCCTCGCGGAGGCATGGAATCAACTAGGTGCTCCTGCATTGGAGATTATACACATATCTTTTGAATAAAAGTTTATTGCATATTATTCAAGTAGTTTTGAAATGAAATTTCAATGTAAGTTCCACAACCTCATCCATATTACTCATCAACATGCACTTATTTTAAAATAAAGTACAAAAAGAAATGAATATCTCTGAAGTTGCATGCAAGTCATCTAGTGTTGTCTCTGTGGATCGAACCTCATAGTGATTCACAACATGTACATTTGTGTTAGAAATAATTGAGAGAGAGAGGGGGGGGGGGGGNTAATTGAGAGAGAGAGGGGGGGGGGGTGAATCAGTGCCCTAAAAAATATTCCAGTAAATCAACCCAAAAACTTAGTACCACAATATTAAGCCTCTAGTTATATTCAGTCCTACAAGATGTATGCCTTCAAATATATTTATCAAATAACTACTACTCGGAGTTCGTTGTTAAACCTTATTCTTAATGTTTACCAAATAGCAGTCTTTCATTTATTGAAAAACAGTAAATTGCTTAGTGTATACCAATCAATCCATATTAGTTATGTGTAATGCAAAATACTAAAGTAATGACTCATAAACACATTAACACATGGTTTTTTAACGTGAAAACCCTGTTAAGGGAAAAACCACTTGGGACCGGTAACCCAAAATTTTCACTCTTCTGAACTGAGCTCAGTGAAGAGCCAACCCTTTTAAAGGTTACAAACACACTGTTAGGTGTGACCTTGTAAGAGGATTTAAAAGATTAGTTTGTCACTTGATATCGGGCATCTCTATGCTACCTTGTATGACCAAACCCAGTGTATTTTGTCAAATGGTATCTGGCATCTCATGCTATCTTCATGATCAAAATTTTTGATACTCCTTTGGATGTATCTCAATATAGAAATGATCTTCAAATCCTGCTTGGTTAAGAGACTTTATGAATCAATGGTTAAACTGAAATAGTAAATGATCTATTAGCACATACAACTTATGCTTGTAGATTTTCAGATCTATTGTAAGCTCATGAAATCATTCTGATCATTATATCTTTACAATACCTTTGCTTCACTTCTTCCTGCTCAGTGACGTTGTGCTTTGTTGCTCGATGTCTGCAGAAATCTTTAGCTCTTTCCTCAGCTTGATTGATCAGCACTGTATCCTTCTTCTCTATTCACTCCCCTTAATTCATAATGAATTAAGTTGTCTCTTTATAGACATGATATCACCATTTCTCTCTTCTTGATTTTATTGTTCTTGGCGTGATCCACAATATTAGCCAATCTTGAGTTAAAACATAACTCATGTTTTATCTCATAGAAATCTTCTTTCCAACTGGATAAAACAACTTTAAATCCTTTACTTATCTCTGGCTTTAACTTTTTGGTTAAAACAATGTCAACAACTAGTTAAGTCTATCTTTAGCTCTGCCAGCTAGATATTCTTTCATTTTTTAAACTCCAGTTAACTTTGATGTTTTAACTCTTTGATAGCTTCGGTCAATACTTTAGTTTTCCTCAGGCTTCTCCGTCGGTGTTGTCTATCCTTCGGGCTTGTCTGTCCATCGGTTAACACTATAATTTTGTCTGTTGATAAATGCTTGTGATTCTTCGAATCAATAATGCTCGTCGGTTTCTTTGTTCGGGCATCACTATGAATTTGTTCTTGATTTTATCTGTCCTTCGGTTTCCACTAGCCGTCGGTGTTTGAAATCACTTAGTGAATGCTAGTCTTTTATGCATTACTGAAAGCATAATATTTTATGTCTTTGATTCTCTGAAGTCTTTGACACTTTGAATATAACCGATCAGATTATATCAAGTTGACATCAATGACAATACAATCCATTAAATGATTTAATGTCTTACATTATCTTTCTACATTTCAATGATCAACTTAACATCTTCAAACAATCAATCAGTTACATGTCATCAATCTCTCCCTTTGGCATTGATGACAACACACTACTTTTTCATACTATATTATTACTAATACAATATGAAATATAACAGTTGAAGTTCATCAATCTTTCCTATTGTAACTATTACAAATGTCTAGCTCTCGGTAAGCTCAAATAGCTTAGATTTGTTTCTTGCAGAGTGAGTTCTTCATTCTTCAATCCCTTTACTGGATAGAATATGTAGCAGCTTCTGTCTCTGTTTTGATATGTGTTCTGCCTTGACTATTCCTTTCTTTGAATATCTCTTTTTCCTTTGACAACAATGAGTCACCTCTTCCTTAGTATTTACTCTCTCCCTTTTTTACTTCTCTCCTTTTGATGGATATTTCATATGTAATCAATCTCTCCCTTTGGATAATGATTATCTCTCCCTTTGAATTCTTAGGAACTTCTCTCCATGGATAATGATATAATATTTTCTGATAATGAGATAATCTCTCCCTTTTGATAATGAGAATAATCTCTCCCTTATAATTCCTGATAATGAGATAATCTCTCCCTTTGACAACAATCCCAAACAATTCTTCTATATCATCTTCCATCCTTTTTATAATATACTCCTTGAATTTCTCTATCCATCAGCAATACATTGACTCTGGTGTTCGGTATAGATTTGTACCTTGCTGTGTATAGATGTATCCGTTGATGTCCATCTCGGTGCTTGCATCAACATGAGTGATCTTCTGATTTGTGTATAGGCTGATGCAACCTTCTAGTCAACTTACTGACTGATATACAAGGGTTGGACCCCTAGTCTCTATCTCAGGTACTCAAATGTATCTTTCGGTAATGACTTTGTGAATATATCAGCTAATTGTTCCTTGGATTGAACATATTCTAGTATCACCTCTTTTTCTTGCACTTGTTCTCTTAAATAGTGATACTTGATAGCTATATGCTTAGTCTTAGCATGCATGACTGGATTTCTTTGATATGCTAATTGCACTGCTATTATCACAATAGATAATCACTGGTTCAAGAATCTTCATATTCATACCTTCCAGCAACTATTTGATCCATGCAATATTAGAGCAATTTGCAGGTGCAACCACATATTCTGCTTCTGCAGTACACTGAGAGATTCATCCTTTCTTTTTGCTAATCCACGTGACAAGTCTGTCACCCATGAAGAATGCTCCTCCAATTGTGCTCTTTTGGTCATCAATGTTTCCATCCCAATCAACATCTGTAGAGACTTGTAGCTCACATTTTCCATCTCTTTTATACCATAAGCCATAGTCCTTAGTGTTCTTTGGATATCTCAGAATTCTATTGACAACAGTCATATGTGATTCTTTGGGATTAGCAGAGAATCTTGCAACTATTCCAACTGCATGTGCAATATTTTGTCTAGTATGAACAACATATATTAGTCTGCCAATCATTGATCTATACAAGGTCTGGTTTACCTCATTTGACTTATCTTCCTTTGTCAGCTTACATCTGGTAGCCATAGGTATTCCAACTAGTTTGGAATCTTCCATCTTGAATATCTTCAACACTTCCTTGATGTATTTGGACTGAGTGATATATATGCCTGCATCTTGTTGAAGAATCTGTAGACCAAGAAAGAATTTGATCTCCCCAAACATAGACATTTCAAACTCTTTGCTCATTTCATTAGCAAAGGATTTACACAACATTTCATTTCCCCCAAAAATGATATCATCAACAAAAATTTCAGTAATCAAAATATTACCATCGGTATCTTCTTTTAAGTACAAATTGCTATTTTCACTTGTTCTTACAAATTCAATGATAATGAGATAGGAATTAAGTCTTTCATACCAGGCTCTTGGTGCTTGTTTCAATCCATACAAGGCTTTATATTGTCTACATACCATGTTTCTTTTGTTTGGATCAACAAACCCTTCTGGTTGCTCAATGTATACTTCTTCTTCTAGTATTCCATTTAGGAACGCATATTTGACATCCATCAGGTATACTATTGAATCCTTTGAATGCAGCATAAGAAAGAATAATTCTTACTCCTTCTAGTCTAGCAATGGGTGCAAAGGTTTTACCATAATCAATACCTTCTTCTTGTGCATACCCCTTGCATACTAATCTTGCTTTGTTCATTGTGACTTCTCCATTCTCATTCAGCTTGTTTCTGAATATCCATTTGGTACCGATGACATTCCTATCATCTGGTCTCGGTACTAGTGTCCATGTACTATTCTTCTCAATCTATTCTATTTCTTCATTCATAGCACTGATCCATTCCTCATTTTCAAGTGTAATATTAACAGATTTAGGCTCAAAATCACAAAGTAAACATTGTTAGAGATTTGATTCTGAGCAGTTGATTGATTGTATGTTTGTCATTGATGACAACATATAATACACAGTAGTAATTTTGTATGTACTTATCAGAATGATGACATGAAGACTTGCATGGTTAGATACATGT
>MU222711.1:466183-491447 GCA_018584345.1 Thuja plicata
TATGCAAATTGAAGAAAGCACTCTATGGTCTTAAACAGGCCCCAAGAGCTTGGTATGAGAGACTTGATGGTTATCTTACCAAGATTGGATTCAAGAAAGGAGCAGTAGATTATAACCTATTCATAAGGGAGACACCTGATGGATTATTATTAGTTGCCATATTTGTTGATGACATTATCTTTGGAGGTAATGATAAGCTCAGTACAACATTTGCAAAAGAAATGCAGAATGAATTTGAAATGAGTATGATTGGTCCTATAAACTACTTTTTGGGACTGAATGTAAAGCAAACGGATAAAGGTAAATTCATTAATCAGTCAAAATATGTGAAGGAAATACTGAAGACCTTCCAGATGGATGACTATAAGCCAATATGCACTCCCATGATGACAGGAAGCAAGCTTTCAAAGGATGATGATTCCACAATAGTTGATAAGACATTGTACAAATCTATGATTGGTAAACTCATTTATCTAACTCAATCTAGACCTGACATATCTAATGCAGTTGGCATTGTTAGAAGATTTTTAGTTGAACCCAAGAAGAATCACTTAATGGAAATCAATAGGATATTCATATATCTAAAGGGAGCTATAGACAATGGTTTATGGTATCCAAAATCAGAGAATGTAAAACTTCATGTGTATACAGATGCAGATTGGGCAGGTTGTATTGATGACAGGAAGAGCACTTCAGGAGGAGCAGTATTTCTTGGAGGCAGGTTGGTTTCTTGGATAAGCAAGAAGCAGAACTGTATTTCTCAGTCAACGACAGAAGCTGAATATGTTGCAGTAGTACTAAATTGTTCAACCATGGTTTGGATCAAGCAGATGGTTAAAGACTTTGGCATTCAGGTTGATTATCCTATTGTTATTCACTGTGATAATACTAGCACTATCAACATTTCTAAGAACCCTGTGATGCACGCAAAGACAAAACACATAGAGATCAAGTACCATTTTTTAAGAGAAAAGGTTGCAGACAAAGAAGTGACATTGGATTATGTGAGAACCAAAGAACAATTGGCAGATATTTTCACAAAGCCCTTATCAAAGGATACTTTTGAGTATCTCAAGGAGAAGTTGGGAGTAATTCCCTCTCCTGAGTCTGCTTAGAAGAAACAACAAGGACATCAGTCATTAAGTGACTGATGAATGGTTGACTACTCTACTTCTGGAGTAGTACATGTGCCTAATGGTTTATGTCACCCTTTGCCATTGATGTCAAAGGGGGAGTATATAGTAAGGGGGAGTATGTACTAAGGGGGAGCATATACTCTGGGGGAGTATATACATGGAACAAAAATACAGTCAGAGGTATTGCAGTAGTTTAGAGAAATCTTTGATGAGGATATTGAGAAGATTGTAAAAGAAAGAGGTCACTATGAACAGAGGATGTTTTTGATATCATATGTTTCCATTAATGTCAAAGGGGGAGATTTTTGGAGATTTGATTCTGAGTATTTGATTGATTGTATGTTTGTCATTGATCACAACATATAGTACACAGTAGTAATTCTATATGTACTTATCAGAATGATGACATGAAGACTTGCATGGTTAGATACAGGTTTTTGACATGTTTATTATGTTATGTTCATACACGCAGATCCAGATATGATGTTTTAGTCAAGTTGTGTAATTCTGTTGTTGGCAGTTACAGTTCTGGAAGAGCATCTATTCAGAGCCGACGTATGTAACGTGTTTCTTGAGTTGCGCCTATCTTCAGGATATGCATGTGTATATTCATGATTAGTTATGAGTTGATGATATTCATCTAAATGCGCCAAACGTGTTTCAATAAGATTACAAAGTTAGAGTTAATTTTGTGAGGCCGACTTAGTGAAGCGTCGCGTCTATTCAGTTTATACTTGCGCGGTTGTAATTATGCTTGCATGCTTAGTAGAGCCGAAAAGGATGTTATGAAGAGTTGTCTTATAGGTCTGATGATCTCATACTTTGAGAAAGATACTTATAGCAAGTAAATTGTGATACGCCAAGTGTGAATGATACAGAAAGAGACATAAGATGTTTAGAGCAGAATATCAGATGTGGTTCATTCATCAAGAGTCTATGTGAAGAAGAAGTGAAAGATTGTAATACACTAGAACTAATCAATATAGCAGGTCTACTCTACATCTCATCATCAGATATAGTGCATATATGTTATATAGAAGGTTGTAGCCTTCATCATCAAGCATTGAGCTTTTGGACAGTGAGTCCACCACCCCTAACAAGGTTATTTGTAAAAGACTTCTAATAGGGTCCGACCTTTAACCAGGTCACTATACTTATTGCATTGTAAAGTACAACTCCTAACAGGGTTGAAATATCTTCTAATAGGGATTACTATAAACAAGTATAGTTCATTGTGGGTGCTAATTCCCACCAGGGTTTTTACCATTTGGTTTCCCCGTAACGAATTATGTGTTGTGTACTGTGTTATCTGATTAAGCATTTACTTTGTTGTATTTTGAAGTTAAAGAAGGAAAGAATTAAAGTTATTGATAACTGATTCACCCCCCCTCTCAGTTATCCTTTGGGACTATTCTAACAAACATCTAGTGTTTGGTGACTTACTTCTTATTCTCATTCCAGCCTTCTTGTCTCCTATGATATGATTCTATGGATGATGTCTTCCGACATACTTGGCAAGTTTTGGTTCAGCTCTTTGTCCATCATTCTGATAATCATCTTGTCCTTCATTCTGATCTCCATCACTCAGTACATCATCTTGAGTATTATCCTGATTTTTTATAATTGCAACCTAGTGTTCAGTTGCAATGTTCTATTGCTCGGGAGTGATACACTGTTGCTCAGGTAGAGTGTCAAGTTCTTCAATGTAAACAAACATGTTGTAGTATTCTAGTTCATTTTTTCTTTCCTTATCATTCTTTTCTGAAAATTCATCTATTCTTACATTTGCACTTTCAATGATCTTGTTAGATGACTTGTTAAGACATTTATAAGCCTTACTTTTGGTGGAATACCCTAGAAATATACCTTCATCAATTTTGGAGTCAAGCTTTCCATTTCTATCATCTTTCAAAATATAACATTGACTACCAAAGATTTTGAAGTAGCTTACATTGGGTGTGTAACCATACCATATCTCATAGGGTGTCTTCTTTGTGTCCTTCTTCAATTGTACTCTGTTCAATGTGTAGACATCAATACTAACAGCTTCCCTCCAGAAAGTTTGAGTGATGATTTTCTCAATCATCAATGTTCTTGCACAGTGAATAATTGATTTGTTTCTCCTTTCAACAATCCCATTTTTTGTGGTGTTCTCGGTGTAGAAACTTGTCTTTTAATTCCATGCTCATTATAGAAATTAGTGACTTTATCTGAAATAAATTCCCCTCCTCTATATGACCTTAAGCATTTCAATTCCTTACCACTTTGATTTTCTACCATAGCCTTATACCATTTAAACATATTGAATGCTTCTTATTTATCTTTTTAAGAACATAACTCTCATCATTCTAGAATAATCATCTACAAAGAGAATGAAATACCTATCTCCATAGTAACTCTTTGTCCTCATCGGTCCACATAGATCAGCATGGACTAATTCTAGAATTTCATTAGATGTATGGGATTTACTCTTGAAACTAGACTTTGTCATCTTACCTTTTTGACAATTCTTTCACATGATATGCTCGGGCTTTGACATGCTCGGTAAGCCTCTGAATTTTCTTTTATTGCTTATTTTTATCATGTTTTAAAAATTCACATGACATAATATTTTATGCCACAACTATGTCTTCGTTTATAGCCATCAAATAAGTGGTGTTAATGTCATCAAGATAGAAAAGGTTACATTTTGTCTGTTCACCAGTTCCGATCAACCTTCCTGATTCATTGAAGATCTTTGCCTTCTTATTCTCAAATGCTACTTGGTGACCTATATTGTTCAGCTGTGAAACACTTAAAAGATTATAATTCAGTCCTTTTACCCAGTAAGCATTTTCACATTTGATCAAGTTATTCAACATTATGGTTCCTTTACCTTCAACTAGACAAGGCGTGTCATTACCCATTCTTACTGAACCACCATTATAGTATTCAAAAGTTTCAAATTTTTTTTTTTATCACTGGTCATGTGGTGAGTGCAACCACTATCTATAATCCAGACATCATTCTTACTAACCTTAGATATGAGTGCAGTTTCTACATACCTTTCTTCTTCTTTGTTTGAATCATCTTTCATGGCTACAAATACCATCTCAATGTCTTCTTCAGATTCGGTGTCAGTATCATCAACTCTGTTCTCAACTAGGTAACATGCTTTCTTTCCTTTGTCCTTGTAGTCTTGGGTACATCTTCTTTCAGATTGTCGGTTGCTTCGGTAATCTCTATTATCACCTCAGTCAAACTTCTTTTCATATGTTCTGTCATTACTTCTGTCATCTTTTCTTCTGTTAGGAAATATTGCAGCAAAGTGTCCAACCTGTTTACAATTAAAACATACAAGTGGTAATTACCTTTGTATCTTTGTTTTCCTCTCTGCAATCTTCTTTCCATTAGTGCTTCAATCTCTATAATTACTATCATTCCTCATAGTGTGTCTATGACTTGACTTACTTATTTTCAAAGAAGATTTGAATGCAGACTCTGTAGATGGTAAGAAACTATTATCAAAGTTATTCATCTCAAATGAAATCAGTCTACCAATCAGACTATCTAGAGTAACTGTATTGTTTGCAACTGCTCTCATTTCTTGAGTAGTAGATACTCTAATAACATATACAAGGAGTAAGGTTCTTAAGATTTTACTTACCACTGTTTAGAGACAAGTACACCTCAAACTCCTCGGATAACATTGACTACCTCTTTGATTTTGCAGCTATACTAAGTGACATTTTCTCCTTCTTTCATCCTTAGGTCATCAAACCTCCCTCTTAGGCTTTCTGCCTTGGCTCTTAGTACATTAGCATCTCCTCCATGTACCAGCTTCAATTTATCCCACATTTTCTTTGCAGAGGTGCAGGTTTTAACATCTTCAAACTCAACATTAGAGATTGAGGAAGTAAGCTCTATCATCATGCAATTATGCTCATGCTTTTCTCTCAATTGCTCAAGAGTGTGAGGTTCTGTAGGCAACACATATTTAGTATCAAGGTGTTGAGTAACATCATTACCAATGCCTGATAGGTGGAGTCTTATTCTGCTTTTCCATGATGCAAAGTTGTCTTTATTCAACTTAGGCACATCTCGCTTGTTCATCTTGTGATCTTTTGCTTAAGCTGTTAAACTCCCTTTCTAAGCACACAAGCTCTGATACCAATTGTTAGAATAACTAAGAGGTGGGGGGGGGGTGAATTAGTGGCCTCAAAAATATTCCAATAAATCAACCCAAAAAACTTAGTACCACAATGTTAAGCCTCTAGTTATCTTCAGTCCTACAAGATGTATCCCTTCAAATATACTTATCAAATAACTACTGTTCGGAGTTCATTGTTAAACCTTGTTCTCAATGTTTACCGAATAACTGTCTTTCATTTATCAAAAAATAGTAAATTTCTTAGTGTATACTGATCAATCCAGATTAGTTATGTGTAATGCAAAACACTAAAGTAATGACTCATAAACACATTAACACATGGATTTTTAACGTGGAAACCTTGTTAAGGGAAAAACCACTTGGGACCGGTAACCAAAAATTTTCACTCTTTTGAAGTGAGCTCGGTGAAGAGCCAACCCTGTTAAAGATTACAAACGCACTGTTAGGTGTGACCTTGTTAGAGGATTTAAATAGAATAGTTTGTCACTTGATATCGGAAATTTCTATGCTACCTTCTATGACCAAACCCAGTGTAGTTTGTCAAATGGTATCTGACATCTCATGCTATCTTCGTGATCAAACTTTTTGATACTCCTTGGGATGTATCTCAATATAGAAAGTATTGTTAAGTCCTGGTCGGTTAGGAGACTTTCTGAACCAATGGTTAAAATGAAACAGTAAATGATCTATTCACACATATAACTTATACTTGTTGTTTTTCAGATCTATTGTAAACTCATAATACCTTTCTGATCAATGTCCTATTTTCAATAGCTTTGCTCCACCTCTTTTTGCTTGGTGAAGCCGTGCTTCTCTATTTCTCGGTGTTCGCATAAATCTTTAGCTCTTTCCTCAGCTTGATTGATCATGACTATATGAAGTTGTTCTTCATCAGTTTCTCTTCAGCATCCTTCTTTTTCATTCACTCCCCATAATTCAAAATGAATTAAGTTGTCTCTTTATAGACATGATATCACCGTTTCTCACTTCTTGATTTTCTTGTTCTTGGCGTGATCCACAATCTTATCCAATCTTTCTTTAAAGCTTAACTCATTTTTAATCTCGTAGAAATCTTGTTGCCAAATGGATAAAACAACTTTAAATCTTTTACTTATCTCTGGCTTTAACTTGTCAATTAAAACAATGTTAACAACCAATTAAGTCTATCTTTAGCTCTGCCAGCTAAGTATTTTTTCATTTCTGAACTCTAGTTAACTTCGGTGTTTTAACTCTTTGATAGCTTCAGTCAACACTTCAGTTCTCCCCGGGCTTCTCCATCAGTTTTGTCTGTCCATTCGTTGGTTAACACTGTAATTTTAATCGTCGGCAATGCTTGTGATTCTGCTCGTCGATAATGCTTATCAGTTTTCTTGCTCGGGCATCACTATGACTTTGCTCTCAAATTTCTCTGTCCTTTGGGTTCCACTAGCCGTCAGTGTTTGTAGTCACATAGTGAATGCTTGTCTTTTATGCATTACTAAAAGTATAATCTTTATCTCTCTAATTCTCTAAATTCTTTGACACTTAGAATATAACCGATCAGATTATATCAGGTTGACATCAATGACAATACAATCCATTAACTGATATAATGTCTTGCATTATCTTTCTGTATTTCGGTGATCAACTTAACATCTTCAAACATTCAATCAGTTACATGTCTTCATCTTGATTAGTTTAGTCAATCTGATGAGGGAAAACCTAGAGACTAGCCGTTGGAGAGTTCCTAACTCCCCCCTAAGGAAGTAGGCTATAGACTGGCTCATGATTGGCAGCTCACTAATTTATTTTTTTGTTTTTGACAACTCAAAGGTGCTTGCGAGGAGGAATACTCATTGGGCCCCCAGAAGACACGTTCTTCAAGCTAAATTTTGATGGGGCTTCTTGTGGCGGGGTTACTGCAGGAGGAGTTATTATCAGAGATCACCTTTAGAAGATGTATATTTATTATGTGGCTAATATTGGGTCGGTTACCAATAATGTGGTAGAAATATCTGCCTTATTATGGGGTCTTACAGTGGCAGTTACCATGGGAATCAAGAAATGGATTATCGAGGGTGACTCAAAAATCATGATTGTGTTGGTCAAAGGGAACTATAGGGCTAGCTAGAACATGTCTAATCTACTGCAGGACATCTGGATGTTTCTCCCAAGGTTTGAGAAATTTAAATTGTAGCATATTTACAGAGAAGGAAATGCACTGGCGGATGTGCTGGCAGCCACTGGATTATCTAAGCACAGGATCAAGTGCTGGAGAAAATTAATGTCGCTGACGAAGCACATGATTTTGCTCATTGAGAGGGAAAGAAATAATATCATTAAATGATGAGGTACATGGATGATGATAATTGGAGGAGAAAGACAGCTTGTAGAGTCACGAGGCACAACGAGAATTTGAATTTCAAAAGTGAAATTGGAAAGAGACTTAATTATAGTAACCTGTTGATAAGATGGGTAATTATTACCATTTTTGTTGAAGGTACGAGCACTTTTAAGAGAAAAATTGGCATTGGGATTGGCACAAGATTTTTGACTTCTGATAAGATGGTCGAGCTTTATTGGCATTTTATTTCCAAGATACACAATCATTTATTCTCATGGGCCTTTATAGTTTTAATTATGAGTCCCCATGTGAACAGTACCTCCCGTGGGTCAAATTACCATTTTTCTATTAAGGTGATTAGTATTATTACTAATTGGAAAACATTAGTTTGCGACATTGGTTGCTTGAGATGAGTTTGCTACGAAGGTTGTCTGAACTGGGGTTGGTTCGGTGCTGGTCTGTGTGGTGGTAGATTGGTTATGATGTCTCTGGAGCTTCAGGAAGAGGAGCTACTTTCAGAGAATAGCACTGAGATGGGTGGTGACATGGTTCGTGTGGAACTGCCCAAAATCAAAGATGGGTTTCTCAAGAACTTGTGTACTGTCACGTATTTGAAGGAAGGCAAATTTTACCCTTACAGGGAAGCTATGGAGGGAAGTAATGAGCTTATTTCTATGCAACTTGTGGATTCATGGGAGGAACGCAAGGTTACCATTAATGGTATAACCTTAGAAATCAATGAAGAAGTAATTTCCAAGCCACAAGTTTATCCATGGAGGGTAGAAAGTGGAAGAAAGTGTCTAAGAGAAGGGATAATACAAGCATCAAAAGATTCTTCAAAAAGATGAAGATTCATGTTTGGTTCCGTGGTGGCTTCAAACACGCCGAGTTGCCTGATCCTTGGAATGAGGTATGCTTGATTCTTATGAAGTATCTTACCCTTGAAGGTCAGTTTGGGACTTGTTACAATTATCACTTCCCTCTATTAAACCATTTTTGTTAAAATGAGGAAATCTCCTTTCCATTTTTTCTGCTGCACTTGCTGGAAGCGTCAGTGGTAGATGTGAGGGGAAAGAAAAAAAGAAGCAAAACTACTACATTCTCCACCAAGGTCTCATCCTGCAACTTTACAATTTCCATCGTGCTCTGTGCCCTCCTAGATTTGTTACTCTACAGGAAATTAATGCCCTCCCTACTAATAACCCTAATGAGATTGTGGATTCCCCGTCTCAACCTACCTTGTCCTCGAAAATGCCAACTCCCATGACGAATAAGCCCAAGAACTCTCACCAAGACAAAGCTAGTATGGTGGGAGAAGTTCAAATAAATATTGACTTGGAGGATGAAGAGGAAGACAATGACAGTGGGAGGAGGTCCCACAAGATTGATTCCAACACCCGAGTTAAACAGAAGGTGATTAGGAAAAGATACCTCGATGTTGAAGATGAAGAGGGGGATTCAGAGGAGGAAGAAGGGAGGAAAAAAGGGAGTAGTGATGAAAATGAGAAAGGGAAAAAAAATTAAGGAGGACAGCTTAGATAGAGACAAAGGTAAAGATACCCTGACTAAGGAGGGGTGAGAAAATCTAGGAATCCACTCAAATTTTGGCTAGTTTTAAATTGCCCACGGTGGACTTCTCAAGAAATAAAATGATGGGAGAACAAATGAATGAGTTGCCGCTTATTGCTATCCCGCCTTTGGGTCAACCAGAGGAAATTGTGGCTAAGAAGGATATTGGGGGGAATAAGGATGGGGTCCAGGAGGAAAGAGATGAGGAGGTTAAGGCTTACCTGAATCAAATGAAGCATGATATTAAGTGGCTCCAAGACTTGATTCAGGACTTGGGTTCCAAAAATGACCTGCAGGTGATGAAGGAGGAAATCAAGGAGCTGGGTGAGAGCTTTAACAGGATTACGGACTTCACCGTAAAATTGATGCATTCAGTGGTAATGACTCTTCAGCTTCTGCACCTGGAAAGATCGAAGACTTTAGATGATGAAAAGAACGATGGGAAACTCTTCCAATTTCTTGCAGAGGACTGGCTGAAGCTGCTACTAAATGGAGGGGGAAAAACCCTAAGTGATTTGACTTTTGTTCTTTTTTGATGTTCTTTTTCTTAAGCTGCTGCTGGTGGTCAGTCGTTAAGGGCTTGTTTTTTACTGTGTTTTTTAACTATGCTAGTTGTAAGACTGTTTAGTTTTATGCTACTGTTAGGATTTCTTGGAACATTTATGTTACTAGTGTTCACGGGCTAGTTATCAATTTCATTGTGAAGTTGGGGTATGTTAGTGATCACAGGTTGGTTACCAATTTTGTGGTGAAGTTGGGGCCTGTGGTCACTTGTTTTTGTTTTTATTATAAAGAATGGGATAGGTTGAGGGTGTGCTGCTAATGGTTGTGTGCTAGTAGTCTAGCACTTCTAGTGCTGGCTTTGTTTTCTATTTTGGGTCAGCCCCCTCGTTCTAGCTACTTTTTAATCAAAAACATTTCTTGACGAGTACACATTTATACAAAGAGGGGAATGAATAAATATAAGACATCTTTTACTTATTAAAACTCAAAAACTATAATAAAGATATAACATAAGATCTAACAACTAGGAAACACAAGATTTACATGGAACCCTTTTTGGGAGAGAATCACAAATAAGGTCTGCTTGGATATACTGTCTAAATCTAGCCACAAAACACAAGTCTCTTACAATTTTTTGTAGGTACCAACCCCTAATATTAATCACTAACATAGCAAGAGATCAATCTCTCTTATTGAGAGGCACCAACCTCCAAATGAAAAAAAATTTCCTTCTTGAATATTACTTCTTCATTGGATGATGGTCATTTGGATCTCCTCCATAAAATCTACTTTCAACTTCTTCACATGCATTCTCTTCTTCAAAAATTGCTTGGATGTGGAATGATATTATTTATTCTTGGCTTTCTTTTACGCCTACTCATCTTCCTTTTATATCCCTCAAAGAGGGTTGATCCTTCCAAGGGAGGTATCTACTCTAAGAGGGGTGATTCCTCAAAGGGCCAACCCAAACATAATAATAATAATTTTATTTCAAGGGGATCGACTAATTTAAGAAAACAATTTTAATTTAATTTTAATGTTTCCTTAGTTTAGGCAAAGTAACTCCTATTTTAAGAGTCTTGATTATCTTAATAATTTTATTGGAATTATGTGATTAGTTAGCTTTGGCCTTCACACAATTAAAAACCCATCCATGTATATTAGATCATGTGATTTCCTCCCATGACAGTGATTATTTTCTACTCTCTATTGACATCAATAATATAATATTTCCAACAATATCCCCATTTTCAAAGTGTTATTGTGAAGGATTGCACCCGAAATGATTAAGTATGATCTCGGCAATCCCGTGAAACATGAAATGATCTTCAAGCCTAAGGGCATGCTTATGGTGAAGACCAATCTCCGGATAAGGTCGGTTTCCTTTCGATATTCACCTAAAATTATCTTTTGAACAAGGAAAAGGGTAAGAAGGATATGCTTGAATTAAAATCTATTACTAACAGGTGATGCACAAAATGAGAATTGAGATCAGCAACATGCAAACTCACAAAACCTTCAATCAAATAACCCCTAAACTCTCACAACTTAACTAAACATGTGATACATAAGTATTTCCTATAAAGGGTTGAACCTAATGCTTGTATGGAGGAAAACTGAATTGGTTTTCTCAGCTACAAACTATCAAAATCAACTACACAATTTTGGACCTGCATCAACCATATATCTCCTTACAAAATTTTGATTGAACATGACAAATTAAAGGACATAAATCACAAAAATTCATCAAAATCATCAACCAAACATAATGTAAAAAGTATTGAGAGGGGAAGCCACTGTTATTTTATTGAAAGTCCCTACTATTACAAAACCCAAAAAAGTGAGCTACAAAATCATCCTCTTCTTGTTGTGTGCAAGAATCTAGGAAGGTAAGAAATCTCAAAAACAAGATCAAGAAATAAGTCTTATAGAGAAGACTTTCACAACCTCCAATGAGAACTCAAGAAGGAAATCAATTCGAATTGAAAGTGACCCTCTAAAATTATACATCAACTAAACTCTTCTCTCATGGGTTGGATATGATTGCAAATCCCCACAAAAAGGGGTTGGAACTAAACTAAACTATAATCTAGCTGCCTCAAATCTCATCTCAAGTCATAATTGACCCATGTGTGCCCTGAACCGAGGTATAATTTCTCTCAACTGCTCCAAAAATGCATGCAAATCTTCTTCTTGACCATTGACCCACAAATCATGATACAAGCGTTTATTCCCATTTTTGCAATAAAATTGTACTAATAAGTGTTTATAATTTACACTTAATTAGTAGTTTACATTTAGTCTCCATGCAAAAATAAAAATCTTCATCTCAACTCTACCTCTTAAGACATGCAAAACCTTATATTGACCCATATTTATTTGACCAATTTGATCAAAATAATAACTATATTTAATAAAATGATTTATTATTTTCACTTTAATAAATATCTCTATTATTTTTATTTGTTTATTTTGAATACATAATTTTTAAATAAAGTAATATTGCACATTACTTTATTAGAAAATCATGTATAATAAAATGAGATGAATAAAAAACAAACCTAAAACATGAACTCTATTTTTTTCTTCTTATTTCGTTCTTGAATTGATACATGGAAACTGATTATGCATTTACTGATTTTGTATATAAATGGATGAGGTAACCCTGATCTCTAACACAAGTCTTCTCCCCCTTCCCGCAGGTAACTAGGATGGCCAAGCAACTTCTGAAGCTGAGGAGTTAAAGATTCAACCATGCAACCATGATATTCATCATTCATCAAGAAATGATGGATCCCCTCCTCTCTTTATACGCCCTTTCTTTGAATCTATACTTAATTTTCATAGTGTTTCAGTTTAGTCATTCCTGCGGCTTGTGTGAGAAATATTATTTTGTACTTGTGAAAAATAAAGCATATTTATTTGAAACTTAGTGTATTTCCCTTCTTGTAATTGCATTTGTGTTGAAAGTGAAAATTTTTAATGACACATCATTCATAGATGAATAATATAGTAGAACACAAAATTGAAACACCTACAGCTCTACCTGATTTGAGTTGTAGAGAAAATTAGGTAACACATATGACAACCTTGCAAAGTAATAACTAGTGAATACAAAAGGAATATAATTATCCCCCTTTCTATAACTCTTCCCCTTTGACATCAATGGAAAATGGATTCTCATTACTCTCACAAATAATACTCTTTAGTTGACTCATCTTTGAGTTGGCTTCTCCACATAGCTAAAAGATAATGCAATGATTTCCCTCCCTAAATTTGTGATTTTCCTTAAGAACTTAGTGACTAGATGAGAAGGGTGTTACTCCCAATTTCTGTCGGATATACTCAAAGGTCTATTTGGAAGGAGCTTCATGAAAACATTTTCAATTTGTCCTTATGTGGCAATATAATCTAAATTGACATTCTATTTTGCTACTTCTTCTCTTAAGAAATGATACAAGGATATTGCTTTGTTCTAGCTCGAGCATAATACGATTCTTTGAGATATTTATTGTACTAGTTTTTTAACAAAGAATTTAGATTAGATTATCATATTCTACCTTAATTTTTCTCATTAATTTCTTCATTCAAATAAGTTGTGTACAACATGAATTTGTTGCCATGTTTTCGACCTCCATTATGGATAATAAACTGATGCTTATCTCTTGCTTATCTAAGACACTAGACTATTGCCAAGAAAAAAATATCCTTCATTTATACTTTTCCGATCATCAACACTGCATACCAAATCTACATCTATATACGATGCTAGAGAGAAATATTCACCTCTTGGATACTACAAACCAAAGTCCCAAATGCCCTCCATATATCTAAATATTCTTTTGTGGGTACATTTAATACATATGACCAAGCATACATATACTCCTACAAACCTCATGGAGACTATCCGTTTGGATGATCTTTAATACCCTTGCTCATGTGGCTCTTTAAAAACCTCATGTAGTTATAACATTAGACATGACGAAAGAGGATCCATCGTTAGTGACCATGCAAGCTCTGCATCTCCTATGTCTTGATAAAAGGAACATATAAGACATAATATAATATCCCTTGATCATGTCCTATACATACTACGCGATGTATAGGACATGATCACCATCAAATTTATAATAAATGCAGTGTTCTAATTTAGAACGCTAAAATCCTAAACACCTTTGTACTCTCCCTTATTATCAGCTTCCTACTTAATTGATATTTTGTAAGAAACTAGTTACATATGACCACTTGTGGCTTGTGGCTTGAAATAATAAAGGATTAATAAAACTTGTGACATCAAATTTAGCTACAAGATGAGACTTTAGTTTTGAAATCATTACTTTCCCTTTACCAATGAATATGACATGATCACCAGAAAGGGATGGAAATGATAATGAAACTAATATTGGAGTGTCATTGGTGGTGTTGTTAAAAGTTCCCAACACACAACATACCTACCAGACCAAAAGGCTAGATCCCCCAAGAAACACACAAAAAATCACTGCCATAGAAGAAATACCAGCAGCCTAGGAATAAAATCATCAAGATTATCCCTTAGACCCCACCTTAAGAAAGTTATTAGATAATGACCATGTGAAATAATAAAGGATTAATAAAACTTAGAAATAATAACACCGATGCCTAGAGGAGATAAGATAATTCAAGAGAAATAAAGGAGCAAATTAACTTAGAAAGAAAAGGAACAATGGTAAGCCGACCAAATGGAGAAGAAAGAAGATAGAGACGAGTGTTGGAGAAAGAAGAAAGGCACCAGAAAGGGATGGAAATGATAATGAAACTAATATTGGAGTGTCATTGGTGGTGTTGTTGAGCACACCAATGTAGGTATTTCCAGAAAGAAAGAGAAATAAAGAAGAAGTCGTTTAAGAGATTGAGCCTACTATTGAAAAAAAAATGGAAATTTATTAGAGATCTTTGAAAGTATAATCAAGAATCCAAAAGATTGTCAATAGGGGAAAGTTGTACCATAAAGAATCCTACCCTACCGCGACCTGCAAACCCTAAACAAAAACCTTATTTGGTTAATATCACAATTAATTTGGATGAAATTTTTAAATAATTTCTACAGACTCTGAATCATATCCTATCCCTAAATGATGAATATTTAGAGAAAGTAATTGATAAAAGCATAAGAAAATTAAGGAAGAAGCAGATAAAGAAAAATAAGTTAATTCAAAGATAAGCAAAGAAGTTAGGTTAAATAACCAATCAGCTTACAACTTAAAGAATGAAACATTGTTTGGAAGAGTCACAAAACTTGAACCATGACCCATCCCCATTAAGGTCTAAAAGTAGAAGAGTTTTGGTACAAGAACTACCACAACAAAGAAAAGAAAAGAAGAAAGAGAAGCAAGAGAAAAGAGAAGAGTTTAACAACAAGATACCATGGAGTGAAATATTGGGATAACAATACTTTACCATCAAACTAGAAAGAGAAAAGGGGAAGAAAAAAACCCCAAATTAATGTAAAGAAGCATACTAGACCAAGTACACAACTAGATCAGAAACAAACCAAAACACAAATCAAGCAAAATGGAAGCCACAATTAAGATCCTGCTGTTTGGAAATGACACTATAGAGGCGCAAGAGTATTTATTCTTATTGGAATCATTATGGGCAAGACAGGGATAAATTTTTGGATTTTGTAGCTTTGTTGAGGAAAAGGGAACTTGACTAGTACACGAAGAAATATATACAACATGAACGTACTTGGGATGAAGTTGAGTAAATTTTAGCAAAATTTGTCACTCCAATAATCCCCTCCAAGACTATGGATAAATGATAAATTTGGTTCTAGGAAAGAACGAATCGGTAAATAAATTATGGGAAAAGGTTCAATGAAGTATGCAAGAAACTAGAGGAGCCCTTATCAAAAAAGAAATAGATAGAATGGTTTACTTACAAACTACAAAAATATTAGAGTTGGCTTAGATGGCTGATATTATTATTCCTACACTAAATTGATCATAATGGCCTACCAAATAGAGGCACAACCTTAGAGAAGGCCAAAAAAGGGATAAAACAATAGAAGCGTTAGATGATCTATAATTAAAAGTATAAAATTTGGTAGTTTAGAAATTTTGGCCAAAGAACCTAAGAAGTTGTTGGGTATATTTCCAGTTTTGAAATCTTGCTATAAAAGTTTTGGGTTCCCAGTGATATTCTTGCCTAAAATATCAAAACATGTCCAGAGTGCTATCAAATTTTCATTCAGATGTTGATCTCCAAGCAATAAAATCATTAAGAGATGTGAAAACCCTAGGTCCTAGGTCATTTTTCATTCTTGTCGAGCAAAAAACCTAGTTCTTCGTAGTTGGTTTCTAATTTGCAGTTACCTTTTTCATGAAATTTAAATCACTTAAGTCATATGCCCTTTTACATGTTTTTAAGTTAGTTGCTTAATCTCTTAACTGTGTCCGAGTATTCCTTTTTTTTTGAGACTCGGCGCAAAGCCTTGGTCACGTTATCTCTTAAGATAAAGAATATGCTTCGAAGGATTAAGAGATTAAACGTGGGTGGTTGATCAGATTAAGATCCTGCGGTTGGCGTGAAGTCTCCGAAGAAACCCCTGAGTTAAGAAATTGTATGGCGACTTTGAGTTTCTTTCAGTCGCGAAGTCTCACAAACAAATCAAGGTTAAAGCATGGTTATCATATTCATTCAGTCGCGAGATCTTAGAAGGAACCAAGGGTTAAGTTAAAACTTGCGAGATCTAGTGATAACCGTAGATGTTGAGATGATCTTGTGGCTGGCGTTTAATCGCAAGATGAAAGTGCAGATTAGTAAAAGTATAAGAGATTCAGCGTAGACTGTTGGATTAAGAAAGAATCAAGGGCAAGTGCATGATCTCAGAAGGATTTCATAAATTACATAAAGATTAAGAGACTTAACACTAGCCATTGATGAAAGAAAGATTGGAGGGTTAGCGTTTAATCTCTAAATAAAACCTGAGTTAGATGAAACCTTTAGCAACTTTGAGATTCCCTCAATCGCTAGGTCTCCAGATAAACTATGGTTAGATAGAGTTAAGTTAAGTTTTGATGCGAATGAATCTGAACCGCAAATTAAGATCAAAACTTATGGCTACCGTTAAATCGCTTAGAAAAGTCAAAAAGTCTCAAGGCTTTCAGCGATTCAGAAAAAATGATCTAGATGCTAACACGTGTTCAAGTTATTCAAAGATATGTGGCGTGCATGAAGTCTCAAGGAAAACCTGTGGTTAAGGAATTTCTCTGGCGACCTTGAGATAGCTTGCAGTTGCGTAATCTCAAAACTAACTAAAGTTAAAGTTAAAGCTTAAGAGATTTAGCGCGAACCGTCAGATTAAAAGGTGATCAATGATAGTCGCGTAATCTCCATACAGATTCAGTAAGTACATGATGAATAAGAGACTCAGTGCAGGCTATTAATGCGATTTAGGTCATATGGAAACCGTGAAATCTCACAACAAACTCATGGTTAATCAAAACCTTCAGCGACTTTGAATTTGTACAGTCGCATGATCTCTAAAAGAAGAAAGGTTAAGTCACGCTGAGAGTTGGGTTAAAAAAGAGAAGATCTAAGACCGTGATAAGATTCAGATCGTGCGGTGCACGTTGAATCTTAGAATGAAACCAAGGTTAAGGTAAACACTAGGCGACTAAGAGATAGAACAGTCATGCAATCTCCAAGAGAAACTATGGTCAGAGTAAGGTAAAGTCACAAAGGGTTTTTCTCGCACCATGAGGTAAAGAGTTAACCTATTAAAGTGAAAGGATCTTGACTACATGTATACAATTTGCTGAGCTGTGATAAAATAAGCCAATCATGTCAAGTTTCAGGATTATTTTGCATATAATAAGGTTTTAAATTGACAAAAACACTCATGACTATCCTAATTGGCTTATTCAAAATTGATCACATGTCAACTTCAAATTCCACGGCTAGGGAAAGAATTAATGACAGGGTACACAAAATTAAGACAGAAGTGACTGATTGAAGCTTTCCAATCCTTGGCTAGATTGATGCATTGATTCCTAAATGATAAATAGGCATATCTTTCATACATTTTAGTTTACCAAATTTTCAGAGTTGCAGAGCTGAGAGATTGCATAATTTTTAGAGCATTCAGAAGCAACGATTTGTGTGAGTTTCAAAGCAATTTGCAATAAGGAGCCTGTCTTCTAAAAAAGAATTATTTCAGTAAGGATATTCAGAAATTGGTGAAGATGAGCAAACCAACCATGAGTTGAGCTTCAACCAGTGGAGCAAGTAAAGAAGCAAAAGATGATTAGAAAGGAAGGATGAACTATTCTGAGGAGTTTGTGACTCTACTTCCTGGATCCAGTAAGGGAAAAAAGGTAAATGAAAAACTCTTTACTGATGATTTGACATATTGTAGAGATCCTAGGACTCCAGGGGTTTCAGGTTATCTTTTCAATTATTTTTATAGTAATAAGGATAGTCCAATTCCTATATCAAACTCATGGACATCAGGCTTAGGGAATTTGATAGTCCCTGATATCTTTGTAGATATAGACTTGTTAGTTGAAGTGGCAAAAAAGTATGATCCCTTATCCAAAACCATTAAGAAAAGTGATGGAACAGCTCTGGTCACTTTAGATAGGGCCTCTTTCATGAAGGCTTTCGATATATACCATCCTTGTACTACAAAAATTGATCTGACAAGATTACAGAGTAGATATACCAGGGAAGCTACCATTGTTTCCAAGTTAATCTAGGCCCATACACCTAAGTCAAATAGGAATTATATTGCTGCCATACCAGGTGTTGCACCTTATTTTTACAAAGATTTAAATTTTTACATGAAGTACATTTCTTATGGAATGTGTAAAGTTTTGGGAGTAGATGGGCGCCCTGAGAGAGTGTCTGCAGACATTCTGATGACCATCTTGGATCTACAAAATTCACATGTAAACACTAATTATGACTACATTCAGTATATCATAGACAAGATGCATCAAGGGTTTATTGATATATGTACAATGCCTAACCCTAGATTCATGCATTATTATCTTTTAATGCATTTAATCTTATACTTCAATGTTAACATCTTGGACACACATAATTTAAGGCCTAACATATTTTTCTATGGCAAACCAAACCCCGTACAAATGTGGCTTAGGGTTTGGAACTAAAAATCCAATGAGAATGAGTATTGTGCTTTTCATAATTGGATTGTATATCCTATTTTGGAGATGATAGGTGCAAATATGACAAGATTGCCCACCAAGGTATTACAACTTCGTAGACCTTCTCAGTTTGTGGATAAATGGCCAGGAGACCATAATTGGGGAGATTTCTAGATGGAGAAGGAATTTACTTTAATGAGGGTTTATGGATGTTCCCAGCCACCTCATATACTCCCAAAATATGTGCCTCCCAGAATAGCTATAGTAGAATTCATATGGTAATTAATGTGGACTGATAAGGAGCACCCGACTCCCCACAGGAAAGGTACATTTACACCTAGATAGTTAAAGATTTTGACTTTCATAATTAGTAAAAGAGCTACAGATTCAGTGAATAAATGATTGAGTCAATACATAATGAGTGTAGCCATTTATAGGTATATAGACCCAGAGGGTTTTATTAAGAGTGCCAAAAAACTTCTGAATCCAAGCATAACAACTATCAAGGAACATAAAGAGTGTGTAGAAGAGGATTTAATCAGAAACATCCTGGAGGATGATGAAGTGGCAAGAAGGGTTGATCAATATTAGGACCTGATAAGCCTTGAGAAGCAAATAAAGAAGAAGGAATTTCCTTTGAGGGTTTCTTTCCAGATATGCCCTATATACATAGGCTCACAAAAATGATGGAGTCTTACAATACCTTGTACAATCAACTTGAAGAGTTGATTGAAGATAAAGAAAGAGGTCTAGAAAAACACTATTCTTCAGAGTATGATGAAGATAGTGAGGGAGACTATGCAATTCCTAGCCCCCATCCCATGGATCAACCACCTTTCACAGAGCAGAGGATAGAGGTAAACCTTACAGAGGATCTTGACATTGAGGTGACTGATGAACCTCCTACAAAGAAACAGAAAGTGGAGTTAGGAGACCATTCCCATGCTAAGGCACATGAGAAGAAAAAAGATAATATAAGTGCCCTAATTATTGGAAATAGAGCTTATGACCACCAGCTGAGGAAAGATATTAGAGAAGGAAAAAAAGTAAAAGGGTATGTACAAGAGGAAATTGAAATACCCCTCCTATTATGCCAAGATGAAAGGGAGCTACAACAAGAACAATTCTTGAGTGATGACAATTTCATCAAGACTAAAGAGTTCAAAGATTTCCTGATGTGGGTAAAACAACAACAAATTGGATCCCAATTGCAATTAATAGAGGGTGATGCAATGCCAACTGATGCCTTGCAGGATTTGCAAGCCTATGACCCTAAGACCAAAACAATGACACCAGAGGAAGCTAGGCAATTGGTTAAGTTGAGTGGGATTATGCTTGTAGAAGGATGAGATCTACCCTCTTCCTTCATCATTGATCAGGTCAGAAGGCAGCCAGATGCAAACTTATCCTCAGAGACACAGATCAAAGACATGATCAAAGGATGTGGATATGAGCCATGATCTCAAACTCTGGAAATGTGGTCCCTTGCACCTAAAACACAAAATCCTTCTCTAATCAATGTGCAAGAAAATCAAGATGGGGATAAGATCATTTGGTCTATCCACAATACTGGTGATTTAGAAATATCTCAGGCTCTCACACATTTTTCACACCTAAATGAGTCTAAAGTAGAGAAGATGTCAAAAAGACATCAGAAGATTTTTAATGAATCAAGTATTGTTGTGAAGGATAAAGAGCTATGCTTGATCAAGATCAAGGCACTAGAAGGAAAAGAGGAGGAATTGAATAAAAAGATACAAGAAGCTCCCAAGGCTATCTTAACTCCTCCTAAGCAGGTTGTAGATGCTCAGACTGAGACTACAGAGGATTTCTACACAGGAACAAAGCAAGCAGACAAGGATCAGAACAAAGTGGCTTTGGAAGCCTTATGGAAGATTCTGCAGCATAGGATTGACATCCTAAAAGGAAAAGTTGATTTGGTGCATAATGCTTTCAGCAAGCTACCTGATTTAGAAATAGAGGTCAATAATCATATTTCAAATTTGAATCCTTATTTAGGAACTTGGTCAGGGAGGGCAAAACTTTTAGAAAGATTAACAGCTTTATAACCACATAGGGCAGATATCCCTGAGATTGTCTGTCAGGTAGGAGAAGAGATTGAGAAAATCGCAGCTATTTTTTCTTTCTTCAAAGGCAAGGCAAATCAAATACAAGCTAGAATCAACATGTTTGGGTCAGACTATGATATATTTATTCCTCCAATAAAGGGAGATGACAATAAGTTTAAAGCAATATCAGATTTGAAAGGTGAATTTGATACCTTACTGTCTATTAAAGAGGTATTTATAAAAGATAATATTGCATTAGATATGGATAGGCTTAATAAAACCTTAGATGAGACTTTTAAAGCAGAAACAAACTTCAATAAGTTTGTAATAGATGTCAAGCTCATCATAGATGCCAGATGGGACAAACAAAAGGAAAAATTACAGAACATCCAGAGCTTTAATTGGCCTTCGAAGGCAAAGGTTACAGAATGAGATAACATCACCAAGCCCAAGAAGAAAAAGCCTACATCCATTGACCTTGATATATTGGATGAAGAGTAAAGAGACACCTGACACCTAATCTCTGAGCACGTGGAGGATAATCATTAAATAAGACTAGTGTAATTTATCCTGTAATGGCGATCACTAGGTCTCACAATAACTACAAGAGGTTATCCAGAATATCTACAGACAAAGGTGCCAGCTATCAAAGATTTGGAAATCAGATTTTAATCTTTTCCTTATTTTGTCTTTCCACCGCTTAAAGGTCTTATTGTAATTTTGTCTTTTAGTACCTTTAGGTCTAGGTCTAGCCATCTGAAGCTTGTTACATCCTTAATCTTTAAGGATTCCAAGATGGCTAGTACTCTATAAATAGCAAGTTGTAACATAATGTAAGTATGGTGAAATATACAACTGTGAGGCAAACTTCTCATTGTGTCTGATTTTTTATGCTTTTAGCCTTTTGAATGTATTGAAGCAGCAACACATTAATAAAATACAGTGCAGTTTCCTATTCTATATCTTTGTTTTCTTCTTATATTTTTGTTTATTCTCTTGTATGTTTAATTTTTAAGGCATTTTAAACATACTAGTTATAAGGTAACTGTGCAATTGCTTATAAGTTTCTTTCAAGGAGGGAGTAATTCTTGTGAGTGATTCCAGAGGGTTAAACATTAGTGTGAGAATTTGATATAGGGGTGTGGGGGTGAAAAGGTAGTTTGTAAGGCACTCTATCTGAACTACGTCTGTATTTCCATTAATTAGTTTGTTGTGGATTTATATCTCATTTGACTCTTTGCCCAAGAATAAGGCACTGGTCTAGGGTTTGATTATCAGTTATTCATCCTCAACATCAAAACAAACAATCATTTACTTTACTATTTGTATCATCTTAAAATGGAAGCACTTCCATGTTAAGAACATTTAGCCCTCCTTACGGGGTTTTTTGGACCATCATCATGTTGTCCTCTCATTTATCCACCCTCTCTAGCTTCTATGCCTGTTTAGGACCCTGATTAGGCCTTTTCGGGCACTATTTATCCCACCTGGTACATTTTCCAAGGGTTCTGAATCCCTGGGTCAAGGTCGACCTCAACCTTGACCTAGGTCAGGGTTGACCTCGACCCTGACCTAGCTCAAGTTTTACCTCGACCTCAACCCAAGTCCCCCTTTCCAATTGGAAATTTTGTCGGCTGCTGGGGGACATTCAAAAGTTCATTTTCCCACTTTCGGGTCGGCTTTTTCAGGTTCCAAAGCAACGAATCTTAAATTATATTTAATATAGGTCCACTTCTAGGGGTATAGGTCTAATTAGAATTTAATTCTCCTATGTAGGCCTCTCTAGAAGATTGTTCCCTAGACTTGTATATAAGGAAGCTTTCCTCCTCTCATTTGGACTAAGCAAGATCATCTACTTGGGGACAAGCACATTATTATCTAATTTCAAGCATCCATTATTCTACATGTTTTCAAGATTTCAAGTGTTCAATCAAGGTTTTAAAGTCTTCCTCTCAATCACCCAAGTGCTCCATTGAAGATCAAGGATTCAAGCATTCAAGCCTTTGAAGGGATTTGGTTCAAGCATTCAAGATTCATCATTCAAAACCTAGATCTATCCATCATAGTGGTGTGATCTTCCTTCAAGATCCTTTTTGCATCCTCAAGATTGATTTATTCTTCCTTCAAGTGGGATTCCAAGCATACAATCATGGAGGTTTATGGTTTCTAATATTGAGTCCAAGCTTTCATATTAACATACTTGTTTACATTCAAAATACAATTGCATATCTATTGAATATCATAGCTTCATTGTTAGATTTAATTCTACTACTTGCTAGCATTCTCTATTTCAATTATTGATTTCAAGGTTAATTCCTAAATCTAGGTTTGACTAAGGCAAACCCCTCCCCCCCAAACAAACAAAGCCATTTTTATTGTAGGTACAGGTACAGGACAACAAATTTAGGAATAGATTCAGATACCCTTCTCGGCCAACTTCCAGGATTCGCGAACAAAATTTCTGTCGGAGCAGTGCAAGTCGAGGTCAACATTGTGGGGTACAATTGTGCCCCCGTAAAAAGGTCAAGGTCAACCTAACTCAGAAAAGGAAAATATTTCTGGGTTTTGTCCGTCTCTGCATTTTTGTTCTAGATCCGGTTACAGAATTTCCTGAAACTCAACACAGACATCATAAAATAGGCTTTTCTAGATCTGCTATATTTTAAGGTTAATAATTGTCTTCCATTAATTTCAATTAAGGTTTCAATCAATCCCATTACATATTCTTCATCCATTATTCAGGATTATAAGGTTTTCTTCTTATTTCTGATTGATTGATGCATTTGTGCATTAACCATTTTCTTATGGTTGATCAAAGTGGATCTTTCCTTTGTGAAATTTGGGGCTAGGAAGAGAATCTTATCTTCTCCTCAATACCATTTTCATACCTTACAACATATACATACACACATTCATACATCATCATTTTTCTTATATTACATTTTATCCTTTACACTGTTATAAAGAATATGCATGCTTAAGTAGTTGTATTTAAGAATACAATTTAACTTGTTGATTCCTTAAAGAGAGAATCATCTAGGTTAGCCTTCCTGAGTCAAAAAAATCTAAAAAGAAGAAGGATGAGAATCCTTATTTCACTGATTTTTGCTATTGTCATGATTATAGTTTGGCTTATTAAGCTCTGTGTCAAATTGGTCATAATTACCTTGTTCTATTAATTGATACAGTAAGAGGCAATAGGTAAATCTGTGAGATACCTAATCCAGTGTAATATTTACTAAGAAGCAATAATCTATTTAAGGTAAACCCGCATGAGTTTGTGGAGCTCAAAGAAGGAGGATTAATCCTCAGCAATTAGACTCTATCTTGTTAGAATCAGGGGTTGGGAGTTATAGAGTTGGTTAGTTATTTATCTGTTTTGATTCTGCAAGAAAAATATCTAAGAGAAGCCAAAAGACATTTGGTGCACATACTGTAATAGAGAAGGCGACATCTAGAAGGATTTCCTTAAAGTTCAAGCCAAAAAAAATTGTCGCAGTTAAATCAATGGAACCAAATTCTATATAATATATACATTGTAAGAAATGACACTTTCATTTAACTAAGGTTTGTCTAGATAATAATGATCTAGTTTAAAATGGAGGAAATCAATGTTGCCCTATTCATAGTTGTAGTGTAGATGAGAGAAATGACATCAGATATCATTTATCACCATAGAGAGATAACCAAAATACATGTGCAATACACAATAATTGTGTGTGTCAAATTGTAAACCTATTATAAACCCTAAATAGCCCAACCATAAGTCTAAGATCTATAATTCAAATCAACAACATCAATAGATCTCTAAAACAAATGCATGCAAACAAATAAACAAGATATACCTCATACACATGAGAAGCTTGACTTGATTGTTCTCCTATACATTAAGATTTTGTAGATAACAATAGTTTTTCTCACCACTAAGCACTAGGACAAGAGGGCATAGAGAAACGTAATGTGGTTGATTAATGATGCAAGTACAATAGAAACATGATAATAAGATATCAATGAATCTCTAAGTGAATTTTGGCATGATAGATGTAGGCTCAAGTTGTAGATCTCCAAATGAGAGGAATAAGCCTCTTTCGTAGAAGTCTCCAAAAGAATCAAGGGTGGATATTAAGAGGCCAAGAGATGAAATGGTAAGATCAAAATGGTAGGTATGAGTGAATAGGATTAAGAGGTTAAAATGAATGGAGGGATGAGATTAAGAAGTGCATTGACTTTTGTGTGTTAAAATGTTGACACACTTTTATGAATCATTCCATCCAAGGTTTCTCAAGAATGAGGCCTCAAATATCGATCCATAGCTCTCTAGTCATGGAGTGCAAAGGTTTGAAATGGAGGCCCTCAGATTGACC
>MU222711.1:491846-525929 GCA_018584345.1 Thuja plicata
TTAAAAGAGGGGTTTTCTTTTAATTAAATAAATTAGAAGAATTTTATTTAATTAAATGGGGGAAATTGAATTTAATTAAATAAGAGAAATTTTATTTAATTAAAAGGGAGAAATTTACTTTAATTAAATAAGATAAATTTTATTCAATTAAAAGGGAGATTAAATCTTTTAATTAAATAAGATAAATTTTATTTAATTAAAAAGAAAATTAAATCTTTTAATTAGATAAAATGATCAAACCTTAGGAAATATTGAAATAATTGAATTAATTACAATTTGATCAAGGAAATTGATTTGAATTGAAAATGTTTCAAAGCATTGATTCAGGAAATTGATAAAATGATAAAATGATAAATGGGGCCCAAAGTCTAGGCAACCATTTTAGGGTGCATACAACTTTTGGTAATACATGTTTAAGTTTAATGAACCTAGAAAAGTGGGAAAGGAGAGATAAAAGGGTGAATTAAGATAGGTGTGACACTTATCACATGATTGTGAATTTAGATTATGATCCATCTGAACAAGTTGGAGGGCTATGATTAGAAAGAAAAGAATGAAAATTTATTTAATTAGTAGTAGAAAAGGGTAGGAAAAGGATAATTAAATAAATAAATTTATTTATTTATGGGAGAGAAAATACTAATGAATTAAATACTTAAATAAAAATATTTATTTAAATTATAGAGGAAGAGACTAATGAATTAATTAAATAAATTAAAATAATCATTTAAGTAATAAAGGAGTTATGGTAGAATAATTAAACAAATAAAAAATATTTTATTGAGGGCATTTTTAGGTGTCTATAATAATCAATAATGAAAGTATCCTATCAGGATAAGAAACAGTGGCTTTGTTTTAACTGTATAAAAGTAGGTCATTACGCTACCAAATGTGGGGCAAAGAAGAAAAAGTAATGTGAATTATGTGGAGAAGAAACATATGAAATTTATATGTGAGAATGCTAGACAACTTTTCAAAAATACTAAAAAATCATCTCAGAGTGATGAACTACAAAAAGGATCATGTGTAATCATGAAAGTGACCCCACAAAGGGTAAGGAGTTGTCACAAAATGGATGTATGGTCCTTAGATACTTCTAATGAACAATATTCCAAAGAGGAAATAATAATATGCATTCATACATCTCAAATTATATATCTACGAAACCTATAGACTTAGAACACTAAATCTATTATGTTATCGCAAATAACATTTTTTAGAAGATATTACAAATGATCTGGGTATTCCTTTTATAACATAAGGAATTCAACAAGCTTCAGATCATGGACAAAATCATATCATAACAACAAAATTATTCTAATCCTAACTAATCCCCGCAAAGCAAGAAAGCTTATGAGATTCTCCAATCTTGGTGTTCTTGGAGGAATAGAATATATGATCCCTGCAACAGGTGGAGAAGGTTGTTGGAATGCCTCGTGATGTATCTCTCATGGACTGCAACAAAGAAAGGCAATTTAAGGAGGACATAGGGCACTAAGTATAGTCTGTCATTTTCGAGTCAATTATCAGATGCATTCCTTACTATGTGGCACATTCGCGACATAAATGAGACATGAAAGATGTCCATCTAAGTAACCGAATAACCTCTCTAAATTTTTTTGGTGGCCTTGTCATCTCAAACAAAAAACCAAAAAGAAAAATAGTGGGACAACCTCTGCTTATTCCTTTTTCTTTGCTTGTTTCTCCTTCTTCTTTGTGAAATTCTCCCATCTCAACACTTCCTTGTCATTTGACCAATCAATTTTTTTTAGGTCTTAAACCTGTGTAATAGCTTCCCTCCACTTGACATCATTTATAGCATGAGATTCCAAGATGAACTTCGAAAAACTACTTTCAAATTTAAATATTTTATCAATAATATCACTAAATTCATGGACATCAATTTCCTTATAAACAATCATCATTATTTCAATATTTGGGCAAATGAGATCAAAATCCTCCATCCATTTATCTGAACCTTTCAAATTTTTATCGTTATCTAGGATGTGAGGAATGAGAGGTTGTTCCAAGCTCAAGAGTGACTGCATCTTACCTTTTATCAATTGTTCCATCCCCTCAAAGAATGGTAGAAAAGTATTTACATTGTTCACTTTGCCTTTGGTCTCCATGATGATTGGAGGAAAATCATCCTTGTAATCTACAACAATTTCTAATTGACCAACTAATACTAACCTAGAAGACCATTTGTTGTACAGTGGTTTTAGAAAAGACACGTAATGAATACAAATCTTTTCAAATTGAAATAATGAAAAATAACATGAATGAACAATATCATCTTTCACTTTGATCTTCTCAACCTTGTGCTCCAGAGCCTGAACCAAAACACCAAAAAATTTCTTCAACACATCCTCCTCAAGGTCTTCAATTCTACTAATGTATTCATTTTGTTGTTTCAAAAAGTCTAGGCGTACCACCACCTCCTCTATTGCTAGTTGCACTATAACTTGTCATGCTGGAGGAAGTGGAAGGTGATGCATACTGAGCTATCTTTTCATAGGGAACCAACGGCTTCAAAAATGGCCCCGTATGAGGTTGGGGTGGGTGGGTGGGTGGGTGGGAGGAAATGAGAATTTTAAGAGAGAGATGTCAGGTGCTATCCTTGCTCCCTACCTCCCAATTGAAACTAGGTTTCCATTCACTAAATCTGTGTAAATCACTCCATGAGTACCTTTGTTTCAACTTCTATAGGATCTATCACTGTTGATTCCACTTTTAATTCTACATTTTCTATGTACAATCCATCACATCTCTTAGAGATAGCCATAAGATCAATGTACATTTCTTTTTATCTTTTCTCTTATTCTCTGCCACTGCTTGGTTCATCAATGTCACATGTGTCATCATGCTGAAAATATCCATAGAAGATGTTTTCTTTATGGTTTTGATGATGACATTTCCTCTTCTTTCTTCACCAATATTAATCACGTGTGGTTTTTGTGTGGAAGGGGCCAATGCCCAAATAGCCAATGTTTTAGACCTTGGGTCAAATCCTGACCTTCTTAAGAACTCACCAAATTCAAACTTAGTAGAAAAAATTGGATCCTGTTGATTCCTTATTTGATCAATAATGAAAGAGGAATGAAGATCCCAACCAGGAAACAACAACATACCACTATCCAAACCAATTTTCTAACTTCCTCTACTGTCAGATGTGTTGTATTTGGATCATAATATTGTAGTGTGGAAAGTGAAGCCTAATGCTGTTGTTCAGAGTTTGTGCTTTTTCCTTCTTGCTCGATCATTTTTTTAGCTCTTTGCCCTTCAATTTTACCAGAAAAATTTTGAATTTCTCAAAATTAATAAAATCATCATAATTAAGAAATTGATGTGCTACAATTTCCCTATCATCTATGTGTTTGTTGAGAGGTTGATCCTTGTACAACTCTAGTCCATCACTAGGCCCAAATTCCAATTTCTCCCTTAGTCTCCTTATAGGTTGGTCTACCTCATAGTCCCCACTCTTCCCAACTTCATAAGCAGAATAATCGCTGGGGGATTCAACTCTTTGTTTCTTTTGTGGTGGGCCTTTATGTGTGAAACTTGCTCCATTTTCAGATGCAGATTTCTCTTCTTCCTCATTAAAAAAGTATAATTCATTTTTTCTTATGCTGAATTAGAAGAGCTAGAAGTGCAAGATCCTCTTCTAAAGACAGATTTCTAATCAAATTTTCATAGTTTCTCATTGTAGCCTCAATTTTCTTCAAGGGAGGCGGGTTTGGGTAGAACCAAAGGAAGTTGTTATCTATTTAAATGAGCCTATTTTATAAACTGATCAGATTCATCCATTTTTCCTTTATTCCTTGCACTTCTGACTTCACAAAGAAATTTCTATAATATCGTCCTCATATATTATGTCACAAGGAGTGTCCTTTTTTCTTAACAATTTGAGCAGTACTTGCTTCATAAAACCCTCAGGGCCATAGAATCTAATGGTGCCTATTTCTATCTTGAACTTCTTGAGGAAGGTATTTGAGGCTTCTAGTGACTTTTTACCAAATGTGAATTTGCCTATCTTTATCATCCTGGGCTGAAAAGTATTGGAGTTGATGAAAACTCAACTCTACAACTCCCAAGAATCACCTGCATGAAAACTTGTCATGGAAAGAGAAGAAAAAGCTATGGAGGCAAACAATAACATATCGATGAAATTGATTAATCCAAATCATTTTCCAACTGTTTTCTACTTCTTTTGCGATGATTATTACTGGGAGTGCGTCTAATTTCTTTAAAAATTCTAGAGGGTTGAGGCAGGGAGATTCAATCTCACCTATTATTTTCACCATTATGGTTGATTGCCTGGGGAGATACATGAAATTGATGGTTTTCAAGGGAGCCATCCAGGGGTTGCACCCTTCTTCCAACAACTTTATTTGTTCACACACCCAGTTTGTGGATGACACCATTACTATGGGAACATCGACTGTCCAAGAAGCCAGAGCTATGAAAAGTTCCCTTAACGTCTACACCAGGGCTACATGCTAGTTGATCAATTGGAATAAAAGTTCCTTGTTCTTCATTAATACCCCTGAGGCCAGACAGAAAAGAATCACCAATATCTTGGAGTGTAAAATTGGTTGCTTTCCCTCCTCCTATCTTGGCCTACTTCTTGGTTTTAATGTCACTGATTCCTTTTGGAACTCGGTGATTGATAAGTTTAACAAAAGACTTGCTAGGTAGAAAGGTATTATCGTATCTCAAGCTAGAAAGGTGACCCTAATTAAGTCTTCTTTTCAGAGCTTGGTCATTTATGCTCTTAGTCTTTCCAAGACCCCCCCTGAAGTTTTATGAAAATATGGAAAGTATTCAAAAAAGATTTATCTGGTCTGGAGCTAAAGAAAGGAACCGTATCCCGTTGATCACTTGGGATAAGGTTTGCAAACCCAAAAACTTGGGGGTTGGGTTTAAGGCCTATTAAGGTTATCAATAAGGCTGTGATGGCTAAATAGATTTGGAGGATTTATGGGGAAGAAAAGGAATGGAATACTATATGCAAACATAAATACCTCTTTGATTTCCCTTCTCTTGAAGATTTTTTGTCAAGTTCGGAGAAGGTGGATGACTCTGAATTTTGGAGAAGTTTAAAAAATGCTAGAAATATTGCCAGCAAGGGGAAAAGATGGAAATTAGGAAAAGGTAGAAAGATTAATTTTTGGGATGATTCTTGGCTTATGGATGTACCCCTGGGCACCAATCCTGATTTTTTTAATATTATGAGATGGTGTAAAGATAGGTATGTTGTAAAGTTAAAAATTACTGGAATGGTAATAGCTGGGTGGACCTTGCTGGGATTATTATATCTCTGGTTGGGATATGCAAAGCTCTTCTTACTCAATTTATTTGTGATGACAAAGAGGATGTTTTGATTTGGGGCCCCACATCCAATGGGTGCTTTCCAGTGGCTTCTGTCAACTTGCTGAAATTTGAAAAACCTACCACTAACCCTTTTTAGGCTAATGCCTAGAATAAAGCCCTCACTCCCAAGATTGAGATTTTCTATTGGATATTTATTCAAAATAAATCTCTAACCGTGGATAATCTTATGAAGCATGGTTTCTCTATGCCTAATAGGTGTTCTTTGTGTTGTGTTGTGCTGTTGAAGAAAATGATAGCCACCTCCTCCTGCATTTCCCTTTTCCCAGCAAGTGTGGTCTTTATTACAACATAATTGGAATGTTAGCTGGGTTTTTCCTTTATCTATCCTGGATTTTTGCCAGCAATGGAAGTGTCCTAGCTCTAATGATGTGGTGACTAAAGCTTGGAACCCAGTTGCTCCTCATGTTGCCTGAAACCCGTGGAAAGAAAGAAACAAAAAAATCTTTAGAGATAAACACACCAATCCTCCTTTGGTGTTTGAAAGCGTCATAAAGGGAATTTATGAAAACCTAAATACGGGATGCATGCAAAAAAGTACCAGTTACCAACAAAGGGATAATTGATGGAACCTAAATGAGACTAAGGCAGAGAATAGAAAAAGGGATAACAATGTTTGGATGACTCCTCCTGAGGGATGGATTAAAATTAATTTTGATGACGCTGCAAAAGGCAACCCCGACCCTATTGGGTGTGGTGGCATCATCAAAGGTAGCTAAGGTAATTTCATTACTTCCATTGCAGTTCCTCTTGGCATCCAGACCAACCATGTTGATGAGGATCTTAGAGCCTTCTATGGTCTTGAATTAGCTAAAAAATTAAATTATCAAAACATATGGTTAGAAGGAGACTCCATGAACATAATAAAATGTCTCAAAGGTGAATCAAGCCCTTCATGGAATATTGGAAATGTCATTAATAAAGCTAGGGAGATTGTCAATACCCTTGCTTGAATCCACATTTCCCATGTGTATAGGGAGAGAAATGGTGTTGTTGACATCCTGGCAAATTATGGGGTGAAATATGCTGACGTCACAACCTGGGAGATTCTTGAAAATTTGAATGATGATATCAAATCAAAAGTTAATTATCAAAGCATCAACAATAAAGAGGGCACGCTTTAATTTATGGAAATTTATGTGCTTGAGTACTATGACGTCTGCCAAGAATTATTGGAAAGAGCGGAGAGAAGGATGCATAATTGATGATATTCTTACTTCCCACACTTTCTAGGTCATTATATTCATCTATTTCCTTCGGGTTGTGAATGATAACCATAGATATTGCAAGTATGAGAAAGTGAAGGGCGATCTATGTTTGAATTCTAGCAACATGGGAGGAGACCTCCAGAGGAAAGAACCCACGAACTCTCGTAAGCTTAAAGAGGCGGGCATGGCCATGGTTTGGTGCAAGCTGAAGAGGGTGGAGTTATTCCTTACTTAGAAAAACTCCATGGTTTCGATAAGTTTGTGACCCAGATATTTTTTTAGGGTTTCCGTCACCATGGACGGGTAAAATGTTGCCCTTTATGTTGAGATAATTGCTCAAGTTTCTGGTATCCCTAACCAGGATATGAGATTCTACAGAAACATAAATATTTTTGATATGGTGGTGAAGAAGTTCCCTAAATCGGAGAAGGAGGAGGATTTTAGTGAAGCCATAGCCAATGGCTTTATTGATGTCTCCAAAATCAAATAAATATGGTGTAATGCGTTGTTGGTCATTATGGAGTACATAACCCTGGATGACCATTTTACACGGGCACACTCTCACCACTTCATGCTGCTTAACCATTTCAAGCACAAGGATGTGGTTAATATCCCTTTCTATTTGCACAGCTCTCTGATTAAAATCCTCAATGAGAACAAAAAGAAAACCAAGAAGCCCATCCTACATGAGGGCTTGATTCTGCTCATCTATGAGCATATTAGGGATACTATCCCGGAGCCCCTGATCAAAACCCCTTGTTCAGGGGAAAGGGAAATGAAAGGCTGGAGAAACCTTTGAGAGTAGCTCAAAGAAATATGGCACTAAACTCGAGAAGATGGAATCCATTGAGTGCAGTGTTGATGAAGATAATGATATAGAGGACTCTGCGGCTGACAAGGATTTTGAGGTCCAAAATATGCCTAGCCCTAACAGGGAGGATAAGGATACTGATGATTCTAAGAATGATGTTGATATACAGGATATGGGTGAGGATGAAGAGAAAACTAAGGAGAACTCGGAGAATAAAGAGGAGCATGCTAATGATAATATTACTCTTACTAAAGAGACTACCCAGAACATGGATTAGGATACTATGAAGCTGAGAAATGAGAAAGATTGTAAGGGAAATAAGGACATGAGAGAGCCTGCTAACAAAATGGAAGGTATGTATGGGGATAACCTGGTTCCTGAAGACAATATGGTCTAGAATTCTAAGAATTTAAATGACTTTGTTGAAAAAGCTATCCAATATGCTAAGCTGGAGACCTCAGACAGAAAGGAGAGTGAACAAATGGAGGAGGTGCCTACCCTAGACGACTTCATTGTAGGTATCAGGCATGATGTCCCTATTTCTCAGGATAATTAGGAGAATATTAAGGAGGAAACTGAAGATATAAATGACAAATAGGTAAGAGAGTCTTCTATTAGGATCATCTTTAATGATTTTAATGACAAGGAAGAAATCACTATAGGGGCTCTCCAAACTGCCAAGGTGGAGACACTGTATGCCTTTAGGTTCAAGAAGTGGTGCTTTCAAGAGAAAAATGTTGAACCTGAAGTGTAGAAAATTGGAGGCTACAAACATTAAACTCTAGGAGTAGATAGAAAAAGGCAACAATGAGGATGATAAGACTTCTTCCCAGAGTATGGATAATACCTTGAATGCCATGAATCACAGGATGGATAAGATGGAGAGTGCCATCTTTGATATCCTTCAGCACAAAAAAGACAACATGAAGGTTTCCAGTTCCAACCTTAAAAATTTGGTTAATATGTTGGAGAATGGTCTGGGTGAGGGTGTTGAACACAGGGATGATGCTTTGGAGGCTAGTGGAGGGTCGGGTACCAGAACAAGGGCTAGCTATAAGAAAAAAACCCTCCACTGCTAATAAAAATATGGATGAGATGAAGGCTATCATCGGGAGGATGGAAGAAATCCACGATAAGATGGAGGATACCCTGAAGGAAAAAGCTAAAATTATGCACACTGGGATTTGATCTGGTGTTTTGGTTGGATGTTGTCATTTTTGCTGGGTGTTCTGACCTTTTTTTTTTTGTTCTCAATGTCCCTTTTTGGGTTGTTCATTGCTGTTATTTTTTTGTTGCTATTAATTCTTTTCATGCTCATCTTTTGTAACTTCGTGTTGTAAAGGGTTTCGGGTCCCTTCAAAACATATTTTTACCTATATTCAAAACATATCGATGAAAAAAGAAACATATTGTGCAAACAATGGAGAGAAAACTCTCAATACAATAGCATCCTCAGATAATTAATAATTACAAAGAGATCAAACCTTATAAAGGTGATCAAAACCCTAAAAGGGAAAAACCTAGGTTGCATGATAATAATTAATAAAAGAATTAATTATTATATGCCTAAAGTTTAGCTTAAGTAAACTAGAGATAATAAGTGACTTAATAATTAAATCATTAATAAATGAAATAACTTATTACTCTTTAAGATAAACTTAGGGAGTAGCTAAAACCTAGAAACAACTACTTAAAGCAAGAAATGGGTCCCGACAACATGGCCTGATTAGGTACCCAAGTACAAAAAATCCCTTTAAAGAGGATAAAAGGAGAAAACCCAGTGGGAAAAACCCCTCTCTAAAAAGAGATGAAGCCTAGTGAAGGACTGAAGAAGCCTCCAAACTAGACAATGTCCTAGAAAATAGGAACAAAGGAAGAACATGAAGAACACCACTGAAGCATGAAGCTGCAAACATTATCGAAGAATAACCGCTGGAACCTCATGTGTAATAGAACATGATCAGGTGGAGAAGAGTGTAATCTATATGAGTGCCCTCAAATGACACTACTTGAATAAGGATGGAAAACAAAGGCAAACATCGGAACTCGAAGATACAGATGGTAAAAACACCAAATTCTGAAGAGTTGATCAATCAAAGATGGAAGGATGCCTCCAAAACAAGAATGAAAGTGTCCATATGGTAAATGATCCATCTCACCGAAATGCATAGGTACTCAGCCACTGCATCTGCCTAGTACATAGGAACAAATACTGAATACATAGCTCACTTCATCAAACCAAGGAAGCATTACAACCAACAGGAGATACCCCCACAATGCTTAGCAGGGAGAGGCATGACATGTACACTGAAATAGACTGCCAAGAACAACTACATGTCGAAGAACTAGGAACATGGAAAGTGCAGAATAAAGTACACACATATATAAAGGATGGTGTCATGGAAGGATCACTCTCTTGACACACATCATGAGGCTAATTTAATAGAAGGAACACTCACTTGAAAAAGGTAGATCAAACCCCCCATGGCACTTTATAATATAGTGCGAGTACAAACAAACACAAAATGTGCATGATCCCGAGCATGCAACATATGACACTTTATCTTAGTGTGTTTGCAAAAAATAAATGCTACAAGAATAGATGTCTAAAATGCTCAAGAATAAAAAAAATTGTAAGAATATGAGTAACAGCTAAAAAGGAGTCATCCCATGCAAGGAAAATGATCCTAGGACGTGAAACATCCAAGATATTCACTAGATTGCAAAAAAGAAAAAAAAATTGAATAAATTATACCTAAAGAAGATTCTGGAAAATGAAACCCATACCAAAACAAAGAGCACAAAACCAGTTTTTCAACGATATGCAGAAGTTGGAAAACAGAGTCCGGATGAGCAAGATATAGCTCCGAGTGCAAAAATGAACACTAAATTTGACTGGAAAAAACACTTGCAAAACAGTAAAATTATAAAACCAAACCTACAAAATTAGATTAGGCTTGGAACCATCTTTCCGACGATATCTCATTTGCCCAAAAACACTTCCGTTTGCTCAAGATATAAGAAAAAAACCAAAGACTGCTCCAAAACAAGAAGAGCCAAGAAATCTCGGCTAAAGTTGGTGAAGCTCGACTAAACCTAACAATGTCGCTAATATGGCAGGACTGCCATAATTTTGGCCAAAATTGGCGGAGGTACCAAGAAAAAAAATTGTTTTATTTTTTATTTTTTCGATGCCTCAAAAAATGTGCCCAGAATAGGGTCGTACATGCAATTAGACATGTCTTATATGAAAATAGGGGGTTTTAGGCCTTTTGAGCACAACCGTGAGGTTTGTTTGAGCCCAAAGTGCTCCAAAAACAAATTCCCCCCAGATCCACAAAATCTAAAACAGGACACCTCTTGAAAAACACAGATCTGAAGAACAAGGCCAAATCTCTCATGAAGAGAACAGGTGCATGAAAATATGGAGCTCTAATACCATATTGGAGTTGATAAAAACTCAACCCTATAGCTCCCAAGAATCACCTGCATGCAAACCTGTCACAGAAAGATAGAAGCAAAAGATATGGAGGACAAAAATAACATATCGATGAAAAAGGAAACATGTTGTGCAAACAATGGAGAGAAAACTCTCAATACAATAGCATCCTCGGATAATTAATAATTACAAAGAGATAAAACCTTATAAAGGTGATCAAAACCCTAAAAGGGAAAAACCTAGGTTGCATGATAATAATTAATAAAAGAACTAATATTATATGCCTAAAATTTAGCTTAAGTAAACTAGAGATAATAAGTGACTTAATAATTAAATCAAAATTATTTCATTAATAAGTTAAATAACTTATTACTCTAACAAAAAGTACCCCTCTTCTTGTTTTGTAAGTACTCATTTTCAACCAATAGCAACTGCCAAAACATTTTGATTGCAACAATGCTTTTGGGAATAAATATGGGTAACAAATGTGGTGGTTGAGGACACTCATAGACTCTAATAATTGTGAAATTGTCAAAATAGTCAAAATATCCCCAAATGTGATCATAAGGCCCATCTACAATCTCTTCCTTTGGCCTCAGAATCCTCATGATTTGTGGGGACAGTTTGTAAAAGTTCTTTCCAACAAGATTCAATAGGAAAAATGACCCAATTCTGAAAATACACAAAACTTGGGACTAGGTGATTCATATCCCAAGCCCTTGTCCAATATTGGATTGGCAGTCTTTCTCCATTATTGTCAAACATATAAATTCTCAATTTTGGGTCAACCTTTTCAACATCGAAATAGAGAATTAAGTGACATAAAAAATAATAGTGCTTGAAGTCAATTTTATTAGGGTTTGTTTGAGTGACAATCAACCCCTCATGCAAAGCCTTAATGAGAAAGCCTAAATAATCATAGTCTACATTTATGTATGGGTTTTGTATGGCCATTTCCATACAAATGATTTCAATAGGCACCTTCGCATCCACATTCAACCCTAATACATAACACAACCCATGCACTGTGTATACACAATAAAATTCAAAATCATTGAGATCAAATGACTACTACATATTGCAAGGAATTAGGACGCGTTTCTTGTTTGGTCCCTTATGCATGTATCTTGGTAACCCCTTTTCCCTTAAAACAACCTTATGCACTTTGTATATCCTCTTCTCTCTATCAAAACCAATATCAGTGCAAGTTGATCCAGTTAGTCCAACACCTCACTGATACTCTTCCTATCAATGATGACTAGGGCTTTGTTGTTTGCCCCTCTTCTAGTCCTAGTTGCAGGTTAATACTTGTTAGCCAATTCTCTAAAGAATTATACGTCGATGAACACATCAGTAACAATCAATTTAGCCATTAACTCCCAAGGGTTTCTCATAGGTGGACCCTTAACCCTATTCTGATAGAAAAATTGAAATGAATCCCAGCCCGAGGAAGGTATGATTGGGTGCCTACATGCATCACAACTATCTATCCACTTAGTTCCACTAGCTCATTGGGCATTTGATGATCCAAGAAACAAGTCTAAAAAATCTTGACAATAAGGTTTTTTTGTGTCTTCGTACCAAATGCTAACCCAAAAGGCCCCTCTGCACTTATTTTGATCAGAAAAAGCAAGTCAAACACTAGGGCACACAATTTAAATCTCTTTTTATCATAGAACACCCTTCCCTAACACCAATTCACTTCTAAAAATCAAAGGAATAGTAAATGTGAACTTACAGTTTTGGATATCTTTTCAGGAATCTTTTGGCTCCTAAGAATCTTTGTAGCTCACTTTGTGTGTTCTCTAGGCTCAGTGCTTAGCAATGATGAATGCAAATGTGCAGAATGACATGCGTATCCATTATTTATTTCCAAAATATTGTAGTAAACATGGTCATCTTTTTAAAATTAAATTTGCATGATTCGATCAATTAGTTTTGACTAGCCATGCAAATTTTATGAGCTTTGAATCTGAGTCGTTGATCTCCTCCAAATCAACAAGCATGGTGTGGTAAAAAAAATTGACTCATACATATCAAAACATTACAACCAACGAAGCTCTACATTGCATGCAATTGTTTGTTCAACCCCTTACAATTGGACATGTCTATTAGTGACTATTGGGCCACATAAACCCTTTGCTTTTCACTACCTATCTTGAACATGTGTCAGCACCTTGCTCATTCACAAGCAGTTAGAAGTGTTACATTTAACCATTGTGAAGCTATGACCAGCAATTTATGTTACGTTTTAAAGGAATTCACTAATTCACAACTCAAAAATTTAACTACATCTTCATCTCGCGAAGCTGCGAGATCAACCTCCGATGACATGCGTTCAAATAATGCTACTTTGTAGGGTCTAAACATATGCACTCTTTAATGGACCGGAGAAGCGATAACATGCCTTCTGTCTTCCTCTTCCATTTCCCTTTGTCTATCTCATAGCACACAATTCATGCTCATGCAGATCGTGAGAACCTCCAACAAAGTTATCAAACCCATGTGATCACATGAATACATGACATCTCGCACTTTCTCTCTGTTGTAGGACACATGACATTGTTTTGCAACTTCACAAAGTACATGAGCTCCCATAACTGGTGCAAAGTTGCACACAACAATTAAATAATCATATTTTACTTCATTGCAAGTTCGCAAGTTGTTTTTCCCCTTTTCACTAACAACTGTGAAGGCATTTATCATAACCTTCAGCAGACCAATTCGCAAGTTTGCAACCCTTTGGATAGTTGTTATTTAATCAGTTGCGAAGTAGAAAAAACATTATATATAACCATCAATAGTTCACTCACAACTTCACAAGGTATAATAATTGTTAGTCTTAACCATTGCAAAGCAGTGATTGACATTTCTCATAACCTCAACAGTTTGTTCGCAGCTTCGCAAATCAACTTAACATCTTTGGAAAATCGCAACGAAGCTGCGAACCCCTGCGAGGCTGCAAGACAAAAATTGAGACCATCCACTATCCTCTGGTAGCTTCACAACCGGACAAGACGGTTTGCAAAAACCATCGCAAAGTTATGCCAAACATTTCTCTTAACCGCTAAAGGTCATCCGCAACTTTGCACCATTAAATGATGCATCCATAAGACCGATGCGAACATGCAAAAATACTTAAAAGAACCATTAAATGCACGTGCATAATTGTTCTATTCAACTTTAATACTCATTATTCAAACATGGTATATATAAACCAGAAAATGAGAGTTGAAACTAGGGAATGGGAAGACCTCTGGAAGGACGCCACTCATACATTTTCATTCTAGGATTATGACAGACAAATTTGCAGCACACTCGAAAAGATGAAAGAAATTATTTTATAATGGTGTTGGGTGATAATTTTCTATTGGCTAACATATTCTAATCCTATTTTTGTAACCGACATATAAGTTTTGATAAAATGGTTTGGGGTTAGAGTTTTTCATATGAGAACTTGGTAGCATTTTGCAATGGTATTGAGTTGCAAGGGATTGTTGATTGTAATCGGTTGAAACTATTGAATAATAATATTGGACTCTCTGTTTGGTGGATGTAGTCCAGATTGGGTGAACAATGTTAAATTCTTTGTGTCTTCTTGTTTCCGTTTGTGTGTGTGTGTGTGTGTTTTATTCCTTTGTTTTATTGATCGAATTTGTATTTAACTATTAGATATTTGTCTTCTAATCCTAACACCAAAGATATACATCATGGTGGAAGAAGGAGAAAAGGATTTGGAATTGCATGAGGATTTTGGATACCATTGCTATAACCAACCATTTAAACTTAGGGAAGAGAATATTGCTATTGTTGATAGCCCAAAAATAACAAAGATAGGAGACTACTAGGAAGAATCGGTTGTTGCATCGATAATTGGATTATTAACTGTATGAGGATTGGAAACAAAATACATTAACGAAGAAGTGGGAGCTATGGAAATATAGTTAAAAGAAGGCACCAAACCACACTAGAAGAGACCATACTACCTTAATCCCAACATAAAGAAAAAGGTGAAAAAAGAACTAGACAAAATGTTAGTATTAGGCATCATCAAACTAGTTGAAGATTTTGAATAGATTAGTACTTTGATCATTCAAATCAAGAAGATGGGAGAAATCCAAATAATTGTAGATTTATGGGACCTCAATAAAGCATGTATCACAATCCATTCCCTACTCCTTTTATAGAAGATATCTTAGAATCAGTTGTTGGGAGGGACATATAATCTTTCATTGATGGCCTTTTTTTTATATCATCGGGTGTGAATAAAAAAAGAGGACCAACCAAAAACCACATTTGCTATAGAAAAGGGATAGGGATCCATTATGTCCACAATCATGCCATTTGGGCAAAAAATGCCCATGTTGGTTTTAGGCAAATCATGGTTAACAACTTTACAAATTTTATCTACAAATTTTTAGAAGTATACTTAGATGATTGGACTATGGCCTCATCAAAAATCTCATTCAAGCCTTCAGAACTATGTTAGTAAAATGTAGAACATGCAAATTTCACTAATCTCAAGAAGTGCATCTTTGTGGTACCCTTTGAAACACTATTAGGGCATATTATTCACAAGGAAGGAATAATGGTGGTACCCATATAGATAGCATTAAAAATTGCATTAGAAGTAAAATCATTCTTAAGATATATCGAGTACTAGTTAGAACTATCTAAGGGTAATGCCACTATAGTAGCACCCTACAAGACTTTCTTAGAAAAAAAAATTAACAGAAGATATATGCCAACAATCTTTTAAACAGAAGATAGCAAAATCATCCATACTTATCATTTTAGATTGGTTGGTGCCCTTCCATGTCCATGTAGATGACTCCAAAATAAAAATAAATATAAGTGCAGTTCTTGCTCAGATAATGAGAAATAAAGACAATCGAATAGCATATGCTATAAAAAAAAAACTATCATAAAGCAATAAAAACTACACAACTATCGAACGAAAAGATTTCTCCATAGTACACGCCTTACATAAATTTTGCCTCTACTTGTTATCCACTCCATTTACATTTATACCAATCATGAACCCCCAAAAGTTCCTACTGAATAAACCAGTAATACAAGGATGCATATGTAGATGGCTCTTGTTGTTCCAAGAATTAAATTTCAATCTATGGTTAAACCTAGGAGAAATAATCAAATGTCAGACTACTTACCTAGAATTGACATGGGCAAAGAACTCGAATTAGTTGATGTAGAAGATCTACCGCGAACTTATCTTTTCCATATAACAATAGTACCCGAAGAGTTGCATGATGTCATTGAACTATTCTCTACTAGAACCTGCTCACCATACATGGTCGGACATGAGAAACAATTGTTGTTGCAAAAATCTCTATCATTTACTTAAATTGAAGGAACTTTATATAAGAAAGGGCAGGATAACATACTCAGAGGGTGGTTTTTACACATAAACAAGATTAGATCTTTAGAGAAGCACACGAAGGAATTGTAAAAGGGCACAACCTTGGAGATGCCACCACCCAACAAATATTGTTATTTGGATTATCTTGACCCAACATATACAAAGATAACCGATAATATACTACGAAGTGTGACAGCTATCCAAGAACTAGATGTCCTACTCCCTGAGATGAAATGAAATTACAACTGGTCTTAGTTACCAGGTGCGCAGGTCTGAGGTCCGGATGCGGGTGCGGATTCGCTTGGGCGCGGATGCTAGTGTGGGATGCGCCCCGATATGCACAGGGAGTACTTTTGCTCCCTGAGGATGCACAGAGCTGCACATCCCAATGCATCCACGGGGAGCAAAAGCACAAATTTTTGCAAAAACTTTTAAAAAGTGAAAAAAAATCACTTTAAACATGTGCTTTTTAGAGTTTTTTATTATTTTTTTCCCACTAAACCCTAAAGCGGCCCTAAAAAAAGGTCATTCGTTGTTTTAACATATCATTTTGTTTACTATTTTGCTCCCTTCTCATTTGGTCTCCATTTTGACATTTCAAAGGGCAGGGGATTGTTTTCAAAAAGGATCATTCATGAGGTGCCAAATAGCTTCCACAAAGGAGATCTAAGGTAAGCATTTGACACAATTCTTGAGCCTTTTAATAATTACAAAATCATATCATGATGAATTTTTCAAAGTTTGGGAAGCAATTTTTCAAAAAAAATTCCAATTTTTTTTTAAGAAATAAAGAAACAAGTTTAGCTCTTTGTTTTTTTATTTTTGTATCTTTTTTTTTGCACTTGTATGATTGTATTTTTTAGTTTTTTCTGATTTAAATTTATTTAATTTCTTATAATAGCAAGAAATCAAATTGCAAGAATGACCATTACTGAAAGTTCAGTTGGGGAAGGAACCAATAAATTCAAAATTGATATAGCATCTCTTTTATGGAGACATACCACAAGAATTTCACAAGTTACAAGAGGTGGGGCATATATTTTAGAGTGTCACTATTGTGATGATAAACCAAAAAATAGCTCATATTCTCGAGTTAAACTTCACTTTATGGGCCCTGCTAGTAAAGGGATGGGAATGTATAAAGGTAAAGATAAGAAGGGGTTGTCTCTTGCACAAATAGCAAGATTTATAAAAGAACAAGAACATGTTGATAAATTGGTTCAAAGATCAAAACAAACCTCTTATTTTGGTCCAGCTGGAAAGAAAAAATGCATTTACCCACTGAATTAGTTGTAGCCTCCAAACATCCATTCTTGCCTATATCGAAAGTGAAAGATGAAGTAGTACAAATTATAACCCGCAAAAAAGTTCCATTGGACAAGGCATTTAAAATGGAGGCAACAAACATTTCTAAAGAAAAACTTGGATGTTGCCTCTATGCCAATGGTCTTCCTTTCAACTTGGTGAGATCACCATATTGGAAGGAAATGGTGACGACAATCAATAGTGCATCGACCGATTTCACAAGTCCTGGGTAAAAAGATGTGTACCGCCTTGTTGCAAAGAGAAGATTAATGCAGAGACCTCCCTTCAACCAATTAGAGATTCTCAGATTGAATTGAGTATTTCTATTATTTTCGATGGATGGAAAGATACCAAAAACCATCCATTGATTAATGTTATTGCAATGCCTCCCAAAGGGGCAATATTTTTAAAGGTCATTGATTGTGAAGGGGAAGTGAAAGATGCATAGTTCATTTCTAGAATTCTCATTGAGGTTGTAGAGATGGCGGGTAGTGAGAATGTGGTCCAAGTAATCACAGACAATGCAAAAAATTGTAGGGGTGCAGGTGCTTTGGTTGAGGGCAGATATGAGCACATTTTTTGGACACCATGCACGCCATACACTCCCTCAACTTGGTGATGCAACAAATTGACACTCAAATAGAGTGGGTGAGACAAATATACAAAGAGGGGGAGGAGATCCACATGTTTGTGACGAACCACCAAATGTCACAATCAATATTCAGAACTTTCTCAAAATTGGAGTTGTTGAAGGTAAATACTAAATTTAATTTTAATAAATTTTATGTCATGCTCAATTATCAAATTGTATATAGATTTGTTGAATATTTATTGACATATTGATATTAACTTACTTAGGTTGTTGAGACCCTATTTGCATCTCATACTATTGTTATCTCATACTATTGTTATGAGACGACTTCTCAAGGTGCAAGAGACATTGAGCCAAATTGTTATTTCCAACCAATGGGTGTATGGAAGGCTTCACATTCAGAGAGGGCCCAAAAGGTACAACTCTAAACAAAATGTACAATGCAAATAAAATTGATTGGGATATCAAGATATGTGGTAATCTGGACTTATCAAACAACATACAAAAGAGCTACCTCACACACACCTTTTAATTTGGTCTATCAAATGGAGCCTATCTTATAGATAAATTCTATGCTCAACAACCTCAAGACAACACTGATACTAAGACTCATAGATGCAAAATCTATTAAGCACAGATAGGACGAATTGAAAAGTTGGATGAAGAAAGTCAACAAGCTAGATCTCACTTATGGGCAAAGATAAGAAGGCAAAAAGCCTAGCATGACAGAAACGTAGAGACAAAACAATTCTAGCTAGGAGGCACGATATTGTTGTATGACTACAGATTTAAAAAGAAAGGTAAACTGAAAATGTTGGTTAGGACCCTACAAAATCAATGATATTCTTCATTCTAGAGCAAATCGATTGAAGACTTTGGATGAAAACATCCTACAGTGTTGTTAATGGAACAAGACTCGAACACTACCACCAAGATTCTAGACAAGGTTGACTTGAGAACAAATCTAAGTTTAAAAAGAGCATGATGTTGGTAGGGAAACAGGGCAAAGACACATCCAAAGAACTTGCCGCATCTTACTAGGAGAAAGGACCCAGTAATCATTAAGGGGTCTAATAACCATGATCTTTTTGTCATCTTGACCCCCAATTACTAATATTAAAGGAGCCCCAAAAATGATAACACATGTACCAATAGCCGATCACATATGTACTAATAGCCAATCATTTTTTAGCTTTTTCGGTTGGTAATTGGCCCATTAATGCACCACTATTGGGATATTTTGTAATGACTACTAGGAAATTCTGCCACAAATACTAGCATTTTTTAGTGAACGTCTATTGGTGCAAGAACATAGTTTGTATCAGGCAGCACTTTGAAATGGTCATTCTTTTACCACTCTATGTTTGACGGTCTCTACAAAGAGATCTATGAATACTTAGAAGCTGAAACCTTAGCTTTAAGTAGTTAAGTTGCATACGGAGACAACAAAAAATAGTCGAAATCTGAAATACCGTTTAGGATCTACATGTGCGCGATGTTAGGGTGTCGAGTACTTGGTCATTTCCCCTACATGGAAGATAAGACTTGTCACATAGGAAGTAGACAAGGGGTACCATCTAAGAGTAAAATCTCCTATATTGGATATAACTTATAAGTATATTGTAAGATACAAATAGTGAATACGGTGAAGTTAATGGTAAATATAGTTAAATAGGAAAAAAGAGATACAAGGAATGGACATATGAATATTAAGAGTTATAAGAGTAAGTATACCAATTAAACATAATGAATACAAAAAAAATTGAGTTCTTATCTATTACGTAGTTGTATGTTATTCTGATTTAAAACTAATCATAGGTCCGGATACACTTTCTTGCATAGCACCAAGTCTAAGATATAAAGACTACAACATCATAAATCCCAAGGGTACAGAAGTTTGTATCCCTTAAATTTCTTGCTAACAGGGACGTCAACTCAATATGACCACTTTTTTATCCTAGCATCTCTAACGAAATCCATAGCATTCATCATAACTACCCAAAAGCCAAGACAAAAGCTATAAGCACTGAACTTGCATACCAAGACAACTAAAAAATAAGGGTCAAAATCTGATGTACTGTTTAGGAGCTTAAGGGTACAAGAAGTTAGCTATAACGACTATTAGTACCCTCCCTCTATCCTTGAAGGCTGTTTAGTATATATACTCATCAAGCCTTACCACGGAGATTTGTTTCCTACCATCATTCAATAACAAATCCTCTCTAGCGATGGCCCCATTTCATTCAGGGCCATCATGGAACTTTAAATGTAAGACAGACCCTTGGCTTTATTATTTTATGAATCGACACTGGGACAACACTTTTTACTATATATTGTACACATTGTCACATTGACAAAAACAGCATCCTTCTCTACTATCCTCTTCCCTCTCCATCTTCCACCCTACATTCCGTCTCATATCTCAATATACCAAGTACAAATAAGGGTGCGTGTGTACCATTATCTCCAGTATTAGATTCATCGTTCCCATTGTGTTAATATCACTTTCAGTGGGCGGTGAGTGATCCCTATCCAGAATATACCTCGTATTATGGATATACTGATTTAACAGCTTCTGTAAAATGAAAATATTTAACAGGGTTTCTGGTGTATTATCAATTTAATTTGTTGTTCAACTACTATTGAACATAAAGAACTGTAGCTGCCACTCCATAGATAGTTGAATCTTTGTTAAAAAAATTAAATGCACTCTAGAAATTTCTCGGCCATCAAATCCTCCGGTAATTTGGATCATCATCTATTTAATAGTTCACAGTAAAAACATAAATGACGTCTCTTAATTGGCAATGATCAGATATTGACTGTCTTAATGATTTTCGCAGGCATATGCATCCGACACCTATAGTTGTTATTGCAAGTAAGATCAAACCCTGTATAGAATCCCCATAGGCATGCATCTGACACCTATAGGTGTGATTGCTAGTGAGATCAAACCCTAAAACCTATGAGGACTCAATAAATCAGCACTACAATATACGAGTGTTTAATATATTATGGTCCAGAGCCCCACACAGTTGATCATGCTTGACTACAACAGCATTTACTTCACACAAGAACATACTTGGGAAATGATTGAAAAGGGTTATGCATTGTGTCAAGAAAAGTCAGCTTATGATATAAGCCTTCTTTGTGCTATATCGCTAGAGTCAGGGAACCTCCATAATATCAACCGTTTAAACCTTCGTAAAACTAAAATCCCATCCCAGGAAAGCTCAAGGAACAGAAACCCTTGAGATCACTTTGAATCCATCTAAAGAATGACAGATAATAAGCTACACTCTGACAACCACAAACACCCAACTCGCCTGAGCTACTCTTCAACAATCGCATCTAAATAACTGGACAAAAATGGGCCAAGAAAACATAACTATGAAAGGTTGACCAGCACTTCCAGATTTAGACATCACCCTTTAAACTGAAAGATCCCGAAACCTTGGCTAAGCACAAAGCTCAGCTACTACTTTGCTTTCAGAACAATGAACAACAACCCTTCTATTTTGGCTAACAGGTGACACAAACTGAACAAAGCTTGAATGAGTGAAGCGTAGGGAGGATTACTTCTAAAGCTCTACCCAACATTGTTCACTCAGAATGACAATGAAAAAAGTCTAGCAAAGCTTGTGGAACAACAGACTAACAAGCCTCACCATGTGAGTACTATGTATTTATTTCATGCCACTAGCCTGCATCAAGAAGTTTTGTTGCTCAACAATGCAGCTCAACTATAAACTAAAAGTTCATTATGAAAAAATAAGTCAGTGAATTCTAAATGCCATTTGGCACAGAATGAGTAGGCAGTACATAGTTATTTCAGTGGTTTCTTTCAGGTCAAAACACTTACCAGAAAAGAGGTTTAGAAAACCACTCAAACCAATGTCTAAACTCTAGATTATCTTTGCAATAATAGTAAGAAATGAAGCATAGGGCAATCTAATATATAAACACTATCCACAATTGTGTGTGCCTTTAAAGCAAGCTAACAATCTGAATTTCATCCTAAATCAACAAAACATACGCATACAACTATAGAAATCCTTGACAGACATTTTCATCAAAACGAATGAATGCCAGTTTCATTCTAGGTTTTGATATCATATTGCTTCAAACTCTAATGTACAGAAATTACACTAGCTTGCAGTGTCATAGATAGAGATGACTTTGCAATCTCTATTCAACAGAAAGTACAATAGCTATCTTCTCCACATGGCACCAGTGGATCTTGGATGAAATTGGTCAAAGGTCCACTAGAAAACTTCACCTCTCAAATCCTAGTGTACAATCAGGAGTCAGTCATCATTCCTGAAATGATGTCTTACTATAGACGATAATTGCCACCAGCACTATTGCACCATGTTGATAACCATCAGCACTATTATTTCATCATGTTTTCCTTAACAAATGCTTCTTTCATGCTATTCCACTGAATCAGGAAATTTTGTTGCTCAGAAGAGCTACTAGAGATGAATATTTCAGGTGTAGGTAACCCATTTAGCTACACAAGGACTTCTCTCATTAGTCCACCTCATTCACTATAATACTAAAAGCTTGCAACAGAAAATAAGTTGACGGAACTCTAAAAGCCATCTTCCAGGTCAAATTATTTACTTTACAAGAGGCTCAGAAAAATCACTCATTTGTGACAGTGGAAGTGAAGTTCTGTTGCACAACCTTTATAATGCAAGTTTAATCATTACCAAATAATCCCGAATTCTCTGATTGACGCCAAAAAAATCATTGTTTGCTATAAAAATAGTAAACTAGTTCCAAAGATTCTATTGTATCGAAGCAATCAGAGAGTCGACAATCATAAACAAGCACAGAATCCAGGCTGCTGCACCTTAAGCAAGAGAAATCGCAACACTTGCAGTTTGTAATTCTGTGTTATAATTGGTAGCCAGCATGAATAATTGTCTACATGACATAACGTTCTTCACCCTACTAAGGATAATTGTTCTCATATCACATCTTACCTTACCTATGAATTTACTGTTTACAGGAAAAAACAACTAGTAACTTATCAATCAATGTGTTAATCAAAAATATGGCTTGCCTCATCCCCGCAAGAATTACTATTTCCAAACTGTTATGACTTATAGTAACTATAATCCCAATTGCCCAACAAGACCTAAACTGTAGAAAATGACTCTTGAAGTGCAATTTTGGAATTGACATAAAACTCATTGTATTTACAGAAGCCATATATTTTATATTGATGGAAATACTGGAGCATTCCATAACATTTCTGAGTTCCAAAATTTGGAAATTAATTATCATGACAACATCGCACCATACTGTACAACTCAAACCCAGACATGACAGCTCAATTACAATACTATCGTGCTTGATCAGCTTGCCCCATGCAAAAAGATGATAGTCCACCAATACCCAATAAAGAATGCAATCAGCCCACTGGTGCCTTCCACTGAAATGAAAAATACAAAATCAGTCAATTAGACATAAATAGGTAGTTTCAATCAAAAAGCATGTCACAAGTAAAAATACTGCTTACCTGTTCAGCCCGTGTCTGCTCTCTTTCGAGGACTGATAAAGAAAAATTCTCTTCTGAGATTTGGTCACACCAAGATGGGCCAGACCAATTGTTCTTCAAAGGGCAAAATAGACTTTGCCTCTGCTGGATCAGCCCAACTCTAGATGTCTTTTATTGAATAATCCAAGTGCTGGGGGAATGATTGAATCCCACATAGGGACCATACGTACTTCAAAATAATACAGAAAAGAAGAGTCTTTTACACATTTGCCAAGAGCTTATTCACTTGGCCAGGCTCCAAAGAATTTCCATTTTCCAGGAAAATAAATCTCCTGTGTAAATTTGAACTATACTAGCTGACTAACATGGTCGGAAAACAAGTCCAAAATCATTATTTCTTCAAAGAAAGATGAGGCCCTGCCTTTTCAGATCACGTCAGAAAACTGCTACAAATCATCCTGTAAATCCCAAAAAAATTGAGCATGCCTTTCTCCATCTCCTATCATAGAATTATCACCAACCATCTTGTTAGCTGCAAAACAATTGACGGGTCGCTCTAGCCAAACTGTTCAGGGCGAAGACCATTAGGAATAATTCTACATGTTATGGTTAAAGTCCGTAATCATCATGAATGCCGAGAATAAAGGACAGCATAAAATCTAAACTGATTTGGAGATAACAGAAGGAAACATTGGATGGGATATCTTTCCAACTTTCAGATACATGTTTTTTCAAAATTTGATGTGAAACCAGTGACATTATTCACTAGATATCTTAAAAAATTGCCTAGCCCATCCTCTGAATAATTGAGTGTCGCATTTTGATTCTATACGAGCTTCAAGCAGACTGTACATTTAATCAATTGGAATTGGCAGCCACCTCTGCCGCACGCTGCCTCATCATTTCCATAACTGCAGCTCGGCGCCGTGATTCCATTTGTTGTTGCAACCTTCGCAAATGTTCTTTCAGATCCCTACAGATTTAACATGCATAAAATGGTGCATGAAAACAGATTAAACTCAATTACTAAAATTCATATCCTATACCAAATGCTTTTCCTTTTTAATATGTATTATCAGTAAATACATTTCTGGAGTAGAATGCAAATGCAGATTCAGTAAAGCAGCAGGAAACGAAATTTATGTTTGCTACACTACCACTTGCAGCAAAGGATGGTATAAATAGAGTACCTGCAACGAGGAACCCGACACTCTGACTCCTTGCAAGCTCGAGCATGTAATTGCAAAAGATACCACATTTTCTTGCAGAGGGGGCAACCTCCTGAAGCACGAACTTTACACTGCATCCCGTGCCGGAAGAGACCCTTCACTCGACGACAGTTTGGATATACACAATGAGAAGAGCAGCACTGAGAAGCATGTACCAGAAGATCCAACATTCTCCGTAGCTGTAGCAAAAACAGTCCAATAATCATCAAATAGTTAGAAACTTGTTTCCAGAGAGGACACACATTACATACTAATATCACCATCAAACACAGTTGCTTTAATTGTTTACATGGGCTTCATTAACCTTTTATCTCCATCTGCCTGCTATAGCTCGTAAATACACATCTACAGAAGAGTTTGCATACTTCACAAATAGCCATTATCAAATACATTTTTAAAAAGTACAAAATAGTTGCATGAATCCCAAAACAGAGACTATCTTGTCAAGATTTAATTGTTACTCTTTCAACATTGATAAAAAAATCCACATAAATATGCAAATTTATAAGAATAGCCTTTACATAACATGCTTATTTGAAAATTTTCAAAACTATCCTCCAACAATTAGATTCATAGATAGGACATTGGAAATCTCTTCTTAAAATGTCATCCAAACATTGCATTAAAGTAAAATAAAATCCCAATAAAGCCAGCCTCACAGCAGCTGGATACCTTGGATGTCCTTGCAAATGCAAACATCTTTTAAGTGCGGAATATTAACAGACAAAATAACACAATGCAAGTTACACAAGGGAAGACTACTCAAAACCCAGTGAAAACAAAATATACAAGAGATCCAATATCATTGGATGTCTGAAATCTGTTCCTCAAAGCTAATTACTAACTTGGAGGAGACTAGCATAATCTGGGTATAACTATAAATCAACTGCTATTATTTCACCTAACATTTCAAAACCCACAGACAAGCATAGTTGCCTTCCCTCCTTTCCGTTTAAAGAGTTGATTGTTACATTTGCAATGTCTTTGTCCCTGGCATCAAGATCTTATTTCTTGAGGTAAGAAAAGATCAGTTATCCAAAACCAATCTGCAAATGAGCCAATCCATTCCTTGGACCATCCAGAGAACACATGGAAAAAAGCTGAGAGAAAATCACTCTCTAAGGAGAATGGCATGACCTTAGCAACTAGCATTCCCAACCTGCACTTGACCTTATTTGAATCCCCACTTCCACATCTTGACTAGTTTATTAGTATGCCTGCTTGGCAATGGCTACAGGACCCAACTTCTGCTTCAAGCAGTCACAAGCAACATCAGTTCATGAAAATCATGACTGCTTGTCACTGCCAGCATATGTCCAAGAACATCAGCTGCTCTTCCATGTTCAGTAAACAATGCTATCCAAAATCTTAACAAGCCTATGTTCCACAGCGATTCAGGGATGGGACGGGGGAACGGCAGTGGACGCGTTTCCCGGACGTTTCCTAGAGGGCCAAAAATAGGGGACAGCAGGGAATGGACGTATACAAATTATATATATATATATATATGAATTTTTTAAAATATATTAATATATTATATGCTTTTTATGTTTTATATAACTTTTAATGACAAACATTCATGGTGAAATCAGAAAATGTCTTGTCTGAGATACAAAATAAACCTGGAACTCCAACACTTTGATGCATGCACGAAACATAAATTCAACTTAGTGCCAGCTTAGAACCATTAGTTAGCGTCAATTTTCAAAGCCCACTTGGATTTGTAACTTTGCTGTCTTAAGAAAAACATTGACTCGTGTTGGTTTTTAAAATGTTCCACAGCGTTCCGAGGACGGGGACAGGGGGATGGCAGGGGACGCGTTTCTGGGACGTTTCCTAGAGGGCCAAAAATAGGGGATGTGTGCCTGTGTAACATAGTAACAAGCTGATTTTTTAATCAGGCTCAAACTTGGAGCAAAAGCTTAGCCAGCACTCAGCAATGAAAAACAATATAATAATAAAAAAGTGCTTCCGATCATTTCCTTTTGAATTTCTAGCTGATATTCTGTTCTTTTCAGACTCAGCCAAGTCTACAAGTCTTGCTTGTAGCCTGCAGACTTGCCGGGCATGAATTGGAGTCAGATTTGTGAGGCCTTACCAAAAATCATTCAATCTCAATACGCTCATATTTAAAATTTGTGCAACTCCACAAAGAGCATTTGCATTGTTTTGCTTTGAACTGTAAGTTTGAGAGCATTTTTTGTTTGCCAAGTGTTTCTGGAGTCCTCAATCTGAGTCAAAAAATTTCACTGCCAAATTTTTGCTAAGTCCATGATTTAAAACTATGCTTGCAATAGGCTATGGTCATTACATGCTAGATTGAGAGCACCAAGATGTCATGTTTGTGTTTCTATCCTTTAAGTTTATCATACCGTCGATAAAGTCACAAAATTGAAAGTAATCCTTAAGGGTTAAGCATTCTATTCACATTGAGAAGTTTGTCAAAACTTCATTCTTCAAGTTTAAAAGCTCATGGGATGATTATTTGCCTTGGTTGAGAAACAGATCCTTGCCACATTTGATTTTATGTAGCATTGGGTAGGTTTTGACACTTACCATAGATTTCTCTATAATTTATTCTAATACAAAAAATGTGCACAGCTGGATACAAAAGCTCTTATTATACTAAAGCTTTGTTTGCTTAAGACTCAGGTTTCTGAGTTTGCTACCACCCATGCTCTGCACTCATCTTAAGACCTTCTATTATATAATGTCCAAAGAGAATAAAATTAGCCACATCGATTTCCTTGATTTTTATGAACGGAATTAAAATTAAAGAAGCTTTGTTTGTTTTTATTCGTTATCTTCTTAAAGAACAGATACACCAACTACCCCTGTTTATGGCATTTTCTTATTAAAAATTAGCATTCTCATAATGTGTGGTTTAAAGGTCCGAACTGTTCTAAAATGCCTGATCTGGGTACTGGGCATAAAGACAACATATTACACCCAATTGACAGACTGCTAGTGAGCATGATTTTTTGGGCCTGTCAAGAGAACTCCACGATATAGGGTTCGGGATCAAGATTTCTATGGCAGATGAGGAGGCAAATTCAAAGTGGAAACAAAAAAGGTATTCCAATAATGAGGTTAAATAGCAGAGCATCCGAACGGAGCTTTCATGACTCCTTGAGGTGACAGTTCAAAACATTTTTGGAATACTACCAAAAACTAGTAAGCTGCCTTATTGGGGATGTCATTAATCCTCCACAATAGTTGAAACTGCGTAATTGAAAGCTTAGCTCATGCACTAACCACCAAAATGGCTGCAATAGGTATGAATAATAGCCAAAAAAGTTACCCTCAATAAACTCTTTGAAAGGCCCAAGAGTCTCAACATACAAATGTGCAGGATTTTTTGTTAAACTCAAAATTTCAACTCCATGAGTTTCTGTTGTGAACAAGGTCATAAGGGACGTGTTCCCCCTTTTGCAACCCCCACCCCCATCCCCATTAATGTCCTCATACCCAACCCTGGGACAGCAAGAGGTCAAAGGATGTCCCCTGCCCATCCCGTGTCCAGAGATTCCCCAGGAACATTCATAGAACACCCTCCATAGAGTTGGGACATCCCTGTGACGGTCAAGAGACATCTCGCCCCAAGACGACCAGGGGCATCTGGGACATCCATTGAATGTCTCAGGGTCTTCCAGGCACCCCCAGCATCATTATTTTTTTCATTTTTTAATAAAAAAACACTTCATTTTTTAATAACAGACGCACATGTTTGAACTAAAAGTACAGTGGTTTAATAGATCACCATCTTTCAAAAGTTTCATACAGTATGACAGAAAATAGTAGAGGTCAGATGATGTTGAATAGATTACCCTAAGTTTTTAAGATGGTGAGAGGAACCTACTTCATGGTTGTCGCAATGCAGGTAGTTATAGTAGTTATCTCCCACGCTATTGCTTAGATAACATACACAGCATTGTACAATAGTGCATTACAGAGTTCAATTTTAGTGACGGTCCAATGGATTATGATACACTGGTTTCAGTGATTACCTATAATAATTTATCCACTTAATAGCTCTTGGTTGTATAACTTGTGTTTTTAACTTGTCTTGATACTAGATGAATAGCAAGTTTTAGTCATTTCAATCTGGCCTACTTGATGAATCTCAACAAACATATAAAGCAGGGAATGTGCAGTTGTTTAAACTTCAAATACATTATATGAATGCCAAAATTTAAATCTTGATATGATGTAGATGTAAACTTTACTTTCGCCATATACATGCACGCACATATATCTAAATCTTGATATGATGTAAATCTAAACTTTACTTTCGCCATATACATGCACGCACACACTGTCATTCCCCAAAAAAGGCCCCTCAGACAGCCACCCCCATTCCAAAAACACAATGGAACAAACATTTCGCATGGCTTTTCTGATTCCTAAACAAATCATTTCACCTTCTATATTTTGGATTTTTGTTTCATGCAAAAAGTATCCACAAAGAAAATGCATCTGAATGTCCAAAAAAGAGGTCTTTATATCTCTTCTCACAAATTACTAGCTTCTTGTAGGTTACAGACATTTTTAATGAAGTTCTCATTTTTACTGCAAACAATATGTATTTTATTGGGTTCATTTATTTTCATAATACATTCAGTTTCTTTATTGACAATCAAATCTGTATCAGATACTTAAGTCTAGCAGAAGAAAAACTAAGATGCTCATTTCACAAATGATGTTAGTCAATTTCTTTTGAAGTTTAAGATGGAAAGCTGCAATCCTTGTTTTCTATACTCGCAGAAATTGGACCAAAATAAATGAAAAAGGATGGACAACCAAAAATTAACTGTATATTAACTTGTTGGCACCTAAGTCACAAGGTTTGAATTTGAGTTCGAGTTCGGCAAGTATGAAATTAGGATGAAGTTCGGCTAGGTAAAAAAATTCGACATTAAATTTGCCCTATAATTTTAAAAAAAAATATTAGCAATAAATTGAAAAAAACCAATACTATGTAAAATTTGAATACACTAGAATAAATATAAAAATATCGTAATTAAAATGTGTTTAAACTTTAAAATTTAAATTTAAATATTAATATATGAATTAAATTTTTTATGTTAATTAATAAATATATTATAATTAAAAATATTATTTTATTTAAATTTGAATATTATTAGTGTAAAGAAAAATATATTAAAATTTGCATATTGAATAATAAATGTATTAAGAATTAAAAATCTAATTTAAATATTTTAAAATATTAAAATTTTAATATTGAATAAAAAATTAAAAAACAAATCATTTAAAAAATATATCAAGTTATTAAATTTTATTTAAGCAAAACTCACAATAAAAATAAAATGTTGGAGCCTTCCGTGGAAGAGTGCGACCTCGGGCTTCTGTCTGCCAAACTTTTTTGGCAATTTGAGGGTCGACTGGGGTTGACTGGGGTTGACTGAGTCATCGGAGGAGTCAAACACACCTACCCTGTGCTGGGATTCGGAAGATCACGTCAGCTTAAATCATCTGATTCAATACCAATCACCACGTACGCCAGCAGTTCCAACACAGCCAGCGCATATCAAATTTTGGACTACTCTTCAAAAAATTATATTTTAATGGAAAACCTAAAAGCTCTCGCCTACGAATTTTTGGGTGTATGAAAACAAATTTTTAGGTTTTTGTTTAAGTTCGCCGAATTTCAAATTTGATGGCCAAAATTCGGCAAACCCTGTGACTAAGGTTGGCACTATCTACTTTACAACCTCCAATACAATATATCTGATTTGCGGTAGGGAATGATTTCAAGATTTCTTTAGTCATCAAAGGAGACTTATTGGAATGTAACCAAGAGGGAGCAGAGACGCAGATTGATAATTTGAGTTAACGTGGAGCAGACACACAGATTGGCTTGATTAAATGATAACAACAAAAAAGATGATAATCTAAGTGTTATCACTTGACAAAATGCACAATTCATCATACACAAATAAAGCAAGGCAGATAATCGTCAACATATTAAAGAATGAGTCTAGAACACGGGTTGAGGTTATTTGCTAAAAGAAAAAAGACCAATCAATATAAAAAAATCCAGAAGCACTAGGCACAGATTGATTCCAAAAGAGATATGGTGTCTACTTATGATTTCAAGACATCATGTTGTACTGGTAAATCATATTAGGTACACATCAAACCCAATTGGATCACCCCCAATATAAAATAATCTTCCTATCCCTTTAAATGTGAAAAGGGAATGCAGAAATGCATCATATACAAGCAAGACTTATAAAACCTAAACATACCTGTAGTACACGTTGCTGACGAGCTTCTTGATTCTGTGCATCGCGCTCAGCTGTAGAAGGATGAGTTGTCAACTTATGAGGATGATCTGCAGTGCCAACCTTTTGGTAGCAGGCATTACATATGTCAAAATCAGGGCACAGCTCACAGTGCCATCCCTGTCCCGTCTCAATATCATGGAGACAAATGTTGCATGTAATTACAAAAGCAGGTGCAGTTGGATTATGCAGATGATAAAGCACCATCATTGAAGAATGCTTTGCACGACGCAATGTATCATACTGATAATGATTTCCTTGACAAAGACTTAGAAAAGCCTGGCGGGTGTCAAAGAATTCACTTTCCACAATCTCGTCTTTATCCCTAGTGTCTGCAGGAACATCTATCACTTCAACCTGTGGAGAAAGGATAAGAATATGAGCCATTTAGAAGGCCATAGGAGTTAAACAGAGATATGGATTAAGTAAAAAAATCAAATAGATAAAATCAATGCATAACCCGAAGCCTAAAAGCTAAATATATAGATCCCTTGGACTTCAATTTTTTTCTTGACAACTACCAAAAATCACACAATGCAGATGGAGATATGAAATACATACAGAAAAAAGTGCATGTTTTTCCTTGCCATTAATAGGATGCCGTTCCCTCTCATCAAGTTTTTGTTCTGCCACATAACATCTACAAAATAGAAAATACTAGAATCATCAATAACTACGAAAATCAAAACATGATTAATGTTCATAAGATTATCAACAATTCTTGAAGAAACAAACATGCTGATTCGTATCTGATAGACAAAGAGAACAGAGGAAATATAAAAGTAAATCAATTATTTGTTTCTGGATTTGATTGTGTATGTGTTTTTAGCATCTGATAATGTTGATATAAAAGTAAAGTCAATTCAGCACCCATACAGAAAAATAAATCTATACTTGTAATCCAGCTGTTTAAAAGTTTGTATTGCTTTGGGATAGAAAAAAGAGAATTAAGTTATCAACATATCCTAGAGACTGCAGTCAACCGCTTAAGACTGGTTATCAACATGCATACAACTCACCCTATCAATTGCACAGCCTTTGTGTCTGAAAGTTGGAGACTCTCAGAGTTTGAACCAAGGAGTTCTTGGAGGTTTCAAATTTGCAAAGAAAATTACAACTGTCACATAGCCCTTCCGTGTGCAAATTACAGAGTTTGAGAATTTGATTCAAGGAGATATTGGAATTTCAAATTTCAAAGTAATTAGAACCGTGTATGCATCCACATATGGTTGGATGGTGTGTGTGGTTAAGAGCGCATGGGGGTGGGGGTGGGGGTGGGAGTATAGGTAGGTGTCTGTATCACAATCGCATTGGTGCAAGCATGCTTGTGTGTGTGTGTGGGGGGCGGGGTGCACACATATTTTCATTTGTGTTGTGTGTGCACACGCGAGCATATAAAATATTTGCACTTTCCTGTTCCATGCATCCCCAGATCCTCTCATGCTAATAATTGTTTGAAGTGATTACAAGATGTGAAGACAAATGGGCATGAACTTTGCTAATTTTCACATGATAAGAATTTTTTGTCAAAGCCTAGACAGGTATTATAAAGAGACAAAACAATGAGAAGATGCCTGTGTGCCATCATAGCAGAAAACATAAAGGAAAATATTTTTGTTTTTATCATGGTTTTATGCATTGAAATTGTAAACTAGTTACAACAGTCAAGCCCAGAAATGACTCAGTCAAACCCACATTAATTGAAAAAATAAGGAATTTTATTCAGAAAGACAATTTGCACTTCAGTCATCAAAAAAAATTAGGAACAACAAATCAATTATGTATTTTGCTCAATTTTTTATATTGTTTCATCTATTGACGATTTATTGCCATTAAACCTATTAATTGAACAATTCTTACACTGACAAATTTACAATGTTCTCCAAGTATCATGATACAGTGACGTATACACAAGTTTTAACAGTTAATCAAAATAGAAAATAAGAGTACTCCATGTAGTAGGCTGCGTTAATAAACTACATTTTGCATTTGCAATTTTCTTGACCTCATGAAATGACACAAAACAATTCTCTATAGTGGTTAGTTTCTACAAGAAGTCCTTCAGTGATTGGCAACAATAGTAGCTTAGTTAAACTTTACCATATAATGAAGTGTATGGGGAATATTTATTTTGAGCATTTTCCATGCATATTATCTCTAACACTGAAATAGAGCTACGTGTCTAGAATCTTATGGAGGCTACAAGCTTATGATTTGATCTTCTTTGAGACCTCTTGAATCATCTTATCTTTTGACATCTCCTACCCCCTCATATGTGGCACTTCAATATACTATGCCTGACTACTAAAATGTTCATAAAGCATTTCAAATTTTGTACTATATTTATACAAGTACTTTTGTTTATGTCTATGCCTGTATACAATATTTGGCATTTTATTATTCCCCATACACTCATATCTTCTTTGTTTAAAAATGCAGCACCTGTTTTCATCTTCATTTCCCTAACCCTCTCTGATTCTTAGCAATTATGATAGCCACTTTTGTCTGAGACCATAAAAAGTAATGTTACTGGACTTTTCTATATATAACCCCTCTCTGATTCTTAGCAATTATGATAGCCACTTTTGTCTGAGACCATAAAAACTAATGTTACTGGACTCTTCTATATATGTGTGTGTGTGTGTGTGTGTGTGTGTTTTTGTATATATATGTATATATACAAAAACAGATTGTGTGAATGTGTGCATTTAATATTTAGTATTTTGCAGTTTCCATTACTATAAGGACTATAAAACGTGAGGAGGGAGTAACTCCAAATTGGAAGCGATGTTCTCAATCTTGCAAAGCATCTTATAACAACTATAAAACTTGGGTAATTGTGCTCTTTCTGTTTCTTGAGAGATGGTTAGAGTCTGAAGAAGACCCAATCATCAACTTCAAACAAGTTTTGCTT
>MU222711.1:525979-544217 GCA_018584345.1 Thuja plicata
AGTTTTGCTTTTTAAGTTAATCAACCTAAACATTATCTTATTTTGTGCTATATGCAAATTTAAAAAATTTCCTTGGGAAGCCAATGGGCATCCTGTTGCTCCTCCATTTGGACTTCTGATGCCTAAACCACTGAGGAGCAACAGGATGCCCATTGGCTTCCCAAGGAAATTTTTTAAATTTGCATATTGCACAAAATAGGATAATGTTTAGGTTGATTAACTTAAAAAGCAAAACTTGTTTGAAGTTGATGATTGGGTCTTCTTCAGACTCTAACCATCTCTCAAGAAACAGAAAGAGCACAATTACCCAAGTTTTATAGTTGTTATAAGATGCTTTGCAAGATTGAGAACATTCCTTCCAATTTGGAGTTACTCCCTCCTCACGTTTTATAGTCCTTATATCTGCGCTGAAAATATGAAAGTACTGGTTGAAGGATAACTATCGAGAACATCAAAGAGGTTTTTTGTCATATCATCAGATCCCAATTAGGGAGGACGACTAAAATAGGGGCCCACATTGGGATTGAGCACTGACATATCTAAATCCGACGGAAAAATCATGTACAGTGTCTTATACAGGCCAAAGATTGATGGAGAAAACAGTAGAGTTCGATACCATCTCACTCACTGTACAAGTGCCTTCAAATGTTAGACACACATATATATACTGGAAACCATTCAAGAGATGAGGCAGTCCAGTTCTATTTTTTTTCTGTACATGTGGCTTCAATCTGGCACAGACACCCAGCACAATGGAATGAATGATGATGTTGCTACAATAAATGCTTTGGCATAAGACTCTTTAGCTAGCTGCTAAAATGAATGTGATTTTCAAAGATTGCTGGCATGTGGACTGGAATCTTGTTAAAGAGGAGATCAATTGTTGTGGCTGAACTCTGATCAAGGTGCTTATCATTTGAGGAAAAACAGTGACTATCATGTTAATGTCCCTCAAACAGGAGCAGGATACAAGATATTAAAATCAAGTTCTCATGGTTTGCTAGGGATACAAATTTCTCACCTACTTATAGGGAGAAAACACAATGAGGATCTCGAAGAATTAGGTTTTATTTCATCGTCAAAATTCAAGAGTAGAAGAAAAGACTCTACGCATGAAATCAAAATAGGAAAGAATCTGAATAAAACAGACTTGGAAACCACATAAATAAAATGGGACTCTGTCCACATAAGAGGGTTGGAAAAGTGAAAATAATCTGAAGAAAAATGGCCAAAGCTTTATCACTATAAAAGTCTATAATGGTAAACTAGAAAGTACATATGTGGTGTTAGAGTATAAAAGAAAAGGCAAAGTACTAAATTCTAACCTGAATCATCTAGCCCCACAGCAAAATTTGATCTTCCTTAATGTTAACTGTAAATTTGTCAAAGGGTACTTCACGGTATCTAAGGGGATAGTTGGTAAACATAATACAATAGTGGGAAACGACTTATGCTTTTGTCACCAAGTTAGAATGATTTATAAAATTGAAGTTCCTATTAATATCTTAAAGATAAAATGGACCAACTTAATTTATGAAAATTTAAGGAAAAACTTTGCAAATAAGTTGAGATTTTTTTTGATACGCAAGAAATCTTGTTGACAAGAGTGACATTGTAGCAATACATCATTTGGAAAAATGTAAATCTCAAATATCAGTTGAAAGCCAATCTAATAATATGGAAGTTGGCCATACATAACAACAAACACCCTTTTAAAACATTCCAGACAAGTCTAGGATGGTTCTATTTTCATCTTGGAGGAAGAAAAATAGCACATAAGAAAAATTATAGTCTTGCATTGCAAAACAGAGTGAATTAAAATAAAAAGGAATTGTCTTACCTAGAATAAATCTACCAAACAAAGTTCAAAAACTCAACAGCCCAAAATTTTGACTTGTACTCAGTACTCGGCAAATAAAAAAATCACATAGTTTAAATAATGCGTGAGAATTATAAATAAAATATTTACAGACATGTGTATTATCATCACAGTAGCATTAACACGTATCAGAATTGACTCAGCAAACCAAAAGTATAAATCATAAGTGAAATTCAATTACTTGGGAATTAATCAAGAGACTGAAAACAGCAGAAAAAATCGTAGACTTAGGGGTAAAGAAGCTGTTTTTGCTAAAATCCAAATGAAAGGAAAAATCTGATTTTCCTTCCATCGCAAACCAAAACAATTTCTATCTTTTTTCTTTTCAAAACTAGAGTGGAGGGTCCAGAGGCAGCAGCCACCGGTGGGTTAAAGGCCACCATGTCCTTCATGGCATGTACCACTTCTCATAATTATATCATTTTTAAGTTCTAATCCAATCATCATTGAATTCTTTCAATCACTCAACAATCAATTTACACCATTGAAATCCTAATAGATGAAGACAAAAAAATGACAAAGAAAAACGCAAAATCCTGGTCTTATCAAGGGATTTGCCCAAAGAAACTTCAGTGATTGAGTTTGCAAAGAAAACTCCCAAGTTTCAGGTGAGTCTTGCCAAGTGTGCATGTATCTGGAAAGTTATTTGACAGACAGCAAAAACTGCAAGTTCTAGCCAAGTTTGCGAATCGTGCAGTATCAATTCGAGACTGTCAATTCAAATATGTATTTGGTGATTATGAAATTCTATACTTGATGTTGTCTAACTCTACATATTATGTATTATAACACTGAATTAATTTTACTGGCACGTATATGCAACTCTTAATATTTAAATTTGAGAAAAAATACCATGATGTGCAGTAATGAGATTCTTAACTTACTTGTCACAAAGATTAAAATTTTTGCATTGCTTGCAAAACCAGCGTTTGCCAGAGACAATGAAGTGGCAACAATGAGAGCATGCATATTGCATGTGAACCATGATGAAGTCTTCTTTCATTGGAAAAATGGATTCCCCAAGCTGCAGACAGCACCGTAAAGTTACTAGTGAAGAGAAGACTCGATACTACAGAATTAGAGTTAAAAAATTTAAAAATATTTAAGATGGAAAAGTATATGACTATGAATGAAATGATTAAAACACAAACAAAAAGAAGAAGAAATCTACTTTCTGCATTAATAAAGCATCCTTTGAGGCATTGTTTGCAAGCTCAGCTAGTGCAGCAGCTTTTGATGCTCTTTTGGTGGCAGTTTTTTTCGTCTTTCCTTTCTTTTGATGTTTCCGACCATTTTCTTCTGCTTGTTGAAGTTGCATTATCATATCCTCAGCAGCACCCGGCCAATAGTCACCATCAAAGTATGGCAAGCGGGCAGCTGTGACCTTAGACTTGCATTCACCAGCAGATACAAAAAAGTGATCATATAGATTAGTAAGTTCCACAACAATCTCTTCTTTCATGGCTTTACGCAACATTGTAAGATACCTGCCACAGTAAAATTGTCACAGTTAAAATCTATTCCAGAAAGCAATTTACTTCAGCATTGTTGTTGAATTTTCCCTTTCAAGTTTAGCCTGAGAAGAAACTACCAACCATTCTCGGAGTTTATCAGATTTTGGTGTCTTCTGTATCTCAGGGTGGCAATAAAGAATATAATCTTCTCCCTTCAATGGAGGACAGGCCCATATATAACAACTAGTCAATCCTCGTCTCTTGCAGTAGTCCAGATATGCAATCTGTTAACAAAATACGGTACGGAAGCCCAGTATGTAAGAATAAGAAATCGTGTGGCAAGAAAAGAGCACAAAGAAATGAATAAAGCGTTCTGAAATCCTTCCCTCTTCCTCTCATTCAGATATTTTTTTCCCCAATATAGCCCCTAGCTCGACTTGATAATCTCTTTCTAGGTAGAACCATTTATTTGAAGATTATTTCATGACAATAATGGAGGAGACCAAGACAAAGAAATATATCAATCTATTTCATATTCTCTTAAACTGAACACTATATTACCAAGATTTCATGGTAAACAAAGGTGCGAAGAGCCTCTCCACTAGCAGTTTTCACTTCGGGCCTGAAGTACTTGACAGAATCTAAATAAGAAAGGTAAACACGACGCTGATTTGGATGAGAACACTCTGATCCAAACTCCTGAACATACATTCCAAAAAGGCAAACCTCCACTCCTTCAATTTTCTGAAACAGCAATACCACCTGGAAGTACAAGCAAGATATAACCATTAGAAAGCTTATTATGGGAAGACAATCGAACTCTTGCATTTGTTTCATGATAGTTATTAGCTATGATTTCTGGATAAGGAAAACAAGAAAAACTGGATGCACAAACAGAACACATTTAAACCTTTGACTTGTAAGGAAATTCAATTGGATAATCTTCCTCTTGAAAAATCTCCAGGAAGCGCTGCTTCACTTCCAATTTCTTGTCGACAGATGAGACAACCCTCACAACAAGAGAGTCTGCCCCAGGAACCTGTCAATCAAATACAAATGTTTTTAACAAACCCTTTCAGCCATGCATGTCCCAAAATTGAACTACAGAATCTAGAGGAGAGATCTACGAATTCTGAAATATAAATGTTTCCACCTGTTAAACATCAATAACTTTTCCATTCTAAAGTAAAATTAAAACAACTATGTTCCTTCAGTAGGACTTCATAATCCCACTTAAAAGCCCAGCACCCATTCTATATCCACCTTTCAATGTAGGAGAATTGGCAAGGTGAGCACATGACCCCCATACACACGGACATGCTCATGCACACAAGAGTATAGGTAGGGAAAGGGCTCTATTGCATATGCACACTTATGTGCATGTGCACGCACATGTATGTGTCTGTGCATACATAGTGATATACATATACATGATGAGTTGATAACAACTTGAAATGAAACTTTTGTCCAATTGAAGATTCACCGTCTTCAAAAAAATCAGATTCTTCTGCAGATTCAAACTCCACTTGAAAGAACATAATGCTTGTAGGATAATAAATTCACTATGAACAGTGATATACATATACATGATGAGTTGATAACAACTTGAAATGAAACTTTTGTCCAATTGAAGATTCACTGTATTCAAAAAAATCAGATTCTTCTGCAGATTCAAACTCCACTTGAAAGAACATAATGCTTGTAGGATAATAAATTCACTATGAACAATACTTGGCATTTTCTTGTACAATATTTTAAGATCTACAGAGTTGCGTTACAATTGGCTTTTCTTAAATGTCTTTTTTGCTACAAGATTTTAAAAATTCCAGAATTAAAACTTTTTTACATACAAGATTAAAAAAATTCTACAATTTACATTGGTCTTTGACTCTTTTATAAAAAGTCTTTTCCATGTCAGCATTTTTATATATCATTGTTCTTTATTTCACCTTCCTCTTTTCGGGTTCGCAAAGCACTAAATGTAAAACTTCTTTTTACCAATATGACTTACATATTAAAAAGACATAATGGCATAGTCACACATCATTAATAACTGAAGCTATCAAAATATATCAAATCGTAAGATTAATAAATTCACTTCCATCCATATAATACAATATAGTTGCTTGCTAGCTCTCAGGGTGTTTTTTAATTAATCTGTCATCAAAATCCAGAAATAAAATCCTTGTTGTCAAGAAAAATATCATTCCTGCTGCTTCTTAGTAATTTTGCAAATGAAAAGTGATACATGCACTTTCCTTTTAAAAATCAAAGACAAAATTATTTCAATTCAACCTTCACCATTGATCAAAAAGCATATATTTACCTCTTCATAGCTCTTTCCAAGTGCTCTTGCTCTTTCTTGCCTTTCCAGCTTAAGTCGCTGAAATAGCCTCTGCTCAATGTGGTCACTCAAAAGCGTCCTGGGTAAATCTTTTGCACCAAGGACAGCACTTTGAGGCAAGGGTTTCCGCTCACCTCTTTCCACCTCGACAACATAACAATTTGGACAGGTATACTCAGCTTGCCCACCTTCATTCCTTCTACCATTGAAAAGAGCACATATTTGATGTTGCCACCCCTCACATTTATCACACTGCACCCACTGCACAATGGAGCCAACAAACAGTCAGTATAGAGAACTGTATCCAATACAAACTGCAATTTTATGCTTTCTACTACAGGCATTCATATTCTTACCGCCTCTTCAACTTCTTCATCATTCTTCTTCTTCTCTAGCCTTGACTTCAGAAGAGTTACTCCATCTACCTCAATAGTATCTCCTCTGACCTCATTATAACAAGGTATGCAAAAGTAATGCCTTGTGTCACCACTGCCCATGGTGTAAAATGCTGCATTCCTTTTGATGCGGGCTCCGCAAGGTGTGCAGTAAATAGGTGGAGGCTCAAATGTAAGCCTTTCCACTGCACACAACTGACACGAATTCTCACTCATTTGATTTTCCATTGCCTGGTTTTTCTCAGCCTTTGCTTTGCTCTAACATGGAAGAAACCAATATGGCATTCAATTAGCAAACATAATATGCCCTTATATAGTGACAAAGCTCTGGAGCTTTTACCCAATGAAAAACCACCCGTGAATCAAAAATAGATTTTAGATCTCTTCTTGTTAAAGTCTTTCCTGGATCTCTAGTTCTACACCACATATTCATTGCATGTAGATAAGTTTGATCGTTAACTATTTTTAATTAATTATAAAACACAAAACTTAAGTGTACCAAGAACATCAATTAAAAACCGACCTGGCCTACCCATTGTCGTAGCCCAAAGATATGCTCCCTAATCTGCTCTGGTGTGAACAATTCGGTAAGAGAAACACCCTTCATTTTTGATTTTCCTAATTTTGATGCAGCTGAATTATCAGAAAGTACTGCTGTGGCAACTTCTTGTTTGACTTGTCCAGATTCAGGCTTCAACTGCCCAGCTTCTTTCTTAGCTGATACAAGTTCTTGCTTAACCTGCACAGGAGCATTGCTCATAGGCGTTGCAGAAGGATCGGGTTTTATTGCTTGCCATGATGCTTGCCCATGTTCAACTGTTGCATCATTCTTTAATTCTGCAGATTTCTGGGAAATGAACGAGTTGAAACTCACATCTGGTTCCAGTTTTTCAGATATAGGCTCTACTTTTGCAACTTTGAGGGTCTCAGATTTTGTTACAGCTGCACACTGCCCAGTTTGCTGGAGAACTTGAGGCTGCACTTGGGAGGCCAACTGCTTTTTGCTTAAGCTTGGAGTAGATCCTTGTGAGGTATCAACTTGTGGCAATCCACAATTTGGTGAGGAAGGTTCAATCTTTGCTTTCTTGAGTGGAGGTTGCTGAATTTGCAACGTTTCGTGCACAGCAATCCAAGGCTTTGATGGCAAAGTTGCATTAGTCTCAACTGTATTATTAGAATTCACAAACCTTCTAACACCATTCACAGAAGCCATCTCCCCCTGACTTGATGATTGCCCTTGCCCATGTCCTGCTCGTTGCATTATGATTTGACGAACAGGACCACAAACAGGACACTTTATATCACGACATTGCTGATGATGTCGTAGAAGAGTCCTTGATGCTTGACATCGAGAATAGGAACAATTAGACTCATGGCACTTTGTAATATGTGCCCATAACTTCTGTGCTGTCGCGCAATGTGATGTTTGGCATTGTCCTTCAGCAGCTGAACATTTACTAGCATGACGCAAAAATAGTAACCAGCGTTGTTGTTTGATATATTGCTGTTGGCGTGCTATAGCAATATTATTAGGTTGTCCAGGCAGCCCCGTAGATCCAGATGGTGCTTCAACTTTATTTTGATTTGTTATAGATGAAATGGTTCCAGTCACAGAAGATTGTTGTGGCAGCTGATTGTTTTCAGATTCATCATGATTAATTATACTTTGCTCAACTTCTTGGGGCAGATGTTGCTGCTCTGCTAAAGATGGACCCTGCTCTGTAGAACATGTAACCTGATCTGTGAGGTGAAGTTTCTCCTGAGACTGTGACTCTTGCAAGTTTTGCAAGACAGCCTCTGTCTGAAGCTCTGTAGGATAGCTATTTGAATCATTCTGTGACTGGGTTTGTTGTTGTTCCTGTGCCTGAGGTGACAAAACCTGCTGCTGGTGTTGGTTCTGAGAGAGTGGTGGACACAACAGCCGAAGATTAGAAGGATCTTGGTGCATATGCAGTCCTCTTGACTGAGATTGCTGAGCCTGTGGACCAGTGACTTGTGGCTGAAAATTTTCATTTGTGGCTTGTGGCATAAAATGCTGCAATGTTTCACCTTGGGGCTGCATACCAATCCCAGGATGTTTTTGCACAGGCAATTTTGGAATCGGCTGTATAGACTGTACCTCTTCATTTTTTAGAAGAGATTGTTGTTGATTTTGATTTTGTTCATTTTGATGATGTTGCTGTTGATAGTGCTGAAATTGATGTTGCACATTCTGCTGGTATGGCTGTTGCAGCTGTTGCTGATATTGCTGAAATAATGGACCTCTTTGCGATTGAAAATTAATTTGCTGTGAATTTTCAAGAGACTGGGACTTATTCTGTTGAACCTGCTGCTGAACGTGCAGATTTGGTTGCTGAGATGATAAACCAGGGACAGGGATCATTTTTGAATGTAACCCTAAAGAGTTTGAATTCAAGTTTGTTCCAGAACCAGCCAGGTCAGCTGCATTCATTGCATAGCTATCACTTGCCAAGGGAGTAATTGAATGAGACAGCGCTGCTTGTAAACCACAATTATAACAACTCTTAAAATTCAGAACCACAATAAAAATTATTTATGGTAGGTTAGTTTTGGAAGTCCAGAAAATACTATACAAAGAAGCAGAAAAATCATTAGATTGATAAAGAGATAAACTCACGTTGCATTAAATGTCGCTGCCGTTGCTGATTTATATGCTGTTGCGAAGGCATTTGAAGGTGGCTGAATCTAGAAGCATTCACAAAGCTTCCAGTATTAGAAAGTGAATTAGTGCCATTCATCAAATGTTGATTGCCACTCATCAGCTGCATCCCATTACTCATACTTCCATTTAACAACCCGTAAGATGAATTTTTTGATTGCAAGTTAATTCCCATTGTACCACCTACTTGACCATTCATATTATGATACATTCGACTGTTTTGCCCTCCACTATATTGTTGTTGCTGTTGAGCAGCTGTCAGAAGGTCAACATTAGAGTGACCTAATCCACCAGAAGATGAACAATTAATCGGCACAGATTGTGGTGTACTTAATCCGGGAGTTGGAATCATCTGGCTTCCAACTCTTTGCATGCCCATTGTAGGAATCATGTGGTTTCCCATGCCTGTGGATATGTTACTTATTCCTTGCTGGGAATGAAATGTATTGTTCAACTGTCCTTGCAGGGAAGAGATATTGTCACCACTGTGTGAAAAGATGTTGCCAGTAAGGCCAGGAGTTGGCACCATTTTACTTGTGCAGCCATCACTTGCCAATAATGAGTTACCATGCATTATGCTAGTACTATCATTGCTATTTGGAAGCATGTTTCCCATGGTGTTGGGCACCACATTACCATTGCCAGGACCATTAGCTGTCGAAATATCATTACCTGGTGTAGGAATCATTGAGCTTACATTTCCATTTTGTAACCCTGGAGTTGGTATCATTGTTCCCACAGAAGAAGGATTGTGATGACTACGATTCTGGTTACGACTGTTTGGTGGTTGAAACCGCTTCACCATAATCTGTAAGCGCCGTTCTAAGGTATTTAAATCCATGTATTCTTCCTGACATGGAAAAAGAAAAGATTCCCATCAACTCAAGAAAATTATTCAAAGAGATGGGCGACAAACTTCAGCTCAACATCAGAAATTTTAGTCCAAATACCAAAAAACTGCTTTTGAAAATAAGAATTATAAAATTTGAAGAACCAATTATTAGTACGAATCAAAATGATCTGGTAATCAACCTTACTATCACTAGAGAAACAACATTCACAAAACAATAAAACAAATCACTACAGGATTGGTAAACCACAATTTGAATCCTAAGCAAACCATTAGGCGAAGGATATGAAAATTAGATTACAACTAATTTATATAAATAAATACCTTTGAAGCGGCCTCCTTGAATAGACCTTCCTCTAGGCGCTTCACAAAATCAGGCAACCGTTGTTGCCACTCTGGAGTAATCGGGTGCCGCTGAAAAACTTGCAAACTGAGAAAACCAGAAAAAAGGAAAATTAAACAGAAACCCCATAAATTTTTAAAGAAGTATTTGAAATTACCCAGGATGAATCATGATCTAAACCAGAAACAAGGAAAATTAAACAGAAACCCCATAAATTTTTAAAGAAGTATTTGAAATTACCCAGGATGAATCATGATCTTCTTTACTGAATGAATTAAACCAAAGCACAATAATTTCATGATAAGCATAATTCAAGAATCCCATCACTTAATTTGGATTCTTAATAACCACTGAAGTTTTGCAGAAGCAGCTGCACTTCACAATTATATCTTGATGTTTAATAGTTTTCTATACATCAAGATAAATTTGATTATCTTGTCTCAAAAAGCAAAGAAAATATTAACATATACAGAAGAAGCTGTTATATTGAAGCCATATGCTGAATTAATTTTTTTCTATTTTATATAATTTTGGCAGAGGCAGCATTATTATTTCACAGTATCAGCCTAGAAAACATTCTTGCCTTTAATGATCAACAGACTATCTTCTAAATTGACAACCGTAGCCTCGGGCATGCCTTGCCTTTTTTGGACTTCTTCATTCCTTCCAAAGGTAGTTCAATAGTCCACATATTTTATTTCGCTTTCAGGAAAGTTCATACACAAATGTCTGGAGTAGAAATCTTTAACCAGAGCTGTTCAATGTCATCACTTGAATCAGATATTGAAATTCATTGCTTCTCCTAACAGATTATGATATCTACATATTTCCATACTTCACATGTTGGAAAAAAATGGCACACAAACTTACTTAGCTATCTTGAAACACCTAATTCGCCTGATTAATTTGATTGGCATGGTCACACTCAACTAACCTATGTATTTTCTCTTAACATTATCAAATTTAGTTTTGGTCAGCTTTCTCCATGTATTGCCATATGCAGGAATGTCTCCTGCCTGTATGCATCCGCTCATAGCTGGCCCGCCCCTCAAACACTTTATATCTATATGAACCCCCCAGCCCTTGTATCTTGACAAGCCTTTTATCTTTTCCTGGCTCAGGTGCCCCAATGTTCACAACTTACTCATTTCATGGTATACAGTAAGAACGCCAATGGAATGGAACAATTTCCCTTTCTTTAAAATTGGGGTTCATATTTCTCTCAACACAAACTTTCAGGATCTCTTTTAAATTTTAACACTTCCTCTTCCTGTAACCAATGTCAACCAGCAAATTCATGTTTCTGTGGTAACTGTACCCTCATTAACCTCCACATATACAAAAGGTAATGTAAAGCCATCAGTATATCATATGTTTAGCTCTGTACAAATCTATGTTAACATATGGGTGACATGGTACATCTTAAGAAAATGGCAGTCCAATCCGCTTGAACTAAGATACATATTTATATAAGTTTCATCAAAGAATATAAAGTCAAACCGTTAAGAGAAGCAGGAACAGCTCATATTCCACCTTATGCTCTTCTAGGGGCTAACCTTAGACTCAGGTATCCAGTTTTCATGCATCCTGTTGTTGGCATGAAGCAGTTCATGCTGACCTACCTGGGAGACTGACAACAGAATTTGTAGCATATTGATGGCAATACAGACAAGATAGAATGTTTGTTTAACCTGCAAAGTTCTGTTGCTACCTATATCAAGTGCACATTGATTTTGTAATTTGACTTCTCTCTTTGTTTTAGATATGTTGGTTTCTATCTGCATATTATTGATATTCCAACGAGACTGATCAAAATTCACCAGAGGCATTTAAAACATTTCATCATTTCAAAAGTCTTTTCCCATAGAACTGATAGCCTAGAGTTGTATTGCTTCATTATTTGGAACTGATCTAAGTTGCAAGGAGATGTGCCTCTGGCCCCTGGGACACATCTCAGAGATCAGGATGCACTCAATAAACCATTGCTGGGTAAGAGTTGTTGAACTTTTAGAAAATAAAAATGACTGCAAGTGCTGCTGCATTTCCTCATTCTTTTGATCTCTGTCGTCATACTCAAATATTGGAGGGAAACTTGATCCCAACCATGGCCTCCATTTGTGAGACTGCCCCATATGACCACATTGTGAAGAAAGAGAAAAGCATTACTAAAAGTAAAATTTTAGTGATTGTAGTCGCTGGTTAAATTGGTCGATTTTTTGCTCTTGCAGCTGTAGCAAACTGCCAATACATCTATCTAAAAACTGCCAATAGATGTTAATCTCAATCTATTTAATTTACTTAAGAGTTGTTTTATTTCACTGTAAAACTATTTTATTTCCCACATACATACATGGACAGATTAAATTTTATTTTTATTTGATTATTATTTCATGTTGTCTACATTGTTTACTTTAAGTGTATTTTTGTTTGAAGAGCTCTTTTTGAGTAAAACACTTGTTTTACTTTTGCACTTAATTGTTAATATTACTTTTGGAAAAGCTTCCATTCATTAGTTGGTGATACTTTTGCTTTGTTTTTATTTTGAAAGATGTAGCATATATTCTTTTGTCATGGAGTCGTATGTTACTTTTTAGTAATTCGATTTGTGCACATTTATAAATATGTTTAAATTTTATGTCTTTATATTTAAAAAATAAATGTTGGCTCTAGATCAATTTTCTTTCACGATCAGGACATCAGACGCTACTACCCCCTGCTGCCATTGTAGATTATGCATCTCTGCGCAATAATCCCCTCATCTGGTAATTACTCTTAATTTAAAGGCTTATCATGTTATATATGTAAGCTCACACATTTCTGAATTATAGAATTTTGATAACCAATTCATATCTTCGAAATAAACCTACCTATTTTTTGTTGTCTTAATGTGAATACCTAGCCAGTACCTACAAGTTAATGAAATTTGTGATAAGTTCCTCCTAGTCATCCTTCAATATCTTCTCTCTATTGGTCATCTTTTCACATCTACCTCTGTTATTTGGACACCTGTTATGTGTTTGCATATTTGAAACACATTGATAAAACTCAAATTTCTTCTTGTTATAAATTACTTTGTAAATTCTATAGAATTCAATATCAACTTATATATAGCCCCTTGAGACTAGCTTTCGGAGATTCAGTACATCTACATACTACATAAGACATATAAGTGCCTTGGACAATATCTAATAAGCACATTAAGAAATTTGATATAGAATTAAAATGAGCATATTCGGCACTTCTAATGGTACAATGATGAACAATCAATATATTGATGTTTCAATCATGGGTCAATTCTATGTTTCCAACTGCATATTCCCCAGCACATAATGCCTTTTCATGGTCTATTACATTTGTGTCACAATTCTTAGATATAAAAGTTGTTAATTATACATATATTTAATTAAAATAATAAAATACTATCATAGTGAGTAGATTTCCACAATCCATGATAAATATTTGAGTGCTGCTTCTGAATTTGATTGTGTGCATAGTTTTTCATCAACATTTCGAATCACACTCTGTGATCCATCATCGGGATGAAGAGAGAAAGCAAAAGGAGAAAATGAGATAAGTTGAAGGCCTAAACTCTCTAAAAGGGGGGAAGGTTGAAGGGAGAGGAGAGTGGTCAAAGGGAGTCAACAAAAAGTCAAAGGAAAGACCTCAAAATAAAGAACTCAAAAAATATAAAAAAGAGGTCTTTCCTTTAATATTTTGAGGTCTTTCCTTTGACATTTTGTTGACTCCCTTTGACCACTCTCTCCTCCCTTCAACCTTCCCCCTTTTTGGAGAGTTTGGGCCTGCAACTTATCTCATTTTCTCCTTTTACTTTCTCTATTCATCCTGATGATGGATCACGGAGTGTGATTCGAAACATTGATGAAAAAATATGCACACAATCAAATCCAGAAGCAGCACTCAAATAAATAAAATACTATACAATTCAATTTTAACCCTTGGCAATCATACATGAGTTAATTAAGAGTAATCATAGGTGAGTTAATCATATTGTCTACCATCATCTCTTTTCAAAATGGTGTTAACATATACAACATCGTGGCGCACTGCCCTTTGATTACATACCTCAACAATCACATAAAAGAGGAAATTTTGTAGCAACATGAAAAAAATAATGAAAGATGTGACATTGGAACAACATGAACATATCCAGCAAAAAGAAACTGGGGAATAATGAACTCTAAACTCAGTATGGACCACTCAAAACGAAACCAAGGGCAACTGGTAAAATATCAACAATTATATGAAATCATCTACAGAGACATTGCAACCTCTGGAAAAATAAAAAGTTCCTCAAAAAAGGTCACAAAGATAGAATTAAGAGTAACAATAGTATAAATAAAATAAACTCTTTACGAGTAAAATATGACCAAACTATTCAACAATTCAAAACAAAGAATTGTAAGAAAAATGATATGATGTCATAAGTATAAACTGGAAAGGTGGAACTACACAATCAATGGAAATTAAAAGACCACCAAAGAACAACAAAGTGTAAAAGGAAACATTATGTAAAAAAATAACAAACCATCATGAACCATGAAGATTCAAAAGCTTTAAGTCTTTGTAGGAAGACAGAAAACTTTAACAGACAAAACAGAAAGCATCAACGAGGTAGAAGAATCAAACACGACTTAAAGCAAAAAAATTCAGGGATGAATAAAATAAATTCAGAGAGCAAAATATGATTATTGGTAATGAGGATGTCAAAGGCATTGGCGTGAGATTGGTAGCAAACACAGATTCTAACATACAAAGAAAAGAAAGAAAAAACAAGGGATAAATCCTAACCAAGGCAGCAATGAGACCAAATAATCATGATAGCAAACAGATGGCTACAGACACACTGCAAATAGAACCCATAGCAAGGTAATGAATACCTCTTTAATTTGTGGTTGTGGGTCTGGGCACAGGTTCGGATCAAATCCAGGTTTGGGTTTGGCCCTAGTTCACCATTAAATTGGGGTTGAGTGTGACAAACAACAGGCGACATTGAATATAAGAAGGTGTGAAGATGAGAAAACTGCAACAAAAAATCAAGTGTAGTACCATGCACACCATGGAAAAAATACTCTGCTCCCATTTGAAGTCATATGATGGGACAGTCATGTGATTTTATCCATTTTCAATAACGCTGCAACTACTTCATTAGTTAAAACACTTCAAGACCATGTACTTCAAACTAGGACAGTAATTTTCAATTTTTGCGAAAAAAAAATTATGTTTTATTTAAATTTATATTAAATAAAGGAAATCAATTTAAACATCCTTAATGTTGCAACTAGTGATGAGAATGAAAGGAAAAAAATACTGTACATCAAGTGTGATCCATTGATTATATTATAAATGCTTGTATCCCCTTGTTGATTCACAATACAATTAATTACAGAATATATTAAAATATTTATTATCTACCATACAAGGGAAACACACAAAGAAAAAAGCAATTGCTTTTCTTGCTCTGAAGTATTAGGGACTTTGATTGCTTACATCTTTTCAATAATATGTCGCCGCACTCCAGTAATATCCCCATCTGTGTGCCACGACCTTCGCATACCCCCATGATTTGATGCCTGTGAAGCTAAACTACTCCCATTCTGTTGTGCCAAACCAGACAACTGTCCTCCCACTTGGCCAGTTACCTGTCCTGAGACCTGACCTGTAATCTGAGCCTGAGCATGCATCCTATTGTTCTGCAATACTAGATCTAAACTGCTATATCAGACTACCAAAAAGAACACTTATCCATCTATATTTCTGTGACATATATGAATTTGCAATGTAGCAACTTCTGCAAGATACACATTTGAAGACCCAAAAGGCAATCCAACCAGTTTAAAACTTTAAACATGTGTGCTTGCATCTTCAAATCTTCTCAAGCTTGAGCTCCCATCAGATAATGCAATACAAATCTATTACTCATCTCTAATAATCTGAATCTAGTGAAACCCATGAAGGAATGAATGAAATGAACCATGCTCAGGGGTAAAATAGCATCCACCCATATTAAAGACCTCAGAAAAATTCTTCAAACTTTGAGGAACTGCCTCTTCTCCACATATTGCTAGCTACATTGCCAAATTCTGCTGCCAAAGGATGAGACTGAATGAGAATCTGTCTCTCAAGGAAAAAATCACCTGAAAAAAATTAAACAGTCAACCAAAAAATCCCAAAATAATTTCAAATGGACATGCAATGCATCTTTAAGTGTTGGCACTGGGAAAAATTGTCAACAGCACAATTAATTATCACTTACACCTATCCAATGGATTCATTTATGATCCACCCAAAAACTATCATGTATATCCACTGAAACTTAATGCACCCAACACTGACGGATATGGAACAGCTCTCCTTAAACCAATGGTAAATGAGGCTTGATCCACTTAAAGTGGATGATCCTCGGTACATGAAATTGTTTGTGACCAAGCACTGTTGCAACCCAGTTGTATTATTTTCGAGATGAGTGTATGAACTTCGGATATGCATGCAAAACATTTTCATCTTTTCAAGTGTATTAATGCATGATATTAAACTTAAAATGCATGACAAAGGCAGAAATGGCCAAAAACCAATAATCAAGACAGTGAGAATCAGGTATATCTACTGTATTGCACTATCAATGCAGTGAAACAAGATACCCAAGAGAAAAACCAATAGAGAGTGTTATTTCCAATCCACAGTAGCATAATCACCAATTACCTTAATCAATTCAAAAGTAAAATGTGAACCCAACAATGCAGCAATTGGTCTTAAGAGAGTAGAAAGTTTTATAGCCATAGGTACAAGGAACAACTCAACTGCACTAGCTGTAAGTATTAGGAACAACCCCTGAAGCACAAATATCAATACATCTTACCTTTCTGATTCCATACCCAACCATAACCACAGCTTATTTATCTTAGGAAGGCTAAGTAATAGATTACGCAGACATGCAAGCGCTGTTGTTAATATTAGTAGAAAAAAGTGTGTTTATTCTGCAATACCAACTGCATTGGCAAAGGGCAACCTAGCAGACATTACTCATTAGTAGGGAAGAACAAAATCCATTGCACGTCATCAACCTATTAGCGTAGGGCAATCAAGCTGAAACTGGCGGGAGCACATTCATTGAGCAATATCAACTCCATTGGCAAAGGACAATCGAAATGATGTTTGTAGGTGACCATCGTCACACATCACCGCATGGACATTGGGAAGTTTTGTCGATGTTGATAGGGAATAGAACGTTCATTCTAGAACATCAATCTCGTTGACATAGGGCAATTTAGCTGATGTTAGGAGGGAAGACAATGTTCATTCTGCATATCAACCCCATTTACATAGGGAATCTAGCTGAAATTAGTAGGGGAAAACATCCATTATGCAATATCAACCACATTGACATAGTGCAATCTAGCTGACATTAGTAGTGGCAAGCATAGCTAATCACCCAGGATTAACCTAAGTGGCACAGGGCAATCTAGATGTCGTTATTAGGGGATGAGAATGTCGATTGTGTAACATCAACCCCATAAGTATAGTACAGTCTAGCTGACGTTAGTAAGAGTAAGACCGTACGCTATGCAAGAGCAATCCCACTGGCATAAGGAAACTTAGCTAAATGAGAGCATGAGCATGAAAAATTAGAGAGTGAAGATTTGAAAATTCATGCCCACTCAACAGCTGATCTAAGTACATATTTTTTTTAAAACCCACAAACGCCGCCAGAAAACACTATTTCAATTCTATTGTTCTTTTTAAATTTGGTGCCCGATATGTAGGGAATTAATTAAAATTACCCGCGTCAACCAAAACCCCCAAATTGTAAAGCTAAAACAAATACCCACAAAGACCAAAAACTATAGTACCTTAATTTAGGATGTGGGTGTGAGGCAGTTCGAGAAATTTTAAAACCGCGCGATCAAAATACAAAACCCTTGCGCGCCCCAAATCTTCCTGCGCGACCTGCAGCTTCCACCCACAATTTCATTTATGGCATCTCCCCACGCAGATCGAAGAGCCCGATTACAGTAGTTGAGCCATATGTGGCGTCGACTAAATTACGCCTGTAGCAAAGATGAGAAGCGTCCGCATAACAGCATATATGTATCCTTCACTAGACTAGAAGGGCATAAGGGGCAAAGCTCGAACCTCTGGGACCAACTACAAACGGGCAATTTAGCCAAACAGGCCGCGCGGTTATAGCATTGAAAACAGCATACACCTGGAGAGAGCGGGCACGGACAATTCGGGCTACCGAATTCAGTACAACGAGTTTTTTTCCCCTTTTTCT
>MU222711.1:569044-590749 GCA_018584345.1 Thuja plicata
GACCCTGAAAACATCATTTTTATGAAGTTTTAGTCCTTTATGAAATTGAGCATTGATCATATGGTTGACTTGACGCTTACAGTCAGTTGAAACAAGGTAGGTTGTGGAGGAATATTGGTACAATATCGACTAATGTTCCACTCATTTTGATACATTTCTTGCTAGGTTCTTTCAGTGCGCTGGTCCTCATGAAGTCATCGCTCTTTGCCTTCTAGTTGTGTGAGAACTTGGTATTCAATATTTAAGGAAATTTTATTTGTGGTTGATTAATACAAGCACATTATGGTCAACTAATTTCATTGTAGTTGTTAAGTTTCTGGATTGTTGAAGAAAATTTCTTAGGTCAGAAGTTTAAACAATAATTCTTTGTTAATGTTGTAACATGAGTTGAAAATAAAGACTAATTCATGTTGTTTCTATTTATAATTCTACATATGATTATGATTTTCATTTCAAAGTATCATATGATATATAAACCATCCAAACAAGGTTGTAACAGGGTTTAGTTTAGAAGTCCTCCTAAATCAACACTTCGGGAGGACTGTAGAAGAAAATAGTACGTGAAGAAGGTTTAGTCTCTTTGCTAATCGAGAATGATAGTTTCGGTAGATCAAACTCCCGGCACACCAGCATCCAACGTAGATTGAGTTGCCTTATCAGAATTCAAATCTTAGATCTAAACTCGGTAAGACAAATTAAAGTTAATGAACAATAAATCAACATTATAATTCAAGAATCATGAATCTCCATATTTTACTCTTTTTTCTTCAAAATATAATTAAATTTTACATTTTTCTTACTAAGATATTAATCATAATTCAAATTTTGGAAGTACAGTTATCATTAAGTTCTTGGTCTGCAAATATGAATGAATATTTCACTCTTTCAAAGCATAATTAAAGTAAAGTTTGCAATCTAGAATATAAATATTGGACTTTCACTCTTCCAAACCACAACTACGGTAAAAGTTCTTGAACTGAAAATGCAAATCTTGGGAAGTACAATAACAGTTGTATTTCTCAAACCAGATTATTTAATATTAGCTTTCCACTTTGCAATAAGCACCTACAGGTGTATTCTCCAATTCTACGTTGGACTTGCACTCTTCTTTGTTTGTGATAAAATTGTAAATTTGTTGTGCAGATAGGGTTTTTGGCCCTTCTTTTCCAATAAAGCGTGTGGATGAGGAAGGGGCAAAAGATGTGGCTTTATCTGCGCTGAATGACATCAATGGTGAGTTATTTAGGCTCTTTATTATGTAAATGTTCTGCACTGTCAACATAAGTTTAGGATTTTATTTATTGTTTGATTATTTTGTTTCTCTTTGTTTTTCTCGGCCTTTTGATCTTGCTCTCTATCATCATATTCAAGAGAGCGCTGAAATTGTTGCAAGGATTGTTAGATTGTTGCAAGGCTTGTTGGATCAAAAATGGTTTAATATCAGCCTCTTTTCAAGATTTATCTAGCGAAGAATGGTTTGAGAGATTTGGAGGGCTCACTATTAAACTAAAATGCAGAAAATCAACGCTTCACAATGCATAAATAATAAGGGTTTACTGTCCCATAGGCTTCTTTTGTCTTGTGGACATTGATTGTATCCATTGTCTTGACCCATAAAACTTGATATTAGCTCTTTCTCATGCCTTTGATAGCATTGGTTTTTTTTCCAAAAACAACAATGATGCTCCATTTGCTATTGATTTTGACCTTGATGCAATTCAAGAAACTCACGTTGTAACATTGGGGCTCTTGACCTTGTGAGAAATCCATTTCCTTTGTACCCTTCATATTTCTAATTGACATTTCTCTAGGTTAAATATAAATCTGAACTAATCCCTAACCTATATCCTTGGGTTGTATACATACTATAACAACTCACCCTATGTCAATGAAACTAGTCATTGTTGTAATATTCTCAAGTGAACATTATTGGCTGCACTTTTGGTTTCATCTTCTCAAAAATATCATTTTCTTTACTTGTTGATATCTTGTCACGTTGCATTTTCACTCGTCAACTGATGTATTCTCTATTGCTATTGCTACAACCGCATGATTTATTCTCCTATGATGTATATTTTTGTCATTGGTTTATTCTTATTGTCTTGTGACTATTTCAATGCACTTAAAACAATAACACGTCCTCCTTAAAGAAATAATCTGAAATGAGAGAAAGAGCTATCTGTCACAAGATCTTTCTCAAAACTGCAGTTTGCCCCATGAAAAATGACCTCTTTCATGTATGCACATGCTTTAACACTATAATGTCTCTGGTTTGAAAATAATTCTTTGCTTGAATTTGAAACCAATGTTTTTTTAAAACTGTGGATTTCATTACATAGTAACTCTATTTTCTCAATAAAACAATCACCTTGAATATTTCTCATGTGAAACATCCATATGATAGTTGTTTTAAATCCATTTTACTGAATTGGAAGGTTTTGATATTGGTGATCTAAATGTCTATTACCTCCCTTATAGTTGTAGCTCTTCATTTTATATGATTCACGATTATTGTTTTGATATTTATCGCTAAATTAATTTTGGATTAGTAATTGATGATTTTATACTTGTAGTCCACTGCATTACTTTTGCTTCATGCTTCATTTGATGTGAATGTCTCTGAATGAATATCTATCCCTGGGATGATCTACTATTTCATGTTGCTTATAATTGTTGTGCTTCTTCATGAATTTGATACACTTGATAATGGTAGACTCTTTTACTGTGTTCATTCTTTTCCTTAACAGTTTCATCATAAATTTAGAAGACAGAAAAAATCAGACTAGTCTGTTTTACATTGTCCTTCTCCATATAAATCTTTTGTTCAAAATTATTGTGATCACCATCCCATGACATTTAATTTATCATGATGTAACTTTGTATTTTGAGTCATATGATTACTACCTTCCTATTATGAAACAAATTTTGAAATAATGAGTCTTTACTTTGTATACTTTCACTGCTCTTTGACATGGTTGCTTAAGGATTCGAACTTTGTTGCAAATATCTTGTAGCTTTCCTTCTGAATATCACATCACTTTATAACATCATTTTTTTTCCATCGAATATGAACATTTTTCTTTTATGAAACCATGCTCTTCCTTTCTTAAGAACCGTAGTTCTGAATGTTGATAACTGGCCAGTGTAGAGGTAAATGACTATCAAAATAGGATGCAAATGATTGTCCCTCTTACATTGTTGATTACCAATATTAAAAATTGATTCAAGGTCCTGCTTCATGCACATGATGTATAATATATATCCCTTTAAGTAACCATTATGCTCCTCCTGCATACCTCGTAACCATGCTTTCTCTCTAAAACAACCTCTCATGACTACTTTCATTTATTACAAGCCTTTCTCTTATATAAAAAAGCCTTACATGCACTTGAAACTTGCTTTCAGATCTCTTGGTAGAATCATAACTTTGAACCTTTTCTTATAGCTGTCACAATGTAAAATTACAATAACACTACATAATATGAAGTTGTCCTTTTGAATGAAGATGTTGTTTACAAAAACTGCACTTCTAGATTGATCACACTTTGCATTTGAAGCTTCTAATTGTGTCATCTTAACAGTGACTTTTGTTGACAGGTTTTGTGAGACATGTCTGATTCTCCTAATGTTGAAATATGACTAGATATCTCACCCATTTTGACCATTGTCTTCAATAATGATGAGCTTAATTGCATTTTGAAGATTCTTGTTGTGTCTCTTTATAACCTCGCCTTGTGCTTACTATTTCATAATGAATACAATGATCACAATGGACTCCATTGATTGTTTTCTACAGATGTACTCTATAATTTCAATCTCATACATAACAATTGTATCCTCCATAACAATTTCAGTTGTACTCTATAATTTCAATCTCATAAATATAGGTAACTTAACTGTTTGAACTTGTTTTTAGAAAATTGATAAGTTTAGGATATAATCTTACTTATTTTATTTGAATTGTTTCTTAATATTTTCTTATATTCCATGCTTTGAGTCTTTCTATTTTATTTATACATTGATGAGAATCAATGATCGAGAGTTTTTATATTCTGAGAAGACATATATTTAGTGGAGGCCAGAAGGGATATTTGTGGAGATTTGCTAGAAGTCTAAAATTCTAGAGAATATCTTTTTTACTGCTGAGGTGGGACAAAAGTGAGGACGAGGGTTTCCAGATTGAGTACCAGTGCAGAGATGATGATTCAGTAACCTACTTCTACAAAACCTTCACAAATATTCCTTCTTTGGCCTCCACTCATACCTCTTCTCAGAATCTGGACTAAAGATAGCAGAGCTCAAGAGACCATAATAGTTGGTCTCCGTCTTTGGTCCATACGATTGAGGAAATGTTTTGTATTTTGTTAGCTCATCAAAATCTGAAAGAATTTAATAGATGCTATTTTCATGGATAACGTACATTATTTAAGTTGATGTTGCACGAATTTATCTACTCCGTGCATTTGTAGACTACGAGAATGAAGCATCCCCTCTCGTGGCCTGAGCAATGTAGGCCACGGGAAGAGATGGTTCTTTATCGCTGTCCTTTTAGTCTACAAGTGCGTGAAGTAAATAAATTCATGCAACGCCAACTTAAATAATATGTTATCATAAAAATAATCCTTGTATTTGATGAGCTAATGAAATATAAAATGTTGTGCCAGTAATATGGACCAAAGACGGAGACTCTCTATGATGGTCTCTTGAGATTTGTTATCTTTAGTGTGCCAGGCCATCACTATTTTGATGCTTATGACATCTACATTGACAACAGTGCTATATGTATGACAGGCCTTCCTGTCGAAAACTCATTGCATTCCTGTCGGCATTCTGATAGGTTAAACGTCGGATAGATTCAGTTTCGACAGCTATCTTCGACGACAGTGCTATATGTCTGACGGGTTGTCGTATCGAAAAGTCACAACATGTCCATCGTCCTTCCGACAGGTATAACGTCAGACATACTCCATTTTTGACAAACATGTTTGACGAGAGTGCTATATGACCGACAGATTTTCCTGTCGACCAATCACTGCATATCCATCGATATTCTGACAGATATAACGTCAGAGAGACTCTATTTTCTGACAATATGTATGTCGGAGAGCCCACACATTTTGTCGGCATTCCGATAGATAAACCTTAAGAAATGATAGAGTAAGTTGATATTAGTGTGGTGATTTTCATCGGATTCCTCATTTAGAATACCGACAGTTACCACTTTCATCACAATTTCCAACGCAATAACCCCGACGGATGCATCTGTCGAATGGTCGACAAATAGGCATTGCAATTTCGACAAATAGCCGTCAGAATTTGGCCTCAAATGTACTAGTGATGTGTTAGAGTAGTTGGTAAGGAGTGTTTTAGTTAAAAATGTCTCGTAGCAAGGGAAAGAACAAAATAGAATATTCAAGGATAGATAATATGACGGGACCTTTAATGTTTTAATTCCTTAGACGATTTGGCTTGGGAAGAAATGATTCCAATAGGATTTCATTTTGATTTTGGTTCCTTAGGTGATGTTCACTAAAATTTTCAAAATATCAAATACTATAACTTGGCATATATTGGACACCAAGATGCATAGATGGACATAGACCAATTCCATTTGGCTCTTGGTGAGTTGGAGACAAGTGGGGATAAAGAGTCGAATGATAACTTTCAATCTTGATTGATTTAGTGTCTAAAATAGAGAAGGGTGATTTGGATACTGGAAAAAGTAGAGGGAACCTTCCTACCATGGGATTACATAAGAGGTCCATCGAATGGGTGGTCCAAAGAAACCTCCCAAGGTAGGATGTAAGAAAGATCAACAAAAAGTGAAATTAATTGGTGAGACATGGTAGAATCTAGGTTGGTGAGACCTATTGACTCATATTTCTCTCCTTAAAAATGGTTGTTTAATCATGAAATATAAGGGATGTGAATAGAATCCCTAAACAAAAGGATATTATGAGTTGATTTGTGCTCATTCTCTTAATATTGTTTTCATCCAAGAGAATAAGTTGTCTCTGGAAGGTATGTTGAACATATCTTCTAGAAGTTGGATTAGAGGTCAACGCTATTATGTTGGGGCTCAAGGTAGTTTGAGTGTAGGTACTTTCTTATGGGACTCATATAATTTTTTTTAATCTTTAGTGGATCTATAGTAGGGATGTAGGAGCATCCTTGGGTCATTGGCAATCTTGCATCACCCACAAATATTTCCTTTTCAATTTGTCCATGTTAGGTTGTTTTAGTATTTTGATCGACAATCCTTCCAGTTGATTCCTCATCTCTAACGATCCAAATGACATGTTCTAGACATCATGATGAATCTATGTTTGGCTTTGCATCTTGATACGTTCTTTCCTAATGAAGATTTCTTAAGTTTGGGTCCAGTCCTATTTTTTCTTCCTATTCTAATGTTCAGATCAAATTTTCTGATCTTCGAAGTAGTTCCTCGATTGACAAAGCTTATTGGATGTTCCTACATTTGTGGCAGACCTCCTTGTGTGATCACATGGAATTTAATTCATATTTGGAGGAGTTCTTATGGATTTATGTCCTGACTTATATGGTGTAACACTTTTTCTTCATTAATGGAGAGTGTGATTTCTTTGGTCGACTTGTGGCTTGCGATCTTGTATATATTTGTAGTCTTGGTTCCTTAGATGGTAGTGGAGGATAGGAACTTGGTAGTAGCTCTGAGTAGTAGCTTAGCATCCCGTATGGATCTAGATTTCTGATTGTAAGCATGCATGTATGTCTTAGAATGTAAGTTGACATGTTACTGGGCGTGTATGATGTAAATATTTAATGCTGGATAATAAGAAGGCCTGTGAGGCATGTTGATTGTTCATTATTGAGTTCTTAATGATCTAGAATTGGTTGTTTACTTTGTATTGACTCTTGCTGCATGGTTGGACCATCTCCATTGGGGAAACTTTTATTATGAATACATCATATGGTATTAGAGAGAGATTGGTTCCTGTACATCAAGTTCTTGATCTTGTGAAGCCCTAGTTTTGTTTGTTGTGAGGTGACAGATTGAAGGTCTGACTCGCAGTTGTTGAGGACTTGTGCAAGGGGATTGTTGAGGAAATTATTGTTGGTTCGTAAATTTGTTTGGATTGTTGGAGGCAAAATGTAAATGTGTTTGATAGATTGTTGAGTGAGAGGCAAATGTCACCTTGTAATCATATCGTCAAAGCTAAGATAGTCGCACCTGAGGATTGGAGAGATGTCGCTTAGAAGGTTGGAACAAATGATGGAGGACTTCTGAAATGAGATGAGGAATGAGATCATAAATGTGTTGACTGGATTGTAAAGGAATCCTGAGACTAAAGAAGAATATAAAGAAGTTTTTGAATATTTTTAGACTGTAGATGTTGAGGTTACTATAGATGAAGAAATATTGTTAAGGGCTATGGAACAAGTAAGTAAAATTCATAGGATGTATGTTTCTAATTTCATCGATTCATTGCATCCTAAGGATTTGATAGATTGGATTGGTGAAATAGAAGATTACTTTGAACTTGAAGATATCATAGATCCATAGAGGGTTAGGTTAGCACATACTAAGTTGAAGGGTCATACTGCCTTATGGTGGAAAGAATTGGAAAAAGATAGAGATGAACATGGTGAGTAGGAAATAACTAGATGGAGGGTGATGGTTGCTAGGTTAAAGGCTAAATTCATCCCTGAGGATTATGAATTAGAGTTGTTCAAGAAATTTTAGAACTTTAAGCAAAAAGACATGAGTGTGAAGGAATACACCAAAGAGTTCTATAAGATGACTATTAGATCTAGACATCGAGAAGTATATAAGGAGAAGGTGTCTAGGTATGTTAATGGATTGAGATTTAACATTCAGGATGAGTTGAGTATGTTGAGGATTAATAAAGTTGAGGATGCTTATCACTGTGCATTTAGAGCAGAAGATAAGTTGAAGAGAAGGCAGGATAACCCTAGAGGAAAGGAGAAGCAAGCTAGTAGCAATGGAAAAGAGAAGAAAACCATTAAAGTTGAACTGGGTCAGAAGGAACCTATAAGAGGGAATGATAGAAAGGAGTTACAAGGTACTTTTTTCAAATGTGGTGGCATAGGACATAGGGATTTTCAATGTTCTGAAGGATCTAACAAGAACATGGGAAAATAGAATGCTGTGGTACATGAGGAGTGAGCTACTGATGAACTTGAGGAAGGTATGGAAGAACCTGAGATAGAAGAGTCTCTTATGCTTAAGAGAGTCATGTTAAGTAAGAAGGAAGTTGAAACTATACATCGGAGGAATTTGTTTAGGATTGTCTTCAAATCATGAGGTAAATGTCGTAAGTTTGTTATGGAATATGGTAGTAATGATAATTTAGTCTTAGAAGAGATGGTGCAAAAGTTTGAATTGAAGAGGATTAAACATCCTTATCCTTATGAGATAAGTTGGGTTTTAGATGAACACATGGTGGAGGTGAAAGAACAATGTTTGACAAGCTTCAATATTGGAACTTACAAAGATGAAGTATTATGTGATGTGGTATCCATGAGTGCTTGTTGTGTTCTATTGGGTAGACATTGGAAATTTGATAGAGGATTTGTTCATGATTGGAGAAGAAACATGGTCACAATAGATAAGGATGGACATAAGTTTACTCTAGTTCCTTTGAAGGAAGCAGTGGGGAGGAGTGCAAGAAATCTGAGTACGATGAAGAGTTATTGTTCAAAGAAGTAGGATATAGAGGTTGGCATGGATTGGAAGAAGGATATTAAATATGAGTATGATGAGGGGGACTTGGTATTAGACTATAAGAAGGGTAGAGTGAAGCAACATAAGACCTTGGTTATTGATCAGATGAAGACTTGTAGTAGAGGTAAATCTGTTATGCAAAGGAAAGGAGGAAATGGTTAGAGTTTTTATGTTGATGTGAGATATGACAGAGTAAGTTTAGAGTAGAGTAAGTGGATGGATTTGATAGAGGATAGGGCAGAGGTACAGAGGAAAAGAGTTGCAGAGAAAGAAGATGTTTGGATAAAAAATGAGCATGGGATTTATGTCCCACATCTTGTCAAATGTTCATAATTTTATCTTATGGAACATTAGCTTCTCACCTAGGGTTTCTAATGCAGGAGCATCCCTTGGTTGTTGGAAATCTTACATCACCCAAAAATATTTCCTTTTTCAATTTGTTCATGTTAGTCTGTTTTAGTATTTTGATCGACAATACTTCCAGTTGGTTCCTTATCTCTTACGATCCAAATGGATTGTTTTGGACATCATGATGAATCTATGTTTGGCTTCGCATCCCGATATGTTCTTTCCTAATGAAGATTTATTAAGTTTGGGTCTGGTCCTATTTGTTCTTCCTTTTCTAACGATCAGATTGGGTTTTTTCAATCTTCGAAGTTGTTCCTCAATCAACGAAGCTTATTGGATGTTCCTACATTCGTGGCCAACCTCCTTGTGCGATCGCATGACATTTAAATTATATTTGGAGGAGTTCTTATGGATTTAGGTCCTGCCCTATATGTTGTAACATGTTGTCTTTATTCTTGGAGAATGTGATTTATTTGGCCAACTTGTGGCTTGAGATCTTGTATATATTTGTAGTCTTGGTTCCTTAGGTGGTAGTCGAGGGTAGGAGATTGGTAAAAGCTCTGAGTAGTATCTTTGCATCCACTATGGATCTATATTTCTAATTATAAGAAGACATGTATATTGTAGAATGTAAGTTGGTATGTTGTTGGGCATGTATGATGTAAATCTTTGATTATGGATAATAAGGATTGTGAGGCATGTTGATTGTCCACTATTGAGTTCTTAATGATTTGGGAATGTTTTTTTCTATTCTTTTGACTCTTGATGCATGGTTGGACCATCCCCACTAGGGAAACTCTAACTATGGTTACATCAAGTAGATCCTCTATTTTTATGGTTGCTTCAAGTTTAGAAACAAGTGAAGTTATCCTCCTTACAAATGTTTATGCTCTGATTGATCTTCTGGGGTTATCCTTATTATGGTCTAATATTTAAATTTTATTTGATCCCTTTTTTGGTCCCACTAAGGGGGGGGTGAATCAGACAAATCAAACTTATACTCTTAAAACTGAACTCACTGATTCACTCGGTAAATACTGAATACAGTAAATAACTAGTTCACCAAATAATATAAGCAACAATCAATTCTTCAAACTTAGCAACATAATATTAACCATGTAAACATTATATATAACTCATTGACACATGATTTAATGAGGAAACCCAATTTGGTAAAAACCTCTGTGAGAATTGTAACCCACAATAAAAATGTACCCTTCTGAAGTACGTTGGGTTAAGAACTTATCCTGTCAAAGATTACAAACACATTTGCTAAGTGTGACCCTATTAGGGGATTTACCTAATATCTATTAGGATCTTCACCTTGTTAGAGGTATTTAAACACTCTTTTGGAATGTCGCCTAAGTCTAGGTTTTACAAATTGGATGGTTAAATCCACTCGGTTAAGAGATTTCTCTGTTATAAATATTAATAAGCAGCAGTAAACTTTGATCTATAAAAATAGAAACTCACTATGCTTGGATCAGATCCTTTATTCTCAATTGAGTACTGGCATCACATAATCCATTTATCTCTTTCTCAGACTGTAGATTCTTCAATCTGTCTTTCTTTGTTCTGCTCAGTAAATGTTGTTCTTCAGCTTCTTTCCTTCTCTTTTCAATTCACCAACAACCTTACACTGTGTGTAATTCTCATTCCTTACATAGATATACATTTGCCTCTTAATCTCCTTAATTTGATTTTCCTTCCTTTGCGCTCAGTCATTCGATCATCTTCTTCATATTTCTCAAATCGGTAAACCATGTCACTTTTACCTCAGAACTTGTAAATTTTCTTGGAACTTTCATATTTATTTTTAACCGCTTGATCTTCACATTAGATCTTCTCATTGAATTTTCTCATTCGTAGATCTTGTAACAAACTTTATTTAATTCATTTCCTCGTCCAACTCATCATCGCTTTGCATTAAATTCGATTTCATCATCATTTAATATCAGTATACCGTACTCGGTGTAACTTGCTTTGCAACTTGATAATTGACTCATTTACTGCTTGGTGTCTAACTTGTCTTCGGTGCTCGGTGCTCGGTCACTATAACCGACTCACATAACATTCTATTGACTGACTCGGTCTAGCTTGGTAAAGTATCTCTTTCGGTCATAACTTAATTCATTGCAGTTCCCGACTTGATAAATCAAATGTATTGATTTGGTAACATCAAATATATAGTAGAAAAAAACCATATCATCATTACTTCATCATTGCCTAATATTTATTTGTCACCCATTTTACTTCTCTTAAGATATGGTAACACAATAAAAATCAATTAATCAATTGCTTGACAACAATGAAAAAACAAAAAATGATCTAACCATTTCTACAATCATGATACTTGGTATCACTCAGTCTTCATCATCTTCATCAAATATTCATCAATTAATCAACAATCTCCCTCTTTGGCATTGATGGAAACCACTATAACAGTTTTATAGCAATTGATGATGGCAACTCTCAAATACATAACTGTACTCCCTCTGAGTTGATATAAATGTTTCCAATTTGATATTTCTGATCTGAATCTCCCTTTTGAATAAATCTTCTATTTCTATAACATACATTCTGAATCTCCTTCATGAGTAAATATTAGCAATTCATTCTTCTCCCTCAATATCAATACCATTAATGTATTCTTCTCCCTCTTTGACAACAATGCCAAAAAGTCATACTCTAGAAAACTTGTTCCAGTAGTGGATTGTACCTGACATGTACTCATAAAACATTACATACCAAAAAAATTGCACAACTTCAGGAATCACCTAAAGTGTGTCATACTAACATCAATTCAAAAATAGATATTATAATGAAATATAGAATTGATGCAACATGCCTCATGCTCTTTAGTGAACATTGGATAGGGGAAGAACCCCTAATTTACCTCTTAGATACTCAAAAACATCTTTAGGTAGTGGCTTTTTAAAGATATCATCCAATTGTTCCTTTGAATTCACATATTCCAATTTCACATTCTTCTCTTGAACTTGTTCTCTCAAGTAGTGGTACTTGATAGAAATGTGCTTGGTCTTTGAATGCATAACCAGGTTCTTTGATATATTAATAGCACTTGTATTATCACAAAAAATAGTAACCAAATATGTGATCTCTTCTTGAAGACCTTCAAGTAATTTATTAATCCACAATATGTTTGCACAATTCATTGCAGCAACAACATATTCAGCCTCAACAATAGACTGTGAAATACAACTTTGTTTCTTGCTCAGCCATGTAACCAATCTTTCACCTAGAAAGAATGCACCTCCACTAGTACTTTTTCTATCATCAACATTTCCATCCCAATCTGCATCAATGTATACTTGCAAATCAAAAGTACCTCCTTTCTTGTATAATAATCCAAACTCTTTTGTGTCTTTCAGGTATCTCAAAATTCTTTTTACTGTAGACATATGTGTTTCCTTTGGATTAGAAGAAAATTTTGCAACAATTCCAACAATGTGTGCTATATCAGGTCTACTATGAACAATATACTGCAATTTACCAATCATGGATCGGTAAAGAGTATTATTCACCTCTTGAGTTTCATTCTCTTTAGACAATTTACATCTAGTAACCATCGATGTTCCAACAGGTTTGGAATATTCCATACCAAAAGTTTTAAGAATATCTTTGATATACTTGGCTGGTGTAATATAGACTCCTCCAGTAACTTGTTGTATCTGTAGACCTAGAAAGAACTTAATCTCTCCAATCATTGACATCTCAAACTATTTTCTCATTTCATCAGCAAATCCTTTACATTGAGTGTCATTGCCTCCAAAAATAATATCATCAAAAACAATTTCAACAATCAAAACTTTATTATCACTGTCACATTTTAAGTAAACATTATTGTTATCACTTGTTATTTGAAATCCTATTTTGATTAGATAAGAGTGAAATCTCTCATACCATGCTCGGGGTGCTTGTTTCAATCCATATAAAGCTTTATGTAACTTACATATCTTGTTCTTGTTTGTGTTCTCAATAAATCCCCCAGGTTTCTAAATGTATACTTCTTCTTCAAGTATCCCATTAAGAAATGCAAACTTAACATCCATCTGATATACCTTGAATCCTTTTTAAGTATCACATGGTAGAAGTATTCTAACTCCTTCCAGTCTAGCAACAGGTTCAAAAGTCTATCCATAGTCAATTCCTTCTTCTTGTGCATAACCTTTGCAAACCAATCTAGTTTTATTTTTGATAACTTCTCCATGCTCATTCACTTTATTTCTGAAAATCCATTTAGTACTAATAACATTTTTATCTTTAGGTATGGGTACTAAAGTCCATGTATTGTTCTTCTCAATTTGATCATACTCTTCTTTAATTGCTTTCATCCAATCTTCATTATCTAGTGCTTCCTTAACTCTCTTTAGCTCAAATGAAGATATCAAACATGTAGTGTATCTAGCCTTGCTTCTGGTCATCACTCCAACTTCCTTATTTCCAATAATATTGCTCGAAGAATGATGCCTTCTCACATACTTTGCCAAAATAGGCTCGGTAACTCTCGATTCTTCAATATCAACATTCAGTTGTGGAACTCCTTGTTCATTTTCCTCCTTGGTAGGTTCTCTCGGTAAGGTTTCAGGGGAATCACATGTTGTACATATACAAACTTCTCATAATCATCAGGTTCCTTCTTACCGTCTTCATCATTTCTTTCTGCAAATTCATAAATTCTTACATTTTCACTTTCCACCATTTTGTCGGTAACCTTGTTCAAACATTTGTAAGCTTACTCCTTGTAGAATATCCTAATAATAACCCTTCATCTCCTTTTGAATCGAAATTTCCTTCTCTAGAATCTTTTAGAATATAACATCTGATCCAAAAAAAATTAAAGTAACTAACATTGGGTTTGTGATCATACTAGATTTCATAAGGTGTCTTGTTTGTACCTTTCTTCATTTGTACTTGGTTCAATGTATAAACAACAGTACTCACAGTTTCCCTCCAAGAGTTTTGTGAAACTGCTTTTTCAATCATCAATGTCCTAGCACAATCAACAATAGATTTGTTTCTTCTCTCAGCAATCCCATTCTGTTGTGGTGTCCTCGGTACTGAAAAATGTCTCTTGATTCCATTCTCATTACAAAATAATGTAAACTCATCATAAGTAAACTCACCTCCTCTATCAGATCTCAGACATTTCAAGTGTCTTCTAGTTTCTTTTTCAACTCGGGCCTTATACCACTTAAACATTTGAAATGCATCAGATTTTTCTTTTAAAAACATTTCATATATCATTCTTGAATAATCATCCACAAATAAAATAAAATATTTGTCTCCATAATAAATTTGAGTTCTCATTGGTCCACATAAATTAGTATGAACTAAATCCAAAATTCCTTGTGTAATATAAGTCTCGCTTGCAAAACTAGATTTAGTCATCTTTCCCCTCTAACATTCTCTGCACATAGCATTCTCTGGTTTTTCAAGTCTCGGTAGTCCTCTTACTCTACTCTTCTTGCTCACTTTGATTAATTTGTCAAAATTAACATGACAAATCCTTTTGTGCCATAACCAAACATCTTCAACTTTAGAAAATAGGCAACTCATCATATAAGTATCAATATAAAATAAATTACCTTTAGATTGTTCTCCAGTAGCAATCATATTGCTCTTCTCATCAAATATTTTCACTCTTCCATATTGAAATTCTAGTTGGTAACCTGTATTGTTTAGCTATGCAACACTCAACAGATTATACTTTAGTCCTTCAACCCAATAGACATCATCACATCTTGTGTTATTCAGTAGAATTATAGATCCTTTTACTTTCACATGATATGGAGAATCATCACCAAATCTAACATAACCTAAATCATGCTTTTCCCAGGAAATAAACTTAAGTGTGTCACCAGTCATGTGATGTGAACAACCACTATCTATAATCCATGTTTCATTCTTACTTACTTGTGATATTAGGGCTCTAGGTTATTCTTCATCAGAATAATCTTTGATAGCAACATGAACAAATTATTTCTTCTCATTACTCTCAAGAGAATCATCACCACTTAATCCTTCATTAGCAATATAACAAGATTTCTTACCTTTGTTTTTGTAGTCTCTGTATGTCCTGAATCTGTTTTCTCTCTTGTCCTTATCTCTATTATCTTTCTTTTCCTCCTTATCATTCTCTGGATAGTTAGATGCACAGTGACCAAATTTATTACAATTAAAACATTTCAAGGGTAACTTACCTTAGTATTTTCCTTTGCCTCTTTGTAGCCTTCTAGCCAAAAAATCTACAAATTCTCTTTCATTCTCATCGCATTCAGTAAATAGCTCTTCAAGTCCTTCAGTGCAACTATAAAATTTCTCACTACCACTTCTCAAGTAACCATCTCTAGCAGTAGCTTCCCTAGCCTTTCCAATATTTAAAGTAGACTTAAATGTAGATTCAATCTTAGAAGTAGTAGGCATGCTATTGTTAAAATCATTTAGCTCAAATGCGGTTAACTTACCAATAGTAGCATCCATTAAAACATTCATCTGGGGTATAGATCTCAACTGTTGTATAGAAAATACAAGAATAGCATAACTCGGAAGCAGATTTCTCAACATTTTGCTTGTAACATCATCCTCTGTTATGATACCACCAGCTCCTCTGATATAATTAACAACTTCCTTAATTCTTGTACTATACTGAATTATGTTATCTCCTTCCTTCATCCTCATAGAGTCAAATTTTCCTCTCAAGATTTTTGCTTTATCCTTCTGAACATTCTGATCTCCACCATAGGTCAAAACAATCTTATACCACATCTGTTTCGTAGTAGTACAACCATCAAGCTCATCATATTCCTGGTCAGTAAGTGTAGAAGCAATCTCATCGTGACTTGTGTGTTCATCTTTCTATCTTTGCTCACTGATAGTCAAAGGTGCAGTAGTCGGTGCTACATATTCATTCTCAAGATAATATAGTGCATACTCTCCTACTCCAGACACATGCAACCTCATTCTACTTTTACAATTAGATAAATTATCCCTATTCAGCTTTGGTGCTTCCCTCTTATACATCTTTAAATCTTAACTCAAGTCCTTTAAACTTATCACTTCAGAGTAACAAAGCTCTTATACCAATTGTTGGTCTCATTGAGAGGGGGGTGAATTAGACAAATCAAACTTAAACTCTTAAAATTGAACTCATCGATTCACTCGATAATTATTGAATACAGTAAATAACCAATTCACCAAATAATATAAGTAGCAATCAATATTTCAAACTTATAAATATGAGATTAACCATGTAAACATCATATATAACTCATTAACACATGATTTAATGAGGAAACCCAATTTGGGAAAAACATCTGTGAGAATTGTAACCCACAATAAAAATGTACCCTTCTGAAGTATGCTCGGTTAAGAACTTATCTTGTTAAAGATTACAAACACATTTGCTAAATGTGACCCTATTAGGGGATTTAACTCAGATATATTAGGATCTTCACCCTGTTAGGAGTGATCTCGTTAGAGGTCTTTAAACATTCTTTTGGAATGCCACCTAAGTCTAGGTTTTACAAATAGGATGGTTAAATCCACTCGGTTAAGAGATTTCTCTGTTACAAATATTAATAAGAAACAATAAACTTTGATCTATAAAAATAACAACTCACTATGCTTGGATCATATCCTTTATGCTCAATTGAATACTGGCATCACATACTCCATTTATCTCTTTTTTAGAATGTAGATTCTTCAATCTATCTTTCTCTGTTCTGCTCGGTAAATGTTGTTCTTCAGCTTCTTTCCTTCTCTTTTCAATTCGCCACTAGGCTTACACTGTGTGTAATTCTCATTCCTTATATAGATATACTTTTTCCTCTTAATCTCCTTAATTTGATTTTCCTTCCTTTGCGCTCAACCGTTCAATCATCTTCTTCATATTTCTCAACTCGGTAAACCATGTCACTTTTACCTCGGAACTTGTAACTTTTCTTGGAACTTTCATATTTCTATTTAATCACTTGATCTTCACCTTAGATCATCTCATTGAATTTTCTCATTTGTAGATCTTGTAACAAACTTCATTTAACTCATTTCCTCATCTAGCTCATCATTGCTTTGCATTAAATTTAATTTCATCATCATTTAATATCAGTATATTGTACTTGGTAAAACTTGCTTTGCAACTCGGTAACTGACTCATTCACTGCCAGGTATCTAACTTGTCTTTGGTGCTCAGTGCTCAGTAACTGTAACCGGCTCACATAACATTCTATCGACTGACTCAGTCTAGCTCGATAAAGTATCTCTTTCAGTCATAACTTAATTCACTGTAGTTCCCGAATTGATCAATCAAATGTGCTGATTTAATAACATCAAATATATAGTAGAAAATAACTATATCACCATTACTTCATCATTGTCTGATCTGTATTTGTCACCCATCTTACTTCTCCTCTTAAGATATAGTAATATAATAAAAATCAATTAATAAATTGCTTGACATCAATGACAAAACAACAACTGATCTAACTATTTCTACAATCACGATACTCAGTATCACTCGGTCTTCATCATCTTCATCAGATATTCATCAGTTAATTAACACCATTTCCCATTATCTTTCTTATGTCCTCATGAGTGACTTCAACATTGTCTCTTTTTCAGAGGAGAAGAGGGTAGGTGTAGTGAAGATTGAGCTTTCTTCCATGCTGCTAAGGGATAAAATAGATCACTTGAATTTGGTGGACATAAAGACGATCAATAGTATGTTTACATGGAATAACAAGAGAGCTGGGAAAGATAATATTTCCAATAGGTTAGATGGGTTTCTAGTTTAGAGCTTTTGGGGTCATGATAGCTAGTTCACTAGTTTAGAGATTTTAGATTGTAAGGATATGATCATTGGTCGATCATATTTTCTACTTGTATTCTCAATCTCAAAGAACCACTCTTTCAAATTTTAATTTGTGTGGCTTTGAGATGATTCTCTTTAGAAGCTTATGTGAGAATGGTGGCACAAAGGGAATCTTCCTTATGGTACAACAATGTACTCCTTTGTTAAGATAATTTAGTTTTTTATGTACAAGTTGAAAAGATGGAATAAACAATGTTTTGGTTTTAATTTTTTTTGGCTAAAATGAATATCCAATATAATGTTCTAACTGAGGAACATAGTAGAGATGATTCTTTTTTAGTGAAGGATTTGGAGTAATGGAAGCTATGTGAATAAATCCTCTATAAGTAAAAGTTGTGATTTTATTGGCTTCAAGATGATAAAAATATTGTTTTCCCACAACTTATTTAATGAAAGTGTAGCATCATCAATTAATTGTAAGCACCTTGCTAAGGTGTGCAATTTATACTTATTTAGAACCCATTTTAGTGTGTGTTCATTCCTCTATGCATCATTAAACTTTATCATGTATTTAATTAATAAATATTTAAATATTTGTCCTCTATTAACTAAATTTTCTTTATGGCCCCTTAATTTTAGGTGTGCCCCTTTAATTATTTTATTCATTCATCACCTGTTGCATACATAGGCCTTATTCCATTATGGGTGTCTTTTGTATTTATTATAATGTAGACCTTGATTTTGTGTGCATTTTGGGTACCCCCATTGATAATCAATTTAATTTTGAGCCCAAATTGGCTAGAACTAGATGCCCCGTAAGGCATTGGGCAAGATAGGTTGAATCGTACCACAGGAGGCACCCCATTCCACTTAAAGGTGGCCCAAATTTAAATTACAATGAGGTATTGTGATTTTAGCAAGATATTCAAATCCACATCAGCCCTCTTTGATTTTTGAGCTCCAAAATGGATTGGAGAGGTATTAAAATAATGCTACCTACCTCATTTTGGCATCCATCCATTATCAAGCACCTAAAATCAATGATCAATTCCAAGCAATCAAGAGATATGCATTTAAGTATACAAGGCATTTTTTCCTATTATATCCTTCATCTGGAGGCAAGATACAACAATCATTAAGCAAGCATGTCTTTTGTGATGTCCTTTTAGGTCTTTGTAGAGTCATTTTTTATTGCATCAACACTTGTGATTCCATTTCAAGCATGACTGCATCATTCAAGGTATAAAACATCTCAGTCTCTTACTCAAGCCTCTGCTGTACTAATACCACACTTCCTTATTCTAAGTATTTCAAATTTGATTTCAAGGTTAATTCATATATAAGAGTTTGACTTAGGCAAACCCTTTTCTCCCAACATTTTCCCCATTTTTTGTGTGTAGGTGACAAGCGATGTGGTTGAAAAAAAAAACTACTGGTGAATGTGAAATAAAGTTATAGATGGTAGAAGTTTCATCAAAATTTGTTGGGTCTCAAGCACCTCCTAGGGCCTCTAGAAATTCTGGTCACCTCATACCCTGCAGGCCTCCCTGTTCCTGTTATTTCGGGCTAAAATTTGGATCACATATTAGACATTTTTTCAGATTTCCATATCTAGTATCAAAATTGGGTGTACAATTTATGATATATCTGCACACATGTTTATCTCATTTTTTCCCTTATATCTTGCATTCTTCTTTTTCCATTTTGATTTGTTGAAATTGCAATTTCTGAAACTAGGTAGCTGACGAATTTGAAAGATACTTTTAAAAACCCCTGTAATTGACCGTCGAAGTTTCCGGGGACTGGGAAGAAATTTTAGAGCTCCTAGTGAAATTAGGGTTTTTTGGAACCCCTATAAATAGCCAAAAGAGCCATTCATTTTCCACATTGCAATCTTGGAGCTCTGATTTCTTGGTGAGTTTGCTTTCTGTTTTTTGTCTTCTTTTCTCCTATTTTCTTGCGAAGGCGAGCCTTCCTAGCGTTACTCACCTATCTGACCGAGTCTGGACCTACCGTAGACCAGTTGGTGCAGGGTGTCCGGTGAGTTTTACCTATTTGCGTGTCATTAATGCTTTTGTTTATCACTTTTAAAATTTTTACTTTTTTGAGAAATGCATTTGTGTGCCGCAATCGGCTGCGATTTTGCCGCAATTGCGGTTTAAATGTCGTAATTGCCAGTTGGAAACCGCAATTGATAAGTTTACCGCACTTGTATATATTAAATGCCACAATTGAAGTTTTTATGCCGCACTTTCCATTCGTGTTCTGCAATCGCCTAAAACTACCGCAGTTGTATTGCTTTATTTCCGCAATCACATTTTTAGCACTGTTTTCCTGATGTCTGTGTCTAATATCTACTTTTTCTTGCTTTTGTTACTTGCCTTAATGATTGGAACTTATATTTTTCTGATTTATTTATGTGTGCAGTTCACTGGGTGGATTCTGCAGTGTCAAGAGTCTAGGCCGGCAGGCCTTGTATACAGATTTCAGTTGATAGAGGATGAGAGGTCAGTTCTTCAAGATCTTGGTTTGTACTGGCTATGCTATATGCCCGAGAACACGACCAATAGGGGTCTGATCTCTGCTCTTGTAGAGCGGTGGCATTCTGAGACATGCACTTTCTGGTTACCGACCAGGGAGTGTATTGTTACTTTGGAGGATGTGTATCGCATCCTCCAGCTTCCGATCCAGGGCGAGCTTGTGGAGTATTCCACTCGCACTGGTGTTGTTTCTTTGACTGAGGTTTCTGGATTGCCTCGGGATCAGCTCGGGCTGGCTAGTGATTATGATATTCCATGGTCCAGATTCGGCTTGGGACTTGACAGGCTGTCCACTTTGCTGGGTAGTTTGATATGTGGCATTTTATGCCCCAACCGTCGACAGCGTGGTTTTTCTGTCGGCTTCGATGCTGTATTACAGAGTATGGTTAGGGATCGCACCGTATTTGCTTGGGGTCCATGCATGTTTGCCCACATGCATTTTCATATGTTTTATGTAGCTTACCTTGATGGTAAGTCGCTCGGCTGCGGTGTGACCCTACTTCAGATATGGGCATGGGAGCACACTATCGTATGTCATCCTGTTGGTGCCCATGCTCTTCCAGCAGATAGGCCATATGTCTTCATGTATGATGGAGCCATTATGCAGACTCATATGGGTCATTTGACATACTGGCGGCAATAGATGGATATGATACCTTACTTTATTTGGAGGCCTTATAGAGATTTCCCTGTTTGGGATGGAGAGGATGTTCATCTCCCATTTTGTCATCAGCGGAGATACTTGATTGGACGCGTTACTGATCATGTTCATATGATAGACTTTCACAACACCGATAGGGTGTTGCGCCAGTTTGGAGAGCAGCAGGATGTTTCTGATTCTTATGCATACTTTGCTCGAAGGTTGAGGGACTCTGATGTATGAGGTGGTGTAGTATCACTTGATGCTACCCATACTAAGTTTTTAGGCTTACTTCCTATGCCATGGACCTAGGATCTGCTACTGTAGACCCAGGTTTGTCTCATTTTTTATTGCTTATGTACTTCCTTTCTGTTCTGTAATACTTTGCTCATATATCATTTTGATACTTATGTCCTTATTTGTGCTAGTACTGATATTTGAATTTGTCTTTTGCAGGCACTACACCCTAGTATGATGCCCATTGGTTGCAGCATCAGCCGGTTTCACTTACAGATGTCTCGCGTCCTATTGCTAGGACTATTATGAGGAGGGCCCAATGAGTACGGCGTGGTAGGGGAGGTCGTGATGGAGGGAGAGGTGGTGGAAGGGGAGGTAGGGATGG
>MU222711.1:590790-604832 GCA_018584345.1 Thuja plicata
CTAGAGGTGGCCGAAGTGGGGGTCAGACTAGTGCTCCTAGAGTTGGGTTGGGTACTATTTTGGAGGATGAGGAGGCCATGGAGGAGGAGGCACTCTAGTTGGTGCGGAGAGTTCATCGGTGGACAACGACTGTTCTGGCTCCTAGAGAGGAGGACAGAGTAGTCATTGAGGAGGTTGATATTGAGATTGGTGATATAGACGTGGAGGCTCTATATGAGTAGAGTGCGGAGACTGGTTCCTCTAGGGATAGTGGCAGCATTTTTAGAAGCACAGGGGAGAGCTCAGAGAGTGTTGATGATTCGTGGGTTGGTAGGAGGAGAGGAGGTGAGGGTTTGGGAGACAGGGCGGAGGAGGGGGACATGGACGTGGCTATGGGAGGCATGGAGGATGATCCCTTGGAGGTGGAGCACCTCACTCAACAAGTTCAGGAGCTTCAGGAAAGGCTTGCTTTATCTGATGCACGTGCTACTGCTTTGGAGGCCCAGGTTACAACGGTCGAGTCTAGAGAGCGGCAGGCTCGAGCTGAGGTTCACTCTTTTATTGATAGTGTACATGATGTCTCACACCGGAAGGTTCTTGATAGGTACTATAGATCTGGGCGTGATGCTCAGAGAGATTGAGTATTGGAGGTGTCATTATGAGGGCACAGTTCCTGCAGCACAGAGGGTGCCTAGTTATACAGCTTCCTAGAGATCGAGCAGGACCCAGCGATCTCAGAGAAGTGGTGTTAGAGCTCCTGGTTCATCCCATAGAACAGATTCTGACATGCCACCCCCTCATCCACCTCCTGGCGAGGGTGAGGGTAGCTCATGTTGACCCTTTTTATGTATCATATACTATTTTTGTAGTGTTGTCATTGTACACACTCTGAGTAGTACCATTTTTGTATCTCAGCACACTGATATTTATTGATATATATGTTGATTAACTTCTTTGATCAGGCTTGCGACCATTCATTGTACTCAGATAGTTTGATTCATACGAGATGCAGCTAGTGTTTTTGATATGGTGTGCAATGGTTTACTTTGCTATATGTATGATTCTATATGATTTAGTGGTTTAGATGATGAGATGTATATGCAATATAATTCTATTCTGTAGACTCGTATACTGATGATTTACTTTTCCTATGATACTGACATGTTCATGCAGGATGGTGGAAATGAAATGCATGTTTATATGAGGTGCTTATGGATGCATGTGATTTTATGATTTATCATGTATGCAACTACCGTGTTTTTATCATTTTCTGATGTACTTAATGGAATGAATGTAATCTACTATACACAAAATGTCTGAGTAATGCATGTGTTAGAAAGAAGTTAGTTTGGATAGATGTGCTCTGAGATTGACCTAATAGAATGGAATGATAAAAAGGATGTTCTTTTTGTATTTTTGGATAGATATGATCTGATAGAAAGGATGAATGTCCCAAGTCGCTGCCCCTGTTTCCAATATTTGTCATCATTGCATCTTTTTTTTGTATTTTCTGATATTCCAAAAGAGCGTCGAATGATCCAGATCACATACCACCTGGATACTGCCACAACCTCTTGATAGCGTAAGGAGTAGAGAGATTTGAATAGAAAGAGAACCATAGTGCACCCAAATATTGACCATCTGGGTTCAACTATGTTCCCTGTTTGAAAAGAAAGAGAGCCAAAAGCACCCATATATTGACCATCTGGATACCGCTTGTCCTCTGAATTAATCTAAAACAAAGAAACCAAGATAGAACTCCTATGCACTTAGAGTCCATCTGGATAACACTGTGAGCTCTTGATTTTCGAAAGGGAAAACCAAGCAAACAAGATAGAACTCCTATGCCCCTAGAGTCCATCTGGATAGCATCGTAAGCTCTTGTTTTCAACATAAAGGGAAAGACCATAGAAACCAAGATAGAACTCCAAAGCAACTCAAAGGCCATCTGAATATTGTTGTGAGATCTTGATTCTATAAACCAAACAATAAAAATAAAAGAGAAGGAATGTCCAATTCTTTCTCAGGGTTAAGCTCAGATCGTGGAACTGCACGGCTGCCAGATAAGTGACAGCGCCTAGCGTATTTATGCTAAATCATCACGGCCCTGAAATTGAAGTGAACATTCAACAAACAACAATCAAATAAAATAAGTCATGATCTATCATAGCTACTCTCCTCACATGGTGGATCCTAGAGTAGCGTAAGAACATAACCGTGAAATATAGAATGACATCTGACTGACTTGACTGACCTAGTCAACAATTTTGGATGGTTCCTCGATGTAGTTGGATTCTCTTGATTGGATCGACTTTTTGGATAGGCTTGATTGTTTGAGTGTGTTTGGTTTCAGTAATAGATTACTCGTATAAGACTGACCTGATTGGTTTGAGCATACCTATCACTGTGTAAGACAATTGATAGGATTGATTGATTGATTGCTTTGATCGTGTTGGAAGCTGATCAAGTTGTGTCAGATGGGCCCCATGTTGGTTTGCAAAGCTCATGATTGTGACAATTGATAGATTGATTTGATCAATTTTGGCAGCTGATCAAGCTGTGTCAGATGGGCCCAATGTTGGTTCGCAAAGCTCATGATTGTGACAATTGATAGATTGGCTTGGTCGCCAGTTGCTTGCTGTTTGAATTGATAGATTGATAAAGGTGTGTCAAATGAGCCCAATGCTGATTCACAAAGCTCATGATTGTGACATTGATTGACTGGGCGTGATCGCCCTTTGCTCTCTTGATAACCGAGTTGGTTTTATTGCTTGGGATTTTGCATTTTTTTTTAATGTTTTTGATGAAGATTGATTTTCTCTTGATTTTTGAACTTTTTAGTATTTTTTATGAGTTTTTCGATTTTAGGATTTTTTTCAGGACATTTAGAATCGCCCCCTAGTCTGGTGGACCAATATTTAACCATGTGTAAGTGCTTGGTGCTCAGAAGGGATTGTGCTTCTGGATCTAGCTTGGGTAGTCAGTCTTGCATTATGAAATCTGCTCAAGCTTTTGGAGTTCATTGATGGTGAAGATGGATTTGAACACTTGGCGCTTGTTTGCCAGGTTTTCACCAAGGTACCTACTCAATAGCGCTTGTTTGCCAGGTTTTCACTAAGAGAGCGATTTTGTTTCTCTTTACTTTTTTTTTTTTTGTTATCGCCAAGGTGCCTAATTGCCAGGTTTTCACCAAGGTAACATTTGTATTTTCTGATTTTTTTTGGTATTTTCTGGATATGTAGATAGGTGCCTTAACCATAGAGACCTCAAGGGTAGAACCTCTTGAGGTGCATGTTGTTGATGTATCCGGGGAGCTGATCTCCTTCTGGTGTCGCAAGGATGAATGCCCCACTCTGAGTAGAGCTGATAATGACAAATGGTCCTAGCCAGTTAGGCTCAAACTTTCTGGGTTTGACTTGCTCTGCTTGATTCTTTTGATTTTCCATGAGGACAAGGTCTCCTAGCTCAAATGTTCATGGCTTCACCTTCTTATGATAGTTCCTTCTAAGGCAATTCTGATAGCCTTGTAAGTGGTCGAAGGCATGCTGCCTTCTTTCATCTAGTAACTCCAGTTCACTGAGCCTTGCTACTCTAAGTCTTCATCTGAAACCAGGTTCTTCAATGATATCCTTAGGGATGGGATTTCCACTTCAAGGGGTAATACCGCCTCTGATCCATAGACTAGGGAAAAAGGAGTGGCTCCTGTAGGTTTTCTCACACTAGTTATGTATGCCCATAATGTGGGACTAAGTTGTAAGTGCCAATCTCGCCCTGATTTGTTCACTATTTTCTTCAAGATTTTCAAGATTGTCTTATTTGTAGCTTCAGCTTGGCCCTTCCCTTGACAGTAGTAAAATGAGGAGAAACCTTGTTTTATATAGAATTGTTTGCATAGCTCTTCAACATCCTTGTTCTGGAAAGGTGTACCATGATCTGTCAGGATTGTTTGAGGGATCCCGTATCGACAGATAATGTGGTTAAGTATGAACATTGCTATTTGCTTTCCAGTAATGTAAGTAAGGGGAATTACTTCCACCCACTTGGTGAAGTACTCTGTTGCAACTATGATGTATTTGTGTCCATTTGCTGAAGGTGTAATTTTGCCCACTAGGTCAAATCCCCACATTGAAAATGGCAATGGTGATGTGATAGGATTTAGTTCTTGGGCTGGTGCATGGATGAGGTCCCCATGAATCTGACACTGTCTACACCTTTGTACATGTTTGTGTGCATCTGTCTCTATTATGGGCCAATAGTATCCCATGCGGATGATCTTCTTAGCTAAGCTGTTGCCACCTCCACGGGTTCCACAAATTCCTTCATGTACCTCGTACAAAGCTTTCTGGGATTCCATGGAAGTGAGACATCATAGAAGCCTTCCATATAGACTTCGTCTGTATAAAGTAGTTGAGAGGATGGTATACCTAGAGGCTTGGCGGATGAGGGATTTTTTCTAGTTCCTAGACAAATTGGGAGGTAAGACACTATTTTGGAGATAGTTATAGACATCTTGGTACCATGGGGATTCAGGACCAACAAGGACACATATTGATTCTGTGATGGATGCCTGATGTGATGGCACCAAGAGTTGCTCCACTAGAAACTAGAATTTTGTTTCATTACCTGACATATCAATCAATGATGCTATGGTAGCCATCGCATCTGCAGCTTTGTTCTCTGCTCGTGGGACTTGCTCGAAGAAGATGTAATGGAACTTGGTGCGTAGTTTTTCCATCTATGCTTTGTATGGTATGAGCTTCTCATCTTTGGTCATATAATCATTGTTGACTTGATTGATGACCAACTGCAAATCGCCAAAGACTATAAGGTTCTTGATTCTCCATTGAATTGCTATCTTTAGACTGATGACTAGTGCTTCATATTATGCTATGTTGTTGGTGCATGGGAAGTTAAGTCTGAAATACTTTGGAATTGTATCATGATCTAAAGTGATAAGCACTATCCCTACCCCCGCACCATGGTTTTTACACAATCCATCAAAATATAGTTTCCATACCTCGATCGATGGTTGTAGTGTCATGATAGATTCGTCAGGAAAGTCAAAAATTATAGGTTGATGGTCCTGAACGGGTGCCTCTACTAGTTGATCTGCAATCACTTGTCCTTTGATGGCCTTCCTATCTATGTACTCAATGTCAAACTCACTCAAAATCATTACCCACTTTGCCAGTCGTTTGGTGAGCGCTGCTTTGCTTAGGAAGTACTTTAAAGGATCAATATGTGCGATCAACTTTGTTTGGTGACTCAACATATAATGTCTCAGCCTCTGGGAAGCAAAAAAAATAGCAAGGCATGACTTCTCAATTGGCATATAGTTTAGTTCATATCCAACCAATGTTCTACTTAGATAGTAGATGGCCCTCTCTTTACCTGCGTCATCATGTTGTGCCAAGAGTACACCTAACGCCGACTCTGTCGCTGATATATATAGAAGCAATGGTCTACCTTGGACTGGTGGTACCAATATAGGAGACTTGAGAAGGTAGTCTTTGAATATTTGAAATGCTTGTTCGCATTGCTCTGTCCATATGAATTTGATGTCTTTATGCAATAGATGTTGGAATGGGTGGCACTTGTCTGCTAGCTGAGCTATGAAGCGCCTGATTGATTGGAGCCTTCCTTGTAACCCTCTTAGTTGTCTCAGGTTCGATGGTGGAGGCATGTCCAAGATTGCTTTGAATTTTGTTGGGTCCACTTCGATTCCTCTATGTGACACTATGAACCCCAGTAATTTTCCTGCTGTGACACCAAATGCACACTTCTTTGGGTTTAGACGGACCTTAAATTCCTGCATTTTGTCAAAGATTGGTCCCAACACTTGTAGATGATCCTTTCGAAGTATTGACTTGGCTAGTATGTCGTCCACATAGTCTTCCATTATTTTGTGGATGAGATCATGAAATATAGTTGTCATAGCCCTTTGATATGTCACTCTGACATTCTTTAGACCAAACGACATGACATTCCAATAATATGTCCCCCAAGGACATGTCAAAGCTATTTTGTGTTGGCCCTCTGGTGCGATCCTTATTTGATTATATCCTGAAAATCCATCCATGAGTGATAGCATTTGATGTCTAGCAGTTAGATCTACTATCATATCAATGTTTGGTAAAGGAAAGTCATCCTTGGGACAAGCTATGTTGAGATCTCTAAAGTCTATGCAAATCCATATCTGACCACTATGCTTTGTAACTGGTACCAAGTTAGATATCCAACCCGCATATGGTATAGGTCTGATGAAATTAGCATCCAGGAGCTTTTCAACTCTGCCTTGACTAGCAATGCAACGTAGGGATGCATCTTTCTAACCTTCTGCTTGATAGGTTTGGCATTGGGTAGCAACGAGAGATGGTGTAGTACTAGCTCTAGATCTAACCCTGGCATATCCAAGTAGGACCATGCGAAATTGATCATCCTTGCCTTGAATAAACTGATGAATTGTTCTCTCTCCTTAGGGGTGAGTGATTTTTCCAAGTATATGTTCTTTGGGTTCTTGTCTTCTCCCAAATTGACTTCCTCTGTTTCTTCTGCTAGTAATGTTGATTTCTCCTCTGTCAAGGGGATGAGTTCCTTCTTTCCATCTTCTAGCACCTCAATGAGGTTTTTGCTAGAAGATACGTCTTGTTTTTTCTTTTTATCATTCTTTTGTTCTTTTTTCTTTTGTGGACTGGAAAGAGGAGCTTCCTCCCCGAAATATGCCGCTCTGTCGAGGTTAATGGAGAAGCTTTCCTTGTGGTCTCCTGATGGAATGCCTTTCCTAAGTCCCATGAAATGAGCTATAGCCTCATCATTCTCGAAGACATCTAAATCAGGTGGTCCTTGTTGATCCCACTCTATGAGCTCAGGGTGTACAAGACATATACTTTCACAGTTGTTTGGCTCTGGTTGACTGAAAGGGACTACAGATATAGTTCCTACAAAACTGGACTGTGATGTGGACGCACCACTTGAGGTCTGATAAATGACATGCTTGTCTATGTAGGGTTGTTTGGTAATGGTCAGTTGGTCAAATAGGTCTGCTAGATTTATGATAGTGTCTGACTGAGGGGAATAAATTGGGATCAACGGTTCGGAGTCATGAAGGGATCTCCACTCATACTTGTGGGAGTCAGTCTCGATAGAGTGCTCATCAGATGTCTCACTTCCTTGGTTATCATCGATTGCTATGTGGAGGTCTATTTGGGTTTGTGTGGTTCCCTCTTTGGCGGGCAACAACTGTGCTAATATGTTGCTTATTAAGACATGTTTTGTGTTGTGCCCCTGGTGCCTCTCTGTTGTTTGTTCCTGATCAACTTGAATGTCTTGGATTACAGGATTGGTGCTTTGTTGTCCATAGCCCAACCTTCTCGTGTTTCTCTAGGTTAGTGGGAGAGGCAATTCCATTATGCCTTGTTGTCTTTCCCGCAGCTTGGTTGTACCATCGTACCCAAATCGTTGTATCATTGTATAACCTTTACCATAGTTTGACAGGGGTAGTGGCAGCTGGATTGTCTTTGGTGGATCTTGGTATAACCAGGTATTGACATCTTGTTCAAATGGCTTTTCTTTCGCTATGTCTCCCCATCGGACAAAGGCTGTGGGTGGACATTTGAATAGAACAGGCTATAGAGTTTCTGTTGCAATAACAGGTTGCGGCATGCCATAAGTTCTTGGGCTTTGAGGCATGTGTGTGGTGGTAAAAGCCTCTTCATATATGTATTCACCATAGCCCTTGTCTGTGAAGGATATCTTGCCTGCTTTCTGTGTGATATCTTTAAGATTTGAATATGAAGAGGAGGGAATACTTGCGTCCTGGTTAATGAATATCTTTCCTTCTGTCCACGTGACATCCTTGGGATTCGAATATGAAGAGGATGGGATGCTTGCATCTTGGTTTGATGGTACCTAGTTATCAGTGCTAATTTGGACCACATTACAATATTGGAAAGGATTGGGATCTCCCTCCATGATGATCTCCTCTCCCTGGTGTGGGAACTTGATGCATTGATGGTATGTCGAAGGTACAACTTGCATTTCATGTATCCAAGGTCTCCCTAGTAGCATGTTATATCCCAACTCAAGGTCTAAGATTTGGAAGGGCGTGTTTTTTACCACAGGACCAATATGAACAGGTAGAATGATAATACCTTTAGAGGACCTTTCCTCTTCATCATAAGCTCTAATTTTTATCCTCCTTATGACATCAATGCTTGATTCTGAATAGCCCAGTTTCTTGATTAACTTTAGAGTACAAATGTTTAACCCATCTCCACCATCAACAAGGACCCTACGGATAGCACTTTTGTGGACCTAGACAAGTAAGTGCAAAGGATCATTATGCAGGGGTTTATGCGGCGGCACATCATAGTTTGTGAATGTGGCATGTTTGTTAGCAGCTATATGGTTGACCATCATTTGAAATCTCTTGGGTGTTATGTCCCTTGGGATAACTGCATTCTGAAGGGCTTGGTCAAGTGCCAGTTTATGCTGCAGAGATATGCGCAATAGGTCAAACATGGAGATCTAGGCAGGTGTGCGCTTTAGTTGGTCCACTATTCTTGTCTGTGGATCTAAGTTTGCTTTAGGATTGGCAGATATAGTAGGTGAGGATGGTAATCCTTGCAAGATGACTCTGGCGTGACGCATTGTTACAACACAATTATTACCTTAGTCTTTGATAGTGATTGTAGCGACATGGCTATCTGAAGGATTGAGGCAATTGATAACATTATCACTGTTGGCATACGTATAGTTAACTTGTTTTTCTTGTCCACCAGACCCGGAGGCTTTTCCCTTGTTGTGATCATGAAAAGTATCATTGAAAATAATGTGATTAGTTGTGCCTTTGGTTTGGGTATTCGTCACATCGATGATCCCTATGTCAATTAGATCTTGGATAGCGTGTTTCAATTGGTAACAGTTAGCCATTTTGTGCCCTTTCACCAGATGAAACTCGCATAAATCTTTGTCATTATACCACCTTGGTTTGTTTTCATCTTGTTCAAAGTCCTTGATTTCTGGGAGAGTGATAGTGTTTGATTGTATCAACTTGCGCAAAGATGATTCTATCGGCTCTCCTAATGGTGTGAAATCTCGTTGCTAGAATTGAAACCGTGGTCTGCATTGATTCTGTTGTTGACTGTTTGACGTAGCAGCCGCTTGTACAGGGGGAGGTTAGTTTTGGGTGTATGCTTGTTGAGTGGGCCCTGTGGGTTTTTGGTTGGCCACAGGTGTGCCTTTCAGTGACACCTTGGGTTGTGCATAGTTGACTGTCTTCACATCAATGACACCATCGCTAGTGACATTTTTTTTTTGTTCCACCACTTAGCTTTGTCCATTGTATTTTTGTTTGTATTCGTTTGTGTGGGATCTGCAAGGATTCCTTGTTTGACTAAGTTTTTCTCACAACGAACTCCTCTTTTGATGAGTTGTGTGAAGTTCAGAGCTAACTATAACTCTCTTGTGAATGACATGTCTGGAATTAGATTGTCAACAAACATGACTATTAAGTCTTGTTCGGGCACATCATATGTTATGCGGTTTGCCGTATTCCTCCATCTCTGTAGGAATTTCACAAAATACTCTCCATCCTTTTGTTTGATATCGCAAAGGTCCTTGATGCTGACCTTGCGCTCGATGTTATGATGGAAGTGAGCTATGAAATTTTCAACCAGTTCACCCCAAGACTGAATGCCATGAGGTATATGCGAGAACCATTCCATTGCTGGTCTAGCCAAGCTTTGTGGGAACAGTCTCATTATGTGCGACTTTGATGCAACTAGCAAAAAACTCTTAGATATGTTCAATAGGGTTGGTATTGCCCCTATATTTTTCAAATTTTGGTACCGAGAAGTGAGTTGGGAACAGAGACATTTGTAGAGAATGATCGAAGGGGTATGGGTATAAATACTCTGCGGTGTAGGATTTGGTTTGCCCCTGATTCTGCATATCCATCATTTGGGTTTGAAGGGTTTGCATTTGTTGCATCAACATGTCCGTTTGGTTCTGAGGCTGATGTGTAACGATGTTCCTCTGTGCTATAGTGGGTATGAGGCTGCGTCTCTGTGTCCCTTGAGTAGGAGCATAGGATTTCATCCTAGGGGCTTGGTATTGATTTCCCACTGAGTGATTTGTAAATGGGGGCACATGGGTAGCCCATGGTGGGTTTTGATGTGTTTGTTGTTGTGATTGAAACTGGGGTTGAAACTACTGGGGTAGATATTGCTGCTGCTGAGGTTGGGGTTGAAACTGGGGTTGTTGTTGCAGAGGTTGGTTTTGAGGCAATTGAAGCTGGGGTTTCTATTGCGGGGGTTGGAATTGAGGCAACTGAAGCTGGGGTTGCTATTGCAGGGTTTGGAACTGAGGCAACTGAAGCTAGGGTTGCTATTGCGGGGGTTGGAATTGAGGCAACTGAAGCTGGGGTTGCTGTTGCGGAGGTTGGATTGATGTCAGAATGGGCAAAGATGTAGCCTTGGGTGGGCATTGACTGTAATTCATTCCTGCAAAGATGGACCCCTGTGGGCATGAGGTGTTGTTCCCAAGACTACTGTGAATTTACTACAACAACAACATAGTTTTAGAATAGTTGGTGTTTGGTGGGATGGAAGGCATAGCATGAGAGCTTGATTGTCCTAGCCATGATACCAAAGGTGGAGGCATACTAGTGACCATGGGTGCACTTAGTTGCAAGCCTGTCATGCCTTGAGTGGAAGATGTGCTGGCCTGGGTCGAGTCATTGGTTTGACTGGATATAGTCTATGTCAATGTGGGTAATACCAATGGTGGAAAGATTGGAGATATAACAAGTAGTATCTGAGGAGGCTGAGTAGTGTTTTGACCTGCGAGAGGGTTTTCGGGCCATATAGTCGATACATTGAATTCAGCGGGGAGTTTGACTCCCTTCTTTATTAGCATGGCCAAGTAACATTCAGGGTTCCTCTCTACAACAACGTCAACTACTTTTGTGGAATAAGCATCTTTCTCCGCATCTTCAAGTTCTTCTTCTGTGATATATTGGAAAAAGGCTACCCCACGAGGTTGTTCAATGAATAGAGCAGAACTGGTATTCATGAAAGGATCATTCTTTTACTCTGTTTCCCAAGTAGGGAATCAGTTGATATATGACTCATCAGGTTGAGTTCTAGCCTTAGACCTTGTGTAAGGGCCTCCATGAGGTGTTTGAGACATAGTGCGGTCCAGGTTTTGTAACTAAAACAAGTGATATAAAGCAAACAAGGAAGAAGATCCTTTCTAAGGAAGTCCGAGTTATGTTTTGGAAAAGGGTAATTCTAAGGATAGATTTTGATATAAATTGATCTCAAAGTGGTGATGATAAAAAGATAAGATTTTCCGACCTTTGTCTTGGACAAAGTCACTTTGATAAAGATGATGATGTTTGATGTGATGAGATCAAGGTTTTTCGAGTTTGAGCTTTCGAACTAACAGTGTTTTTGACAATAATTGTGCTTTACAGAGAAGGGATAATCTTTAATGTTTTGAAATTCACACAATGTTCTTCATGTTTTCCTAGGATAGCCACTAGTTTTGGACACCAAATGAAGAATTCTTTCAAGATATTAGGTTAAAACTAGAACATAGTATCTTTGGTCAATTACGGTACAACTTCACCGATTATGGTAAAGTGAACAGTCGATTGCAGTAGTTTATCACTGACTGCGGTAATAAACACTATGATTGCGGCAATAGACAAGTTAATTGCAGCAGAATTCCTTCAATTGTGGCACAATGCAGGCAATTTCAGTAAAAGAGGAACAATTTAAAAAAGACTAGAGGATAAGTATCACTGCTTGACAATTTTGGAATTTTTTGGAACAATGCTTCTGGTTTGCAAGATAGTTGATGTTGACAACCCTAGACTTCAACACGTTTGACTCATTTTGACAGTTTGGATGTTTTGTTTTGCATTTTTTAGAAATTGATCAAAGAAACAAGCACAATAGACACTGTATTTTGAAGAATGAAGACTGACACTGTGTATGTTCTACAACTTTTTTCAAGTTGCAAGGTTACCACGAGGTCTCAACAATGAACAGTCAGATTAATCTAGGTTAATGGCTTCAGAATACAATGTTATAGGCCCAATGCTTGAATGTCTGTTAGCTCATACAACAATTGTCACGCTACTAGGACACGAAGGTCCATGATGTAGGTGCCCGTGTTTTTGCCGTTTCCAGGTATTGTTGCCATGAAGTGAAGATCTCTTTCACTACACAAATACTGTGGGACATATGTTGGGAATCTTAGGGGGAAATTCTGCAACCCCTTGCACTATAATAAGGTACCTATTCGAAGGTAAAATGGGTTGGCCTCTAATTAATCAAGGTTGTAGTAAGGGTCTGTGGTGTCTCTCCAATCGGTTTATACGTGCGTGACTCACTTAAGAGCCCAGTTGATCACGCTGGCTCCTTGGGGATATTCACCCAATCCAGACTATCACCAACACGCCTCCCCTGAGCTTGGCTAGATAAGACAAAACTTTGGTTCAGACCTTGTTTATATACCGATCAAAAGGATTACCAGTTTAAGGTCATTCTCTGAGGAAAAAGCGCTTTCCCCGGACAGGCCTTTCTAAAAAATATAAAGGTTTGTAATCTAACAGTTTGTGCAAGTGCACCCAAAACTCAAGACACAAGGTAAATCAATTAAGCTCCAAAGTTTGAAATGTGAACTAAGCTACACCACCATACAAGTACCAATGTTCAATTTTAAGCCCAAAAAGTAGGTGTTGATTTCTTGTTCATTTTTAATGGACCAATTTGAGAGATTTTTTGCCTTTGTTCAATTTTAGTCCCCACGTCAATTTTAAGCCCAAATCCAAAATGTGAGATGTGAAAAGTTTGGCAAGCACTGTTCTTTTTAAACCCAAATCGACAAATGAATTCCTTTTAGTTTTCTTAGATTAGACAGGTTAGTATTGAAAAGGATTCTTGCAAAATGAGAGTATATGTAACTTTAAAACAATGAATGATGCTTACCAACAACTTACTCTTCTCTATTCTCGGTGATTTGTCCAGTCCTGCATAGAAAACTAGAAAATGTCAGTTTAGAAATGAATGGACAGAAGATTTGGATTTGATGTGAAATATTTCTTGCGATTGTGGCAAAGTACTGGCAAGTGTGACAAATATCTAGCAATTACGGCAAAGCACTGTCAACTGCGGAGAAGTTCTGTCGATTGCAGCCCGGATCGGGCAAATGCGGCAAAATAATGACGATTGCGGCACAGATTAGGCAATTGCGAAAAAGTACCAAAAGAAATAAGATAGAAAATGATAGAATAATACTGTGAAAGCCTGCAATCAATTGCAGTATTAAACCAGTCGATTGCGATACAGTTTCATCGATTGCGGTAAAATACCAGCAACTGCGAAATAACATGAATATAAAAAAAAAGATAGATTTTTAGATTTGCGACCGTACGGCCATGGTTGATCAATCCTGTTTGTCATCTGCAAGAGATATTTGGGCTGTTTGTTTCACATCGGGTTCACCAAAATGTATGCCTCCTTCTTTCGTGATCCGTGGATTCCCAAGCTTTCCAAAGGCAAGGGTTAGTAGCAAAGGTTTTACAAATGATATAAATCAAGTACACAATACTACTAAAATGAATAACAATGAAACGTATTCAATAAAATGTACAAGCAAGAGAAAGGAAAACAAATGAATGCAAACCCCACAATGCTTGAAGCTTCTATTGTTTCTCTCTACTCCTTCCGAAACGCTGTTCTTGATGCTCAGTATTGGTGGGACAGTGTCTATGACTTGAGAAGTGTCGAGAATTTGCTAATTGAAACGAGTGTGTGATCGTAAGATGAATTGAATGCTAGAACCAAACTGACATAGTAATGGTGCACGAGAGATTGAAATCCTGGATCCTTCAAATGGTTATGAAGGGTTTATTATATAGGAATTTGTGATGATATGAACGGTTGAGATCAATCCCAGAGATAGGGAGATGAATGGTTGAGATTAAAAGGAACTGGAGAAGCCATCAGTAAACTCCACCTCTTCATTTGGTAAAGAGGAGATAGAGTTTGGTT
>MU222711.1:604908-616308 GCA_018584345.1 Thuja plicata
ATTGGAGTTATCTCTTTGAAGATAAATGAATATTTAATTCATTTATTTAATTAATGTTTTCAACATGTGAGATAATTGAATTCTTTTTGATTTAGAATTGCTTTATTGAATGAAATTAAATTAATTTGAAGAATTTAATTAGTAAGTTTAAATATTTGAATTTAAACTATAGGAAATTGAATTTAATTAATTAATTAATGGTAATTAATAAATTAAGGTTAATTAATTAATTAAAATTAATTATTTAATTAATTTTGAGAATTTGATTAGATGATTTGGGGAATGAATTTAGAGGAAAATAGATGATTAATTAACAATTAAAAAACTATTAATTAATAGATGAAAATTAGTATTTTTAATGTAAAGTCGCAAGCCTGTCCATTTTCGGGTGTCTACAGTAAGAACTATGGATTTTGCATGATTTGATATTGTTACAGTTAGACTTATAATCAATTTTATTATGTTTATCTCATGTTATGATTACATTTATGGTTATGGATTACTGACAATACTGACACCATATTTATATGCACATGGATCATATGTATGCTTTTACTTTGTGTATAATGCGATTTTATGGTATAAGGTGGGGTCGTAGTTACTTGTGTGTGAGACCCACACAACCTACCATTCTCAACCATTGCTTGTTATATATTATATGTATGCACATGTTCGTCTTTGTGATGACAAGATTTCAAGTACCAGACATCGTCTTCCCTGAATTGGCAAGAGTGAGCATGCCCTATCGCAACGTCTCAATTGTAAGAGGGGAGAGATAATGAACAGGTCCAAAGCCCCAACTTAAACCATTTATTATCCTAATCAGCAGACAAGATTCTATGTCTTCACCCTTTGAAATCTGTCAAGTGACGTGAATTCGGGAACCTTTCCTTGGGTCTGAGTTTTGCTTATTTTGTTTATGTCGGGTTTTTAGGTTGTATGGTTGGTTTAAGGTTATTCGTGTTAGAATAAAAATTGGGTTGTATATTATTAATGTCATATTTATTTAAATCATGTAATTATTGAATGACTAATCAAGGGGTTTAATAAAAGTTAATTAAAATTCCTTTGTTGATTTAATATATTTAAATGGAATTCATAACTTTTATTAAAGGTGTAATAAACTTTTAAGTTCAAAATTGAATTAAAGTTGTTTTTTTGGAGGATAAAGATGATCTTTTTTCGTAAAATCAAATCTTTTGATTCCAAAGTCAAACTGGAGTTACTTCTAACCGTAGGGGTAAGTTTACAAAACCCTAGGTTAGTAGTATTTTTCTATTTTAGGAAATTTTTGGGCTCTTTTCAAGAATACAAAAGTTGAGGGATTTGAGCTCTAAATCTTGCCAAGGAGGAATTTCTGGAAGTTAAAGAACAATTTGGATAGCTTGCTTGTTTGCTACTGGATCAGTGGTTTTAGAATTGTGAGGATTTTGAGGTAGGATCCTAAATCTGGGTTTCTGTGTGTATGTTTCAATGTAAATATTTTATTAGGAAAGTTGTATTTTTGCTTTTAGATTAGTTTTGGTAGTTGGATTTTGTTTGAAACTTTTTCTTTGTACCCTAGGATGGATTAAGATTATTCGTGTGGATTCAAAATGGTAGTAAACAAATTAGATAATCCAAATCTGTGATTTTTTGTAAATTAAGAGTTATCCTTAGAAAATTAATTTGTGTTCATGAGAAATTCCCCAAAGTTAATTTAATGCACAATCAGAGTTAGAAATTATAACCCATTTGATTAGAAGGCCAAAGATATTTAATATGTGTATTTCTCCCTTATAAAACCTTATAGTTTTGGTTGTAAAATTAATTTAAAATAATAATAAAATCATTTTTTAATACTGTTGGTTATTTTTACTGTGTTTTGTATTTTATTTAAAAGTTATAAAAAAGAGGCGTATATATATTGTGTATATATAAAATAATAAAGTTTATATTAAAAAAGAAAAATAAATAAATAAAAAAGAATTGATGGGGGGTGGGGGGGTCCCATTTCCCCACCCCCGTGCTGCTCATAGCAGCTAGGTTGTCGGCGACAGTCTAGACTGCCTAAGACAGTCGTAGCTGCCTATGGGAGCTAGGCTACCCGTGACAGCTAGGCTGCCTGCGACAGCTAGACTGCCTACGACAGCCATAGACCGCCACTACGACAGCCTAAGGGCCCCCCGCCTCCCTTGGAATTGGGGTGTGGGGCACGTCCCCCCCCCAAATGTTAGTTTATTTTTTTAATTTAAAATTAAATAAATTTTAATTTAGTATAATTAAAAATATTTTTTTATTACATTATTTAAAATATCTTTTTTTAGTAATGTTTTGATTTAATTAGTTTTAAAGTATTGTTAAACTTATTTAATATTAATTAATGTTAAATGAGCTTTAGATATTAAGACTTGTATTTTTAACTTAGTTATAATATTAATTAATCTAATATTAATTAGTATTTCTTTTATTATTAATTAATAGGAATTATTAATTGGTGATTAATGTTTTAATTTCTTATTGCTTATCGTGTCTTTTCCATGTTTAAATGTAGTCTTCGTTTGGGATTTTGGGGAAACTACGTTGGCTCCTAGGGAAATGTACCAGAGGCTGGGGGTGTGTATTATGTTATTGCGTTTCTATTTTGTTTTGTGGCTTAGTATCTATTCGATTATCTTTCCCCAATTGGTCGTCTTAAGCTCGTGTGTAAGTGAACTTGCAAGTGTGCGTATTTACTTATTTTTTTGGTTCGAGAACCAATGCGTGCTCCTGATGGTCTTATGGGGAACTAAATTTTGACTATCATGCTTGTACGGTACTTTTGAGATTAATGATCACTACGAGCTTAGGGTAGGTAATCTAGTGTCTAAGGGGGAGTGGATTGCAATGAGGGACAGGACCCTAAGAGCTTGCTAGGGTAACTCATTGTAAGTTACTTAATAAGTGATAACCTAATCCACTATGGGGTTTAAAATGAATTAATAAGATGTTTTTATTCCTTGCCCATGCCTTGAGTTCTTTTATAGACTAGGATGGGAGTGGAATAAGATGCTTGATTTGATCTTTCATAGTTAGTACCCTTGTCTATACGAGAGGTTACTAATACCGCATAGAGTCACTAGGGGCCCGGGGGTCCAACGAGACTATGAGGGTCACTTTAGAGTTGACTTGTGTGATGACACTTCCCCATATTCATTTCACATTTTCTACATGTGTTGGTTGCCTCTAGGTTTATAGGTCTTTACCTGTTTAGTTGGAAATGTACCTTGTGATAGAGAGCTTGCTAGATCCCTTGTTTAGTTCTACTTTGTGTCTGGTTTGTAAACCGATTGGGATATGTTGTTATTTCCTCAGCACGGTGGGAGTGGAACATTTAGGTGTCACGAGGACTGGTGGTAGTGATCCTCTTTACCATTGGAGACCTCGACATCCTTGTACCATTGATGGTGATCTTGTTGTAGATGTACTTCTTTGCGACATCTTAGGAGATATGCTCTTATCTTTCTTAAGTTTTTTATCATATCATCTATACGTATTTCAATTATGCTATTTATGGAGTAATGTATTGTACTTCATGTTTAATTATAATTACATACCTTGTGACTTGTGCAACAGATGTCATTTCTTTGGATATACCTTATGGTATCAAAATTAATCATATCATTATTTATGAGATGTTGTACTTGTTAATCATTTTGTACTTTGGCATATTTATATTTAGTCTTTAATTAATTTATGAGTAATTCCTACGTTATGGAACCCTTAAGAATTGTATCCTTGTTGAGTTTACTTTATGTTCATGTTTTGTGTTTTGTTGTAATTGCTTCTGCTTAATTAATCATCTTGAATGTAAACTTAAAAAAATAATTTATGTAAACTTAGTTACTTGTTATAGGTTAATTTATCTTGGTTCCCTAGCGAGACATTACACAGCGCCTCTTAATCCTGATTTGGTGTCTAGGTCTGATTTTCCTCCCTAGATCTACTTTGAGTAGTTTACATTTTCATGATGGAATTTACTAAATCACATTGGTGTATTATTTCTCATGTGATCACATTTCTTCTTACTTTCATTTATCAAAGTCATATGATGGATACTAGTTTCTTGCATTTCATGTTGCTTGCATTCCTTCATGGTACTCTTGTATATGGAATTATGATAATTTCAAATATTCTTCCATATTTTAATTCATTTTTTTCAAGACTTTTATCCATGTTACATGTAGTTATATAATAAAATTCTCAATAAAATGCATGACATATGTTGAGTTCATAAGAGTCTTTGTAGAAAATGATAAATCTAAAGATGACATTGACATAAACAACATAAGTACCTCTCCTAGGTTATATTTTTATAATGAAGATATAGATCATACTCCTAATAATACCACATTAGGGAGTCCTAGATCCCCTCTCCCAAAGTTAATTCGGTGCAAGAAACTAATAATGCTATTTTATACACTTCTTTAGATCCTATTTCATCTCCTAGAGTTTCTTTTCTTTATCTAAGTAATTTTTATAATGATGATGTTATGCATTGTCTTCATGATTTATCTCCCAAGGTAATATTAAGTAAGGATGAAGATATTGATAAACCTTATTCTTCTTCCCAACCTAAAAAGTATGTGACTAATGACAATAGGATTCCTAATCTCCGTAAAGAGATCAATCCTCTTATTATTCCTCCTTATACCACGCATTTCCACAAACCTCAAGATCAATGTCCTTCTCCTTCTCAACTAAAGGATAATTATAATGTAGGCTATGATATTACCTCTCAACAAGGATATAGTGGACAACGTCTTGACATTAATAAACAAGTAATAATGGTCCCTATAGATCCTCCTACACAAGCACTAGATCAGGTATATGATTTATAACTCAAGACAACATTTTGTCTTCTAACCTGATTCATTCTTCTTCTTCATCACAACTTAAACCTCCTTGTTTATTAATCCTTTTTCCAACCCCATCACATCACAACACTCATTTAGATGAGTGTTTGGCTTTGGATAAAACAATATTTTGGAGACTTAAATATGATACCAAAATTTGATTTCCTTTCCAAAAAACCAAAGACCTCATAATGGTGATTTTCATTGTCTTTTTCATCATAGTAATACACATTCTCTTGTTTATTGTATTAAATTTAGACAATGTTCAAGATTTAGTAGATAGATGTCTTATTTGTTTACCAACAAATCTTATAAATTTTCTTAATATATAAAATGTTGTGCACTAGCATTTTCTTCACCTATTGTGTTGCTTTGTACCATGTGACAAAAGTGGCCTTCCTTCATTGGGTTTTGTTTTTTACATATAGGTATGCTTTCATTTTCAATATCTCCTTGTGAGAAAAAAAATAGGTCTCTTTTCCTTGTCTTTCCATTTGGGGGATCAAGAGTTCTCTCTTCCATTCTTTATCATTTCAAAGAATATATTATCCCTTTTTTTCTTACATATTGTATACCATGATGTCCTTCCTTACATGGAATTATTTGTTCTACACAAGGATCTTGATCTGTTTAGGATATGGACATCCTTGTGTACAATCTCTTCCTCGCTTGGAAGTGTATGTCTACTATAAAAGATCTATTATTTAGGATGTATAATAAGTTATTATTTTTCCTTGTCTTCACCCTTGGGAGGCAAGGTTTCTTATCTCAATCCCTTATTTTTTTCCTAAGGATCCACTTTCCTCGGTAGAGTGGTGTTTGTTTACCATGTGACATCCTTTTTTTGACCTTACGGCAAGACATATTGTCAATTAGTGCCAAAACACTTAGTCATTACAGTGTTGATCGAGCCATCAGCTTCAAGTGCAACCCGAGCAATTATAGTGTAACCCGAGCAGTGGTAGTGTCAAATGAGCAGACAATGGAAATCAGTATTACTCGAGTGATCAATGTGACCCGAGTACACAATGTAGCTCAAGTGCCAGAGATTACTACGTTGCATGAGTATCAACATAATGCCCGAGTGCCAGTATCTCACCCGAGTGGTTTATTGGACCCGAGTATCAATATTGGGCCGACTTAGTTGTTATTGCTGGATATTAATTTATATTATGGAAGCTGACTTACATAGGTATTTGATTTGGATAAGATATATATATGTAAGATACTTTATTTATCCAAATATGTGTAGAAATAAATATATATATGCAAATATGAAGAGACAGTTTGATTAGAAGACTACATAAGTGTAAAGGCACAAGAGAGACTCATCTATCACATTAAGGTGATTAGTTTTTATATCAAAGGATCTTATTCAGCAAATCAGAGTTGCACAGAAGATCATCTACTGGTTCATCCTAATAGGCGCATCAACAAAATCCTTTAACAAGGTGGACTTAACAGTCCTTTAAAAATATCCTAATAGAGTTGCATACTGAAGTGTATTGTACAAATCCTTTCACAAGGTGGACCTAATAGTCCTTATTGCTCCTAACAGGTTAGGCCATCAAAAGTGGTCAATTGTAAGCTTTAACAAGCTAAATTTATACTGCAGTACTAAATCTTGTGGGTACCATCCCCACCCTAGTTTTACTTTCTATTTGGAAGGTTTCTGGGTAACCAAATATTGTGTCAAGTGTTGTGGATGTTTATTAATTTTCTATTCTATGCATGCAATCAGATTAGATAATCTAATAAAGGATTAAAGAGATTAAGTTTTATTGGTTCTTGATTCACCCCCCCCCCCTCTCAGTCGCCTAGACTCAATATATTTCCAACAATTGGTATCAGAGCTAAAGGTTCTCTTAATATAATTTTAACAGCTTGAGAAAAGATTAGAGGCTATGGAAATATATAGACTAGAGAAAGCCATTGAAAATGAAAAGATAGATCTACAAGTGGCCATGGATCAGATTAGAAAACTCAAGGAGAAGCTCTCTCTTTCCCTAAAAAGAAGAAAAGATTTAGCAGTGCAGATGAATGATAAAAGTTACATAGAAGAAAGAATTGAAGACTTATGCAAGGAAAGAAGTTCTAAAGAAATAGATGCAACCATTGAAGACCTACTTGCAAAGAATCTCAATCTACATGAAGAAGTCAGAAAGTTGAAGAGAGAACAAGAAATTCATTCAGTCATAATATGTGAAGTCATGGAACAAAAGAGCCAAGAAGAAAATGACAGAGAAATGGCACAAGAAGATAAAAGATTGTTGAGTACAAGATTAGAGGAAAAAGAAAATGAAATCCATCATTTGTCACTTCAGCAAGTAGATATGATAAATAAACTCAATAGTTCAAATCAAGAAGTTATCAATCTAAGGACTGAAAATGAAAGACTGCAGAATGATCTCAATACTGAAAAGTAAACCAATGAGAGTATGATGAATTCATAGGCAAGCATGGATTAGTTGATAGAGAAAACTCAATTCAGACATAATGGAAAGACTAGATTAGGTTATATTGAACAAGGTGAATCCTCACAACCAGGAACTCAAAAGAACAACAAACCTGGTAGTAATCATTGTGGCAAGTTAGGGCACACAACAAATAAGTGCTGGAGCAATGGAAAGTCAAATTTTAATGGTAAATGCTACAGATGAAAAAAAAATGGACATAGGGCAAGTGAATGCATCAAGAAACCCAATTTTGAAGGAAAATGTTTTAATTGTTACAAACAAGGTCACAAATCTTCCAAGTGCAGAACTAAGAAATGGAACCCTGCTGAACAACTAGCTATAGAATTTTTTGGTTGGGATTACAACACATGGAGCAGATGTTGTCATTGTGGTGAATATGGGAATATTGGTGCAAATTGTGCAAAGAATCACCTCAGAAAAATGAATCCTACTAAGAGATGTTATGTGTGTAAACAACTCGGTCATCTAAGCAAGAATTACATGAACAAAGAAAAAGTGGATACTGGTTTTGAGAAAGGCAAAGCAAAAGTTTCTGAAATCAGAACTCAGATGAGTTAGTAGTGGGTAAGGAAATCTCCTCAAAATTTAGATCAAAACAATGAAGGATCGAATGACACCCAAAGCAGTGAGTTGGGTGGATCTACCATCTTTGAATAAATATGCAAGGAGATAACTAGAACTATACATACAAGCCATCATACATCAGTTCCAAACACGCTAGCAAGTCCAAATCAACATATTGATGCACTAGGATACATTATGGTTTTAACCAAGTCAGGATCTCAGTTACAACAGAGCAACTCTGGCTTAACCAAGTTAAGTCGGGTCATATGGTTTTCACCGAGCTTCATTCTTATCTATGCCAACTACCATGTACAGAGTATTTAATAAAAACTCAACAGTAAAATATCTTATAAAACTTCATATGGTTTTCACCGAGCTTCATTCTTATCTATATCTTCATATGGTTTTCACCGAGCTTCATTCTTATCTATGCCAACTACCATGTACAGAGCATTTAATGAAAACTCAACAGTAAAATCTCTTATAAAAGATTTTTAGGAAGAGTTATTGTTTACAAATTTTTCAGTTTGCAGAGCGATTCAAAGAAAATTTGTGTTCGAAAGCTTTAACCTCCAAGCATTATGGTGTCTACATCTAGAAAAAAGGTTAAGAAAGGATCCAAGATGTTGGTGAGGAATGTTGTCCTGCGAACCTCCAAAGTTTAAGCTTCATCCAACGATTGCAGAGGAGATAGATCCGATGGGAGCTCATTCCTAAATTCATTCAAAGGTACTATTGATCAACAATATATAGGCCTTCTATCATTGCACCATTCAATATATAGGTACATTGGAAATGAATAAAGCATATGAGAAAATTTGTGAAGCTGGGAATCTGAAGCCATAACATAAACACCTCAAAGTCAAGGGTTTGATTCATATCATGCATATGCCACAAAACTTTTAGATAAAGTGGATTAGGTTTATTCAGAGCCATATTCACGACATGCATCTATGGATGGAACAACCAATGAAGATAACCAAGACAATGGTACACCATATTACAGGGTATCCTATGCTTGACAAGCCAAAAGATACCAAAACCCTACACCAGGATGACCTAGCCAAGAAGAATCTTGTTGAGTGGGACGAAAGAGGCATGAGATTAAATGGAGTTACAGACATGGAATTGAAGTTTTGGATTCATGTAATTGTGCGCAAAATCTATAGTTCTATTTGACCAAACAACGTACCATGTGAGGCTGTGGACTTGGCATACAAAGAAGTCAAGAACAACCTTTCATTCGACCTTGCCGAGTTGCAGCTCATCAAATTGAGCAAGAACATGGAAAGCATCCGGGCATCAAAGACCAATCCATGTAAGTTTGGTTCACTTCTGGTCTACATATTCTTTTATATTCAAAATTATTTCCCTTCCAAAGGCACAATTGTTTGGAAGAAGGACAGACCCATAGTTTATCAGATAAATGATTTCATAGTAGAATTAGGAGACAATTTTGAGAGCATCATGGATGCATGCTTTGAGGATTTTAGAAAGAAGATGCATAATAGATATAGAATACCTAAACAATTGGTATACGATAGAAGATGATGAACCTGAAAAGGAAGAGGAAGAGATAGAAGCAGAACCTCCTAAGAAAAAGAAGAAGGTAGCCCCCAAGTAGAAAACAAAGATCTCTACCCCTGTCATCATTACAAGAAGATCTAGAAGGAAACTTATATTGCCAAAGGAAGATGAAGAAGAAGATACAGTAATATTCAAGAAACCCCCACCTACCTTTGAGAAAAAGGTTGAAGATTTGAAAGGAGGCAGTGGTATGAGTTCTCTAAAATCATTGAAATATGCTTCCATAACTAAGGATGAACAGAAGGAGATTGACGAAGCGGTTCTCTAAAATCATTGAAATATGCTTCCATAACTAAGGATGAACAGAAGGAGATTAAGGAAGCATTCGTAGAGAAAATGGAAAGATGGAAGTATGATCCATCTAAATTGAAAAGTCATATGACTAAATATCTGTTCAAAGAAATATCTATTCCCTGGAGCAATGCAGTTTGAAGAGAAAAGGATATTAGGGAACATACCTTGAAGCAAGTCATGCCATCTATGACTGATATATAGGTTAAAGAGGCTATAACCAAATATGATAACTATCACACTCCAAGGTTTAGGACCTTTCAGATCTTGAACAAGAAAATAGAAGATGTTGTGCAGTCCGCAACAAAGATATAGAAGACAATCTATTTTTGAAATCAAAGGAGATGATAAGGCAGAGGTATCGAGTACATACCCCAAGGTAAAGACTAATGATGAAGAATTACTTGAGGTGGAAACTATTGAAGAATCCAATGCAGAGCAAATAGTGGTAGAAGTGATGGCATCCTTGCCCCAATAACCTATATAGAACATCCTATCTCCAAGCAAGGATAAAACTACAAAATCTACATATGAACTAGTAGGAATCGAGCATCAGGCTCCACCTACTATTGGGATAAGCCTAAATAAGTGATAGAAGGTCACTGTGAATGTTTCTACAGTGAGCATTAATGCTATAGTTGGTGCAGCAAAAGTTAATGATCCACTGGATACTGAAGTCAAGGATGTTAGTGGAAAAGGTAAGGAAATTGTTCCTTCACCCAATCCCAAGGTCAAAGGAAAAGGGAAGGAAACATATTCTAATGATATTGATCTTGAGGAAGATATTGTGATTCCAAATTGGGATCCATCCAACTTGATAGTAGAGAAGATGGATATACTAGGGGAGCTATGGAAGAAAATAGCTACAAAAAAAAATCTCCGAGCAGAAAAGAAGAGAAATAGAGTGCTAGAGGACATAAAAGGTATATTCCTAGGTGCAATAGAAATAGAAATTGAAGAGAATGAATCTATTATGGACCAACTTGTTAATATAGTCCACAAGTTCAATAAAGATTTAAGTGGTCAAGCGAAACTACTGCAGAAGGCAGAAAGGAAGTTTGAGAATAAAGTTCTAGAGAATATTGCAGGTAAAATTGCAATAGATCAAGTGAAGCTAAACACTCTCATTAGCTCTCTAAAAACCACAGTAAATAATGTAGTGGCATTATTTGTAAAGTTGAGTGATACTTCCAACTTTACCATGGAAATCAAGACCAAGCTGACAAAGATAGACACAGATTTGAAGGAAAGTGCAAACCAGCTGGCACTTAACCCTAGTTCAAGTTCAACACATTTTGTGAAGATCAAGTATCTAACTAATATGCAGGCATAACTACTAAGGGAAGAAGCAAGAACAAGGGAATCCCTTGAAGCTATGCAGAGTCAACTCCTTCCACACATCTATTTAATGCAGAAACACATTGCTCACGCAAAGACACTCATACACGACAACAACTTTTCAGTTGCAGAGCTTATGATGGAGTTGTTAGCAGAGATACAGATTGAGTTGCACATCCTAAAGGTGTTGCAAGATAATTGGGACAATACTTTGTCTCAAATTATGAAGGTACATAGTGATTTCCTATCTTATTTGGGTATTAACTTGT
>MU222711.1:630557-657643 GCA_018584345.1 Thuja plicata
TACAATTCAGCATAGAGGGAGTGACAGACGATGGCTCTGATTTGATTGAACCTGATTTCAAAAGACCTCTCGATACTGAAGAAGTAGATGTTGATTGGTCAAAGGAGGAAGATGATGATATTCAAAGAAGAACGCAACATGTTCTCAAGTTAACTGAGAAGTGGATACAAGCGAAGAAATGGCAGTTCAGTCCTAAAAAGACTGGAAATAAGTCTTCGATTTCATTTTCTTCCCCCTTTGTTTCTAACACACCTAAAACATCTGATAATGCAGGTTCATCTGGTAAGAAGCAGAAGAAAGAATCTAAAAAGAAGTCTGTTGCAGAACTTTCATCTGTGGTTTCTCCTTAGTGTATCACCAGGTCACACTCTCGATCTCAAAAGAAGGCAAAGATGACTCAAGAATAGATGGAGACGGTAAATCTGGAAGATGATAAATTTGAAGACTTGAATTATCAGATTGGTGATGAAGACTAGATTGGGAAAGATCTTTTTGATCTTGAAGACGTAACCTTGGATCTGATGGATACTCCTATTAAGGTTGGTCCCCAACCAGCAGCAACCAGCAACACGCCCAAATGGCTGACTTCCTCGGTCAATAAAAAATGGAGTCTGATTCTTATATCCATACCAGTGCAGGATATTATGAGTAAGTACGCTCAGAAAAACCCTAAGGCCAAGAAGGTAAAAAGCACAGCGCACATGTTTGCTAATGCTAAGATTGGAAAATGGACAGCCAAGGTTGCTACTTATAGGCCCAAAGAAGAGAAACCAGATGTGGCAGTTGAGGACTTTGAAGTTACCAAAATAGAGTTGGGAACAATGGACAGAGCCAGGAAAAACCACTTGTTCAAAGAAATAGCCCAGCAGATGCTGATTACTTTGGTACAGGATAGAAAAGAAAAAAAAGAATTGAAACAGACCATTGTTTCACTTTCTCAGTTTATTAGCGCATTTTGCAACTTTGATGCTACTCTGTTTTCTCAGTCTTCTCAAGTGTTCGACCCCAGTTCCAAAGAAAATAAGAATCTACTGAATCAAGTTCAAAGGGGAAGAACTCTAGTTTCTTCAGTGGATGAGTGGATGGCTCAGGTACTAAAAAATGGCAAATAGTATATCAAAGATTCCCATTCGGTCCATCATAACACCGAGAAAACTATAGAGGAATTGCAGGCTCAGCGACAGGTATGGAGCACGAATGAAGAAAAGTGGGTGTTAATGATGACCAAGTTCATGGAGATTGAAAGGCATGGCTTTGGTAAATTCTGTGCAGAAAAGTCACTGAAAGGTGCTGAGGAGTCCTACTTCTTCATACTCAGAAAAAACATCAGCTGGCGTATTGCCCTGATAAGAGGTGCTATTACAAAGAATAAAGAGTATGAAGCTGAAGCAAAGCAAATCCAAAAGGCTACCCTTACAGAGTTGAAAGTGATTAATTTCACTTATACCTACCCCTCTGTCTTCGGTGAAAAAGAACTGAAAGGTGCCTTAGATGCTTTTGAATCAGCTATTAAAACCATTAGAGACAAGATTCAGCCGAAGGCCTATGATTTGGCCCAGATAGCAAGGATTGAATCCATGCTTTATTTGTGCATTGATCAGTTATCTAATGTTACTGATAGGGTGAAAAAGCTAAGTTGGAATAAAGATGCCTCCATGGCCTGGATAGTGAACTCCAAGATCCCACACCTGTCGCTTGCCAAGGAGTTAGTTCAAGCTTACAAAGAATGGAAACCGACCCAATCAGTTACTGATGAAGAAGGGAGCCTAGCGACAAGCAAGGATCGTGCCTTGGATAAAGAACCTGATTCTGCCATCTAGTTTCCTATTTTTACTTTATTGTTATGCTAAATTTCAAGGATGTGTGTCCTTTGACTGATGGATTTGTTACTTAACTATTTCACCAAGAGGCCGTGTTTTTCAGGAGGCCTCTCAGTGCTCTACTACTATTTATTCTGGCTGCTAAAACTTGGAAAGGGTTCGGAAAAACTTTGATAGATAGATAGTTTTTGATAATTGGAATTCAGAAGGTGATTTCTGTGAACTGAATTTATTTTTAGATAATTACCTGTGTAGTAATTTTTGAAGTATATGATAGAAAAATCAATGAATCTGTGTTGTTTATGATTTTAATCAAAGTGCCCTGTGTTGGCATATAGTTGATCTATTTTATATCTTAGTCAGCTGTTTCATGGTATCTAAATCTTGAGTTTTATCTATTATTAATTATCTGCAGTCAAAGTTGTTTATGATTTTCATGAAATGCTATTGTGGAAGTGACTGTGTTTCTTTCCTATTCATTACCTGGTTATCTGTACTTCTTTAGTTGTTTCAAAACATATCATCGAAGAATGATATTGTTGCCTTTATAAGCTTTTTGGTTAAAAGCTAACTGATTAAATTATTTTCTCATTTGATTGAATATCATTTAAGGGAGCTGTACCTATATAAAATTTAGAGGGAAGTGATTATAAAATACACTTACCCAACTGTTAGGAATAGTCTGTCTTTTAAGGGTGATAGAGGAAACTTAAAAGATTATTTATAAAAAGACAAATTTGTTTGCTAACACTAGGTTATCCTTGGGATGGGTTGACTAGCATAACATGACTTTCTAGACCATCAACTCCATTTGTAAACCGATTCTCCTTCTCTTGGGACAAGTAGAACTAGCATAACACAACTTGCCACATTGTTTCCTACTCTTCCTCCTCTTTATCTCATTAACCACATAACTTAACGCACCTTTTTTTCTAATAGAATCTACATTTTTTTATGGATTACCTATCATAACACACTAATCTAGCCTATGAAATTCATGATTCCCTTTATCTCTTTCTGTTGTGATCCCATAAGCATAACACACCTTGCTGGTTGGTAAACCATGGAGTCTTGTCTCATCTTTGGTGTGTATTCTTGTTCTTACTATGAGACCACTTGTGCTCTTGCAATAATATTCCCAATATTATTATAGCGGTTAGGACATTTTGTTTATTGAGGTCTCTTCAACTAGTTGATTTGGAGCCCTTGTTGTTAGTGTTAACCCCTTGTATTATGTGTCTTTTATTTTTGTCCTTGTTTTCCTTTGCCTTTATCTTTTTATGTTTGTTTTTATGTACTTGCACATGGTGTTGACGAGACTTTGTGACCGGGTCCGCCAAAAGAGGTAAGTTGTCACCGGGTACCGGGGTACCGACCAACTTTGCCTGTAAAGGTTGTCTGGGGAAATGAGATTCCCCAGGCCTCCAAGCATTTGAGAGTCAGGTCTCGACAGTGCAGGACTCGGTTGGGAGATGTAACTATTTTGTTTGAGGGGGATAGCTAGTTACCTACAACTCATCCACTCTGGGGATTCAGGTAAGTGGGGTTTTCTCCAAGCGTGCATTCACTTAGCAAATAAACTTAAAAATATATTACAGAGTTAGAAGTACTTCATCTACCTATAGTTATGCTAAACATTCAAAACATCAACAATGCTCTAACACACTACACTAAATACCGAATAAATATACAACCATCGGTTTATATTTTATCAGTAGCAAAGGAAAAGAGGTCATTAATCTACTTTAAGCATCGGAATAAAGGACATGAAGAACACAAAGCATAAAATATCGTTAACCTAGAAGACAAAATGCCAACAACGTCATTGAGAGAACTCTTCCTTCTTCATTAACATCTTTTCCAACAAGCACTGGTGTGTGATACAATGGTGACTCTAGGGGAGTATTTAACTACTGAAAGCAGAAAACTATGGAGCATTGAGCTCTGCCACTAAGAAATGAGAAAACTAGATTGCTATTAGCTATGGACTGCAAAATAATCAATTTTTTGACCCTTGGAATGAGGTCGGACTTATTATTTATACACATCACTTGACCTAAACCTAACCCTAACTTATTTTACACTTTACAATATAATATATTATCCGGTGGCCGGTACTACCTGCACCACATTACAAAAGACCTTAAGATGGAAAAGGTCTGATATGTCAAAAGAATAAGACAAGAAAGGTGGAGTGGAAGAATCGGTCTCGAGAAGAGAGTCTAAAGGAGAAAGAAGAAATCCGATCCCCCGGGAACTAAGGCTACATGCCTCATAAATGGGAAAGTGACGCCCTATCTCTGATGCACTAGGTGTAACTTTGAAATGGCACCTCGGGAAGACCATCTATCATAAAACCTCCTATCAAGCTGATGTGCCTTGTTGTAGTTACCCATCTTCTAACAACCTTCATCAACTTCCCTAAAAGTGACTAATCAGCTTTGGGAACTGAGACCCGGGTCACGTGAAGAATTCAAAAATGTGAGATCTAGAACTTCAGGATCTAAGAACTTGTGTTCCAAAAGAATAAATAATACAAAACATGGTGTTGGTTGGATTCTCCAGAATCTGGAGAAATTTATTACTTTATGTTTTTTCCCAAGCTACCAACACTTGGCCTATGCTTTCCTCGTCTATACTCCAGATGCTCTCCCACCGGCTATGGACCACCTCTAATGCATCCTCAACTTCTCCGGCCCCGCTCCAAAATTCTTCCACCATTTTGATGGCATCATGTGACCGGATCATGGTCTTTGACAGTCTAGACAACCTGCCCTGGTCAAAATCTCCGGCTGGCGAATACAAGGATTCCATCCGCTCGTCAAACTTTCTAAGGATATAATCCTCCGGGGTACATATTTCGGTGGTGATGGGATCAATTTGTGATACCCCAACCACAAATGTCTTGAATAAACCCAAGGGATATTAGGCAACTGTCAACTTCTCTTTTAAGGTCCTAACTAGTTCCTTGCAAACCTCAATTTTGAGGGCAAGTCTGGAGAACTGGACCTGGATGGAATCATACGATTCTTCTCCCAAAATTCCAGACTCTATGGCAACCTCCTCGCCTAGGCTATGAATCTCTTCCAATCTGACTTTCCACTTCTCATATTTTTCCAAGTCTAGCTCCCATATCTGAGCAGAGCTTCTCGCGTGGCTGAGGACAAGATCAACCTTGTAGAGGTCTGAGAGGGATGCCGCCATAAATTCTCTCATTATTGTTACCTGTTCGGCTGCCCACCCATCCACTGCTTGCGCTTTCTTCTTCATTATGCACAGAGAGTCCACATCGCCCTATGCAAGTGGCAATCTGGAAGAGGGGGTTCCGGGGTGGACTTCGGGTAAAGGCCGTGTTAGTTCTGCCAGAAGCACGAGGAGATTGGCATTTTTTTCTCTTTCCTCTTGCAGGTTCTGGCCCTGCTTTATGTACCGGGCCTCTATCACCTTGGTAGCCTCTTTTAGCAAGTCCAATTCACCTTTCTTGTCTCTCTTCCCCAATTCTACCTATGTTATATTGTATTCTTCGAGCCTTATGGCTACTGCATCTACGTTTGTTGGGGGTGTTGCAACAACCGCAATGATACTACCTATTGGGTTGGTCTGAAGAGTATGGACAACCCGTGCCTTCTTGGGCTTCTTTACTTTGACATTTCTAGCCATCATCTCGGCTAGTGAGAGTGGAGCGCTTGTGGCTGCCACCAAAGCTTTCCTTTTCTTAGATTCTACCAGCCATTGGGGTAGCTGGGACGACCTTACTGCCAATATCTGTTCATTAGGATCCATTTCAAAATTCGGTAGCGCATTCCCAGAGTGTACGTTACCTTCGGGCTCCTTTTCTTGCTCCTATTTTGGTTCTCCTTGTTCTTGTTCTTTTCTTGTTTCCTGTTCTCTGGAATCTTTGATATTTTCTACCATGCTGGCATCGTTTGTAATATCACCCTAAATATTTTCCCCGGTCTCAGTCTCTGTATTTTCAGGGACTTTGTCTTCCCTAGTGGTATCAACAACTTCTTTTTCCTCATCTGGGACCTCTTGGTCCATTTGTTGTTGTTGTTCCTATCCCTTATTGGCATCATCTACTGCAATATTCTCCTCCCCCAAGACGTCTTCTGGAGGTGGGTGAGGCCACTGGCCAAAGTTTAACAAGGCGGTCATCGTTACTACCTCACCGGAAGTTCTCCAGGGAACTTGGTCACCCGGAGTTACCAAAGGCACCTGAAGCGTGATGGTTGGAGGTACGGTTGTTCCCTTGGGTCTGGGTTCTCTGACCATTGGTTGATTTTTTGTGGTATGCCTTGGTATATGCTCAGTCTCCTAGACCGGTATTCTTCCCTGCTCAGGTTCTGTTTGAATTTCTTCCTGAGCCTCTTGCTCTGATGTATCCTTTTCTATGGGAATTTCTTCTTCTGTAGGGACTTCTTCTTTATCTTGAGCTTCAATTTTCTCGACTGCATGACTAACACCCTACTGATATTTTAGAAGCTCCTCTACTGAGAAGGTATAATCAAAATCATCATGTGGTGAAGAGGAGTCTGAAATATCCTCTGGTTCGGGAGAGTCTGAACTTACATCTACTAGAGGCTTCTCTGGCATACCAAGGGCGGCGCTTGGTACAGGGGTCACGACTATTTTATTTCTCCTTGTGAGTGAAGCCCCGATATCTAGAATTCTGGTAGACTCTGCCTCAGTGAAAGTCTATCTGTTCATCATTATTTCCAACAAAGGGGGGCCCGCTAGGCAAGCAGATGCCGTTGGAGTGATTGGGAGGCCGACAGATACTTGCATGCTGATTTGCTGGCTGGCCAGCTTTACCACCTCCATTTTCTCATGCAGCTGGGCCATCAAAAGGGTGGGAATCTAAGGAGGCACCTTGGGCACCTGGACTCCCTCTTTCTCTTTCCCTAAAATTACACTTGCTTCAACGGCCACGACGGATGAAGAAGGTTCGACGCCGAATGAAGAGGGAATGGTCTTCTTGACCATTGATTTCTTTCGGGTGCTCTTGGGGCACACTCGGGAAAAGTATCTGTGACTTGCCTCTATTATGGGGTGGCATACCCATTCAATCATTAAATCCTCTAGAGTGGTCCAATCCACTGGAGGGAAGTCTAATTTATCCAGCCCATGTCCTTTGTACGTTGGATCCTCCAGCGACCTGCCGTCTTTGAAACCCTTCGGGAAAGTCTGAAGGTCCAGCATTTCCATGAGCCCTTTGCTCATCCTTGTATGTTGTCAGGCCTGGAGATCAAAACTATCCTAAAAATCCACCCAGAAATCTTCAATATCTTCCTTATGCAGTGGGGATGCCCGAGGTAGTGCTGTGGAAATCTTGCCACGGGGATCATAATTTCTCCGGGCGTGGATGAATTCAACCAGCCCCAAGCTCTTTAATTCGTTGTTTGCCTCCTAAGCTATGACGAGGCTTCATGTGTAATTCCCATAAGAGAGAGGGAATAGGACATTGATGACCTTCTTCAATGTGAAGAAGGCATGCAGATCCATCATCTGCCTGCAAAACTCTAAGAGAATAATTCTATCCCCACAATACCGGGGAAGAAGATAGGGATTCCCATTGAAGCCTTTCACCCTGATGTAGGTGTGATGCTGGAATTGAATAAAGTATTGGCCATAGGAGTTGACCAGTGTCATTTATTCTTGTGAGAGGCGATACCCAGATTCTCGGGTAAGTGTTACAATGTTATGGTAAATAAAGGCGTCATTTACCCAGCAGTAGTTCAGGAAACTAAGCTCCCACTGCAGTTGGGGATAATGGTCCCATGGTGTGACTTGGCCTAGACTATTCTCAATTTCCCTGGCTGTTCCCAGACCTTGAAAAACTGACCTTTGTTGTGCCAATGCCCATAGCACATATGATGTCAAGTAAAATTGGGAATTCTAGGCGACGGTCCTCATTTGTGTATCCACATGGTTAGATATAATGGCTGCCCAGTTGAAAGTCCTATTGTGTGTTGTGATGCAATATAGGAAATAATACATCCACGTTGAGAATTCCTAGGTGTGGGGCCATCTGAAGATCCTGCATAAAAATATGATGCCCGCTTGAATGGGCTCCTTGAAATCCCCGCGGGGAATTTCCAACTTCATTCTTTTGTAGTCTTGCTTTGGAGACTTCAACCATTGACTGTTAATATGTTGCCGGGAAATGATTTTGGCGTCACCAAATTCCTTTAATAATTTGGCCCTGGTGATGACGGCGGATCCTTTAAACTGAGGAATTCCCATCTGGAAGAACAGGTGAGAGCATCCAATGTGACAATTGTGGTGGGATATTGTAGTGGCCGGGGATCCAGAAGCAGAACTGAGAGAGTGGCTGCATTGTATAGTACTGCTAGCTGCATTATTAGTTCTGGTGATTGCACCGCACATGGAAAGTTCATGGCCTTTATGATGCCAGAGGCAGCTAAGCAAGTGGCTATCTTATCTCCTTCGACCTTTAACCTATAAATGCTCTAGATTAAACTTTGTAATTCGGCCCAAGTCTCAGGATCTAGATTTGTTATTTCCTAAACTTTGGAGTCTATCTTGGATCCCACAATACCTCTATCCTTTGGATACTTGGAGGTCAAACGCAGCTTCACTAACATTCTTTCAATCTTTGACTTTGTAGCTGCCTGGGTAGAGGTGGTAGGTAGTTCCAGACTATCAGGAGGAGCGAAATCGTCAGACATCTTCAATCAATCTATCCACAACCTGCAAGACCAGAGAACCGTCAGGACATATATAAACATAAATTATAACTCCATGAGATTCTTCACCAACCCACACCTATCAAAAAAGTGTTAGTATGCATATCAAAATTTCTAGAGTATCTAGAAGGAACATGAATTATCATTCCAGAGCTTTGCTGACAATGAGGCAAGGAGAAGCAGAAGACAAGGTCTTGCTAGAGGTCCAGAGTCTGGACAAACTAGCCGTTGTCGATGTGACTGGAAACAAGCCATACTTTGGTTGACATGTGTTAGCACGTGGTAAGATGGCAGGCGGTGTAAAGATATTTATGGCATTAATTAAGACAAGTGGGCTGACACAGGGCAAAAATGAATGCCAGACTGGACACATTTAAATGTTCATACATGGGAATTAATCCTGCCATCAATGCGATGAGACAAAAGAGAGAGAAAACTGCCATGGTTCGAATCAGTGAGGTGCTGAGTTCAAACTGTGGTGACTCTATCTCGACGAGCTTGACCTCGGGAAGCCAAAATACACGACAAAGCGTGAAGAACTCATGAGCTCTGAGGGATATACAAAACATATATACATAAAATATAGGAGGGCTGAGGGCTAAAGCATATACACATGCAATATACAAAAATGTACACCATTCACAACACAAACAAAATAAACATGATGTACAAAAACTACCCTAAAACAAAATATAGAATGTACATTATCCTACAGCTGTATAGAGGGTGGACAACCCTCTGGCAGAGCCGACCCGCCAATGGGTGGCAAACCAAAAGCAGAAAACACAAAAACCAGAACGAGAACAAACCGAAACAAAAACCAAAACCAAAACAAATAAAACAAAGGCAGGAACCAAAAGACCTACCTGGGAACCCAAAGAATGGAAAAGAGAGGAGGCACTAGGACCGCTCTGCAACAACTTTGACCTCTAACACTCATGAACAACTATCAAAAATTGATTCGTAGTTACCCACTAAGCTCAGAGTAATTTGTACTTAATTCACATTTCAAATCATCAAGGAATCGCTCTGAAAACTCTAAGTGTTTTAATCACGGTAACTGCAAAAGTGACATGTAAATCTTATTTATACCCAAGGTAAAAAGTAAGTTACCCTCTTTCCTGCAAACTTGGGAACAGGCAATCCTCTGGACTCTAGGCCCAGGGATTCCAAGCAACCATGTCTCCTTATGAGAAGAAGACATCATGGCGAAGAATCCTGGAGTTTAGAATCTGGCTCTGGAAAGGAAACAACCAACTCTGGGACCGGGTCCTAGAGACATGAAAGACAAAAGCGAAAATAAAACAAACCTCACATGAAGGAAAACCCAGTGAAGAAAACAAAAGAAAATAGGGAAAGTGCCAAAAGCGAAAAGAGGGGACCCAACATTTTACACACAAAATGTAGGGATGGGTATGCAGGGCATAACAAATGGTGACTATCTGGGATGAACGCCTTATCACATTTGAGAACCACAGAATCTTTGGTTAGCGAAATCAGAACTAATCGTTACTCGGAGCACCCTGCTTGCAAGGCGTAAAACATTTGAGAAAATTCGGCCATATGCGATTCAATCCATGGTCTTTCATCAGTTGTGAAGTGTGTGTTTTGGAAGAAAATCAAGCCGATGACCTCTGGGAGAAGTAGAGAAGAGGCACTAAATATAGCCAATCCAAAGTCATCAAGTTTGCTCGTATCTCCCAGATACTAGAGTTTTGTCCCACCTTTTCTTTTCCTTGTTATTTTATTCTCTTCTGGGTGGGAGGGTGGTACTTCTTTCACCATTAAACTTGAGCTCAGCCAAATTTTAATGACGGTACTTCTTTCGCCCCTCCACCCACCTTAATTTTCTGAATGGGGAAGAAAAACTCCAGACCCGGAAAGAATCTTAAAAGTTCAGACTTGGGTCAACCAACCAGTGCGACCGATCTACCCTCAGTGTGTCTGATTACTTGTTTCCTCTAATTTTGATTTAACTGATTACCGGAATTCCAAGGATAAATTTGATGAGGATTACTCATAGTTTTCTACCAAACTCATGAAATAACTCTGGAGACCAAACCAATTCCACCATGCTAATAATAGATTCTGAGTTCAACACAAATGCAGAAGGCACCATCCCAGAGACTAGATGTTATGCAAAGCATACTAGCCTACATCAGGGGAGAAAAACACTGGAAACCCAGAAAAGAAGGAACAAAATTGGAAGCAAAACAAATAGAAAGGGGGCGATCCTAGAGGACAGCTAGAAAAATTATTTACAAAACAAGGCACCCCAAACGGGGACACCGGGAAATGAATATTTACAAGCGAGAAGATTTACATATAATATAATTTCGGACAAACCTGCCTTACTCAAAGTAATGTTTTAGAAACTGTCCATTGATGGGCAATGGGACAGGTTTTCCAGTCATGGTACTAAGGTGATAGGTATTTTCCCTGCAGATCTCTGAGATCAAGTATGGTTCGAGCCAGAGCCGTTAGAATTTGGTGTGCTTTCCTTTCTTTTCCCGAGCTTTATCCCACAAGAGGACCAAGTCCAAAATCTAAAAGGCCTTATAATAGGCTCTTCAGTCAAACCATCATTTTACCACTGCTTGGTGATGCACAAAATGTTCTAGTGTTGCGTCTCTTTGTTCCTCCATTCGCACTAGATTCAGGAGCCGAACCTCCACGATGTTGTTCTGTTTGCTGAATTCTTGCATGAACTATAAATGTGGGATCTGCAAATTAATGGGGAACATTAGGTTCTGGACGTAAACCAAATGGAATGGGGATGTTCCCAGGGCGGCCTTAATTTGAAAGTGATCCACCTAGAGGGAAAATTTTAGCTTTTGGTGCCAATCCTGGGGATTCTGTTCTAACAGGTGTTTGATCACTTCAAGTAATTTTTTGTTAGTTAATTCAGCAACACTATTCCCTTGGAGGTGATAGTTGTTGGAGAACTTCAGAGTGATCTTCCGATCATAGGTCCAGTCAAGTAGTTGTGCCGAAGAAAATACTAGACCATTGTCACATACCATAGCGAAGGGCATCCTGAATCTTGTGACGATGTTTTCTTTCAGGAATTTGATAAATATGTCTGTCGTGTTATTTTTACAAGGTATGGCCTCAGACCACCGGGTGCAATAATTAGTTTTAGTTAGCATGTATCAGTGGTTGGAAAACAAGTTGGGGTTGATTTCCCTAATAAAGTCAAATGCCCATTGGGCAAAAGGTCTAGCTTTGAAAAACTAATTGCAAAGGCATAGCCAGGTTACGCTCACGATGTGTCGCGGTTTGGCAAGTATGGCACTTCTGAACATGAGTGTAGACATCCTTAAAGATATAGGGCCAATAATATCCAGCCTAAAGGATATGATAGGCGGTGGAGTCAGCTAAGCCATGCCTGGTTCCAAACAGCTCGTGGAATTCTTCAATTATTTTTGTAGCTTGAACCCTATCAATTCATCGGAGGTACACTCCCTCATAATTCCTGCAGTAAAGTGTGGAGTTTTTGATCATGAAGTGTGCACTTTTCAACCACAGGGTGCGACATTTGTTTGGAGGCAATCCCTAGGAAATTTTTTATTTAACAACTACACCATATCGATGTACCACAGATCTCGAGTGATAAACTCCACTGTGTATGTCTGACATTCTATGTGGGGAGTCTCTTCTGTCATCACTTTTCTTAGTCCCTGACCTCAGACTATCTTCATGGGTTGCATTTCTAAATCATATTCCTAGAGGATGGCCATCCATTTCCTCCATCTCGAACCCAATTCACTCTGCATCAACAGAGATTTTACAGCTTGGTCCGGGATGATAGCATGCACCTTGCTCCAGAGAATGTAATGCCAAAATTTCTTCACGGCGTGCACAAGAGAAAAGGCCTGCTTTTCTAATGACGAGTACCAGACTTTGACATTCTTAAAGGGGGATCTCATGAAAGCTATTGGCCATTCTTCCCCTTCGACCTTTTGGGTCAATACTGCCGTGATAGAATGTGGCAAAGCAAAGGAGTAAATGTAGAAAGGGAGGGAGTAATCTGGACTAGCCAGAACTGGTGCCTCCGTTATTGTCTATTTAATCTAGGCGAACACCCACTTTGCTTTAGGACTCCACTCAATTTTGGTATCTTTCTTCATCATCTCGTTGAGTGGCTTCACAATTTTAGTGAATCCAGTGATGAACTGCTAGACAAAGTTGATCTTTTCGAAGAAAGATCGCATCTCTTTCTTGCTGCCGGGCATTTGCAAGTTTAGAAACACTTTAACTCTCTCAGGGTCAATGGATATACCCTTCGTAGAGACAATGTGCCCGAGAAACTTCCCTTCAGTGACCCCGAATATGCACTTCTTGGGGTTGAGGGATATTCCGTACTTGCCACATCTCTCACAAATCTGGGCGAGGTGGGCAGAATGGTCACGCCTGTCCTGAGAAAAGATGGTCAAATCATCCATGTAGATGATTATGCACTGGTTCACAAGGCCCTCGAATGCAATGTCCATGGCCTTCTGAAATATGGCCCCTGCATTAATCAAGCCAAAGGGCATCCTCCGATATGCAAACGTTCCCCACTTGGTGGTGAATGTCATTTTGTCTCTATCCTCATATTTAACCATGACTTGGTTATATCTGTAGTACCCATCTAAGAAAGACATCATTTGGGATCCGTTCACTATTTGCAACACCTCATCCAACAAGGGGAGAGGGTGATTATCTTTCTTAGAGGTCTTATTCAAATTTTGAAAATCCATGCAAAGGGAAATTTCACCGCTCTTCTTTCTCATAGGGACCAGGTTGGCAACCCACGTAGTATGCTGGAGTGGAAAGATTATCCAGGCTGACAATAGTTTTTGCACCTCTTGACAAATTAGAGGCTCGATCAGTGGGTTGACGGGTCGTTTATTTTGCCAGAAGGGCTTAGCATCAGGTTTGAGTGGGATGGTATGAGTCATAATAGATGTGTCGTATGTCTTCAAATCCTCATACCCCCATGCGATCATGTCTATGTATTCTTGAAGAACCGTGAGAATCTTCTCCTTCTCCTCAGGGGAGCAGGAGGTACCGATGTGTATCATTTTATCTTCACCGGGCTGGCCAATGTTTACTTTCTCAAATTTACCTCCCTTAGAGGAGGATGATATCTTTTCCCAGCCCCGAGGGTCTGAGTCAAAGATTTGTTCAAGTGCGACCATCCCATTCAGAATGGTGTTGGTTGGTAAGTCCATGATCTCGTCATCTTCATCACCTTGTCTAGTGTCATCGTGGTCTCGTTCCTCCACTATCTGGTCCTCGAAGACACCAACATTGGCCATGAAGGTCAGAATATGCTGATCGTCCTAAAAAACCTAAAAGTGGGTGACATTATCTGGAATAGACAGGGTGGGGATCATCTCAACGAAAAATCTCTAGAGTCGTGAGCCGGCCATGGGCTCAAGTGTGCTAGCATAAACAACAAGGGCATCTAGGACATAGTTCCATCACTGGGGAATAAGATCAATGCCAAAGGCATCTAAATCTTCAATAAGGCTCCATGCCTGGTTGCGGTATGCAACCAGTCTCTTATCATGACACGTGTATTGACTCTGGACTTGTTTGACGATCAACTCTGAATCACCCAGGGCCCAGAGGTGAGTGATTCCCTTCCTTAATGCAAATAGGAGTCCAAGGACCAAGGCCTCGTACTCCGTGAAATTTGTGCAGTTGAACTGCAGCTTGTAGGATGCGAGGAAGGATTTTCCCCACAGGTTGATTAATTCTACTCTGGCCCCACAACCCTGTTTGGATCGGGACCCATCAAACTTAAGGGTCCACAAATCATCGTTTGTCATCTGGAGCTAGGGAGATGGAGCAGTCTATGGATTATATTTGGGAGACTTGGGAGGAGTTCCCCCGACACTGATGGTATGTGGGTGAGGTTTACCTCTGGAGGGACTTGAGATTGAGATCCCCAGAGAAGTGGCACCAAAGAAGTGCTTCCAGTAGGAATACTGGGCTCCAGGGAATCAACTGCATGCTCTTTGTTTCAAAGGGCAACAATGTGCTAGGTAGCGACGGAAAGACAAGGCTCACACTCTAGCTATGAGTGCTTGGTAATGTACCTGACACCAAGTTCCAGACAAGAGTGTGGTGGGGGTCACTGTGGCACCCTAGGAGTGAACCTCAACCCTCAATTTTTCTTCTAGGTCCTGAGTTCTCTGCAGAACTATGGGATCCCTCCCGGGGGGTGAAATCGAACGTTAAGATTTCAAGGGGTTGGTACACCCTAGGGGAAGTCTCAAAGAATAAGACCTCATTAACCCTTCTAACTTTGGTGAGGGCATGTTTCATCCAGGGCTCACTTTCAACCCAGATCTTGTTTGATTCTCCTTCCCAAGGGAGCCATAAGTGGGAGAAGTCGGTCAAAAAGTATCTGTTCAGGGACTTAGACCAATTCCAATTTAATAACATCCCATAAGTCTTTGGGATGTCCACCACTTGGATATCGATTATGCTGGCTATTCTGGGGTCCTGGATGAGCTGTATTCGGACATTCTTCAATTCACCCACCATTTTCATAGCAGTTTTATCCAGTTGGATTACTGCACTGTTAGATGGGGTAGGTCGAAATCTGAGCTTCTGGCATATGGATAGGGGCATGATGTTGCCCAAAGCCCCAGAATGTACTAGGCAGTTATGTATGTTTTTCCCTTGTATGTTCAGGCCTAGCAGGAAGGGAGGATCTTCAGTATTTCCCTAGAACATAGCCGCATTAGCGTCCTCAAAAGAGACAGTCTTGGGTGGGTGACTGACAACTTCTGGGTTTCCCAAGAGCTTCAGAAGAGACTTCTTCTACTCGGGATAGTTTAGTAAAACCTCCATCAAGGTCATGGAGGTGGTGGTTTGTTCTAACACCTTCATGATATCAAATCTCCCTCCCAAGAATTGGTGGCTTCCCTCGGCCGGGTCCTTTGCTTGGTTAGAGCTAGAACCTTTTGGAGGGACAGGCCGGTTGGTCGCATTGTCCCAGGGAGGAGTGTCTTTGGGAGGTGGGGGCGTGTAAATTGGTCCTTTACTAGCCTAGATCTGAGTGTTGTAAGGAGTCCATAGGTCGGTGAAGGCATTGGCCTCAAAGGCTAGAATTTATTTGTCAAAGAATTTTTGCAACTTGGATTCTTCTTCGTCTTCCCTGGCGGTCCCAAAGAAGATGATCTCACATGTAAATGCACCATAAGTGGGCTCTTGCACAGGAGGCTCTAAGGGAGTATTATCAGATGTTTGTTGTCTGTCCAGCTAGGAAATCATGATGACCTTCTCTAGCATGGCATAGTTTACCTCATTGTGGGAGCCTGTGTCATACAATCTACACCAATTGGTCATGGGCTGGAAGTCTATGACTGGTGTGAAGTGGGATGGTCCATCACCACTCTGATTAGCATTTTGGTTCGGAGGTGGACCTCCAGTATGTGCGTTCTTGTTCCATTGTTGTTGGTTGGGCCGAGGCCCATTGTTAAAATTTCTCCCTCCGGCATGGTTGTTTCATTGGCCGGAGAAAATATTCCCTCTCTGGGAATTGGAATTCTGGGGTGCAAAAGGCCCCGCCTTCAGTTGGACCATGTCCACAGTCAGGGTGGACAACATTCGCTGGAGGGATTCAACCTTGACGGTCAACTGAGTATTTGCGTCATAGTGTGACGGTTGTTGTTGGTTTCGTAGGAAAGCAACAGTATTTTCCAGAGTCGAGGGCGATAATCCTCCAGCCGCGGATGACTAGAAGAAAGGCACTCCGGGTGGTTGTGTCTGTGGTTGTTGTGTCTGCTGTGGCTGGTTCCAAGGAAAAGATTCCAGACCCGGTGTTATCTTGGTTTGTGATGGATACACATACCAGGCCTATTAGTCTATTGGTGGTGGGGGGATTCATGGCCATTGCGGGGGCACCCATTTCCAAATTGGGGTTGTATCCCCCAACGTAAGGAGTTCCACCAGGGATCATGTTGAATGGCATACTCTGCCCAATCCCTCCCAAGGATTTATTGAGGCCATGGGACAGTTCTAAGGCTAGGTTGTCAACTTTCACCAAAGTATCCTGGTCACCTGGGACAGTAGTTCTCCAAAGGAGGGTGGCAACAAAGGGGTCCATCATGTTGAGATAGGTCTGAATAGTCACTTCTGCGAATGGGATGAAGGGACCTATGCACCACTTCAAGGCTCATTGTAATCGGTGATTGAATGCTGCAAGGGGTTCATTTGGTTCCTTCTTGATGGAAATGAACTGGCTTTGGGACCACGCTGGGTTTACTTGTATGCGGAAGGCAGCCAGGAAGGTGTCTTCCATGTCCTGCCAACTGTTAATGGAGTTGGTGGGAAGATTGAGGTACCAGTTCAATTCATTCTATCTCAGGGATAGAGGGAACATCCGGGTCACAACATCCTGATGTTGGATCCAGTGTCAGTTCATGGCATCCTTGTATGCCTGCAGATGCGCTTCTGCAGTTCGTGAGCCTAAGTGCTCATATCGGGGACAAATCTTTTCGGGGTGCGGGGGTAAATCGTTGGTCGCACCCAGAAAAGTTCCCATTGGGGACCCGATATTTCCAAAATATGCTCCCATATCTGAGTGGAGCTTCTTGCGTGGCTGAGGATGAGATCAACCTTGTAGAGGTCCAGGATGGATGTTGCCATAAATTCTCTCATTGTCATTACCTGTTCGGCTGCCCACCTATACACTGCTTGCACTTTCTTCTTCATTATGTGGAGAGAGTCCACATCGCCCTGTGCAAGTGGCAATCTAGAAGAGGGGGTTCCAGGGTGGACTTCGGCAAAAGGCCATGTTAGTTTTTCCAGAAGCACGAGGAGATTGGCATTTGTTTCTCTTTCCTCTTACAGCTTCTGGCCCTACTTTATGTACCGGGCCTCTATCGCCTTGGTAGCCTCTTTTAGCAAGTCCAATTCGCCTTGCTTGTCTCTCTGCCCCAATTCTACCTCTATTATATTGTAGTCTTCGGGCCTTATATTCACTGCATCTACGTTTGTTGGGGGTGTTGCGACAACCACAACGGTACTGCCTGCTGGGTTGGTCCGAAGAGTATGGACAACCCACGCCTTCTTGGGCTTCTTTACTTCAACATTTCTGGCCATCATCTCGGCCAATGAGAGGAGCGCTTGTGGCCGCCGCTGGGGCTTTCCTTTTCTTAGATTCTACCAGCCATTGGAGTGGCTGGGATGACCTTGCTACCAATATCTATTCATTAGGATCCCTTTCAGAATCCGGCGGTGCATTCCCGAAGTGTACGTTACCTTCGGGCTCCTTTTCTTGCTCCTGTTCTGGTTCTCCTTATTCTTGTTCTTTTCTTGTTTCCTGTTCTCTGGAATCTTCGATATTTTCTACCATGCTGGCGTCCTCTGCAATATCACCCGGGATCTTTTCCCTGGTCTCAGTCTCTATATTTTTAGGGACTTCATCTTCCCTAGTTGTATCAACAACTTCTTCTTTCTCCTCATCCAGGACCTCTTGGTCCATTTGCTGCTGTTGTACTTGTGCCTTATTGGCGTCATATACTGCAATATTCTCCTCCCCCAGGATATCTTCTAGAGGTGGGTGAGGCTGCTGGCCAAAGTTTAACAAGGTGGCCACCATTACTACCTCACCAAAAGTGCTCGAGGGCACTTGGTCACCTAGTGTTACCAAAGGCACCTGAAGCGTGATGGTTGGAGGTACAGTTGTTCCCCCAGGTCTGGGTGCTTCGACCATTGGTTGCTCGTTTGTGGTCTACCTTGGTATATCTTCGATCTCCTGGACTGGTATTTTTCCCTGCTCAGGTTTTGTTTGAATTTCTTCCTGAACCTCTTGCTCTGATGTATCCTTTTCTATGGGAATTTCTTCTTCTGCAAGGACTTCTTCTTTATCCCAAGCTTCAATTTTCTCGACTACATGACTAACACCCTGCTGAATTTCTAGAAGCTCCTTCACTGAGAAGGTATCATCAAAATCATCATGTGGTGGAGAGGATTCTAAATTATCCTCCAGTTTGGGAGAGTCTGAACTTACATCTACTGGAGGCTTCTCTAGCATACCAAGGGCGGTGCTTGGTACATGGGTCACGATTGTTTTCTTTCTCCTTGTGAGTGAAGCCCCGGTATCCAAAATGCTGGTAGACTCCGCCTCAGTGACAGTCTATCTGTTCATCATTGTTGCCAACGAAGGGGGCCCCGTCGGGCGAGCAAATGTTGTTGGAGTGATTAGGAGGCCGAAAAATACTTGCATGCTGATTTGCTGGCTGGCCAGCTTTGCCGCCTCCATTTGCTCATGCAGCTGGGCCATCAAAAGGGTGGGAATTTGAGGAGGCACCTTGGGCACCTAGACTCCCTCTTTCTCTTTCCCTTTACTTACACTTACTTCAGCGACTGTGGCAGATGAAGAAGGTCCAACGCCAACTAAAGAGGGAATGGTCTTCTTGACCATTGATTTCTTCCGGGTGCTCTTGGGGCACACTCGGGCAAAGTATCTGTGACTTGCCTCTATGATGGGGTGACATACCCCTTCAATCATTAAATCCTCCAGAGTGGCCCAATCCACTAGAGGGAAGTCTAATTTATCCAGCCCCTATCCTTTGTACGCTGGATCCTCCAGCGGCCCACCATCTTTGAAACCCTTTAGGAAAGTCTAAAGGTCCAGCATTTCCATGATCCCTTTGCTCATCCTTGTATGTTGTTAGGGCCGAAGATCAAAATTATCCTGGAAATCCACCTAGAAATATTCAATATCTTCTTTATGCGGTGGGGACGCCTGAGGTAGCACTGTGACAATCTTGCCACGAGGATCATAATTTCTCTGGGCGTGGTTGAATTTAACCAGCCCCAAGCTCTTTAATTCATTGTCTGCTTCCCGAGCTACGGTGAGGTTGCATGTGTAATTACCACAAGAGAAAGGGAATGGGACATTGACGACCTTCTTCAATGTGAAGAAGGTGTGCAAATCCATCATCTGCCTACAAAACTCTAAGATAATAATTCTATCCCCACAATACTAGGGAAGAAGATAGGGCTTCCCATTGAAGCCTGTCACCCTGATGTAGGTGTGATGCTAGAATTGAATAAAGTACTGGCCGTAGGAGTTGACCAGCATCATTGCCACCTGTGAGAGGTGGTACCCAGAATCTCGGGTAAGTGTTAGAATGTTATGGTAAATGAAGGCGTCATTTACCCAGTAGTAGTTCAGGAAATTGAGTTCCCACTATAGTTGGGGATAATGGTCCCATGGTGTGACTTGGCTCGGATCGTTCCCGAGTTCCCCAGTTGTTCCTAGACCTTGAAAAGCTAGCCTTTGCTATGCCAATGCCCAAAACACATATGATGTCATGTAAAATTGGGAATTCTGGGCTACTATCCTCATTTGTGTATCCACATGGTTAGATATAATGACTGCTCAGTTGAAAGTCCTGTTGTGTGTTGTGATGAAATACAAGAAATAATACATCCACGCTGAGAATTCCCAGGCGTGGGGCCATCCGAAGATCTTGCATAAAAATATGATGCCCGCTTGAATGGGCTCCTTGAAATCCCCGCGGGGAATTTCCAACTTCATTCTCTTGTAGTCTCACTTTGGAGACTTCAACCACTGACTGTTATGATGTTGCTGGGAAATGATTTTGGTGTCACCAAATTCCTTTAATGATTTGGCCCTGGTGATGACAACGGATCCTTTGAGCTGAGGAATTCCCAACCCAGAAGAAAGGTGGGAGCATCCAATGTGACAATTGTGGTGGGATATTATAGTGGCCGGGGATCCAGAAGCAGAACTGAGAGAGTGGTTGCATTGTATAGTACTGATAGCTGCATTATTAGTTCTGGTGACTGCACCGCACATGGAAAGTTCATGGCCTTTATGATGCCAAAGGTAGCTAAACAAGTGGCTATCTTATCTCCTTCGGCCTTTAACCTGTAAATAGCCTGGATTAAACTTTTTAATTCGGCCCAAGTCCTGGGATCCATATCCGTTATTTCTTGAACTTTGGAGTCTATCTTGGATCCCGCAATACCTCTGTCCTTTGGATACTTGGAGGTCAAAGACAGCTTCGCTAACATTCTTTCAATCTTTGAATTTGTAGCTGCCTGGGTAGAGGTGGCAGGTAGTTCCAGACTATCAGTAGGAGCGAAATCGTTAGACATCTTCAATCAATCTATCCGCAACCTGCAAGACTGGAGAATTGTTAGGACATATATAAAAATAAATTATAACTCTGGGAGATTCTTCACCAACCCGCACCTATCAAACAAGTGTTAGTACACATATCAAAAGTTCCAGAGTATCTAGAAGGAACATGACTTATCATTCCGGAGCTTTGCTGAAAAGGAGGCAAGGAGAAGTAGAAGACAAGGTCTTGCTGGAGGTCCGGAGTCTGGACAAACTAGCCGTTGCCGATGTGACTGGCAACAAGCCATACTTTGGTTGACGTGTGTTGGCACGTGGTAAGATGGCAAGTAGTGTAAAGATATTTATGGCATTAATTAAGACAAGTGGGCCGACACGGGGCAAAAATGAATGCTAGACTAGACACATTTAAATTCTCATACGTGGGAATTAATCCCGCCATCAATGCGACAAGATAGAAGAGAGAGAAAACTGCCATGGTTCGAACTAGCGAGGTGCCGAGTTAGAACCGTGGCGACTCCATCCTGACGAGCTTGACCTCGGGAAGCCAAAATGCACGACAGAGCATGAAGAACTCATGAGATGTAAGGGATATACATAACATATATACATAAAATACAGGAGGGCTGAGGGCCAAAGCTTATATACATGCAATATACAAAAATGTACACCATTCACAACACAAATAGAATAAACATGATGTACAACAACTACCCTAAAAAACTTATAGAATGTACATTATCCTATAGTTGCACAGAGGGCAGACAACCCTCTAGCAGAGCCGACCTTTCAATGGGTGGCAAACCAAAAGCATAAAACACAAAAACCAGAATGAGAACAAACTAAAACAAAAATTGAAACCAAAACAAATAAATGAAGGCAGGAACCAGAAGACCTACCTGGGAACCCAAAGAATGACAAAGAGAGGAGGCACTAGGACTGCTCTGCAATAGCTTTGACCTCCAATGCTCATGAACAACTATCGAAAATCAACTCGTAGTTACCCACTAAGCTCGGAGTAATTCACACTTAATTCACACTTCAAATCGTCAAGGAATCACTCTGAAAACTCTAATTATTTTAATCATGGTAACTGCAAAAGTGACATGTAAATCTTATTTATACCCAAGGTAAAAAGAAAGTTACCCTCTTTCCCGCAAACTTGGGAACAAGCGATCCTCCAGACTCCGAGCTCAGGGATTCTGAGCAACCATGTCTCCTTACGAGAAGAAGACATCGTGGCAAAGAATCCCAGAGTCTGGAATCTAGCTCTGGAAAGGAAACAACCATCTCCGGGACCAGGTCCCGGAGACACGAAAGACAAAAGTGAAAACAAAACAAACCTCATGGGAAGGATAACCCAGAGAAGAAAACAAAAGAAACAAAGGCAAAGAAAATAGGGCAAGAGCCAAAAGCGAAAAGAGGGGACCCAACATTTTGCACACAAAATGTAGGGACGGGTATGCAGGGCATAACACATGGTTGTACAAGTTAATATATTTGGTTTGAGATTTTTTTTCCCTTGAACTTATTAATGTCTTATCTCTTTACAATCTTTCTCATTATCACCTTTCTTTCTTCACACGCATTTATTCTACTTTACCATGAGTATGCGTGTAGAATCATACTCATGTTAAAGTGGGGGCTAAATGTAGTGTGATAAATTATAAGCACCATGCTAAGGTGTATAATTTATACTTGTTTAGCACCCATTTTAGTGTGTGATCATTCCTCTATGTATCATTAAACTTTATTATGCATTTAATTAATAAATATTTAGATATTTGCCCTTTATTAACTTAATTTACATTATGGGCCCTTAATTTTAGGCATGTCCCCTTTAATTATTTCATTAATTTATCACCTCTTACATACATAGGGTCTATTCCATTATGAGTGGCCTTTTATAGTTATTCTAAATTTAAACCTTGACTTTGTGTCCATTTTGGGTATCCCCATACCCCTATTGACTCCCAATTTAATTTTGAGCTCAGATTGGCTGGAAATGGGTGCATCATAAGGTATGGGGTGAGATAGGTCACCTCATACCTTGAGAGGAACCCTACTTAAAGGAGCCCCAAAATTAAATTAGATTGGGTTTTTAGCAGGATAATTAAATATATGTCAGCCCTCTTCAAGTTTTGAGCCTCAAAATGGATTGGAGAGGTACAAAAGCAATGCTAGCTTCCTCATTTTGGAACCCATTTGTTATCAAGTGTCCACAATCAATGATTAATTCCAAGAAATCAAGAGATCTACATTAAAGAATTCAAGACATTTTGTCCTATCATATCCTTCATCTTGTGGAAAGCTACAAAAGTTATTATCCTAGCATATATTTTGTAATGTCCTTTTAGGTCTTTGTGCAGTCACGCTATTGCATCAACACTTGTGATTTCATTTCAAGCATAATTTCAGCATTCAAGATATAAGACATATTATTCTCTTATTCAAGCATTTTCTACTAATAAAACATTTCCCTACTCCAATAATTTTAAATTTGATTTCAAGATTAATTCTTATACAAGGGTTTAATTGAGACAAACCCATTTCTCCCAACATTTTTTCCACTTTGTATGTTTAGGTGACCAGTGACATAGCTATGGAAAAAGATACAAGTGAAACTAATAGGTATTAATCTAAATGCAAATGCAGATTGTTGTTCATCCAAGACTAATTAGGATTGATTTTAGAAGCACCAAATTGAAAAGTGAAAGATTCTTTTTAAAACCCAAATTGAATGTGCTCTAATGATTAGATTTGCATGCTTGAAATTTAACAACAATTATAAATGATAAATGCTAAGAAAAGAGAAGAAAATGCAGCATAATAACATTAGATAAAAGGTCAGGATCCTTGTGAAGGAAAAGAGTTTCTCTTTTATAGAAATCTCTCTCGAATCGACGGTCGAGATTGAACAAAAAGAGTGGCTCAGATTCGATTGAAGAAGCACAATCCATGTGCAAGTGATTCGATTGGTCGGGAGAGTCAGTTGACTGATCTAACTGATCAGTTATTTTGGAAACTTACAAAATCAGTTTACAGTTAACTGAAATATTTCCAAAATGATAAACAGTGGAGAATTAGTTAACTGAGTGGAACTGGATTGTTTCCATTTTGATAAATTAGTTAACTGGATTTGATGATGTCATATGCATTTTTAATAAATTAATTGATTTTGGATGCACATTTATGTTTTTATAATTAATTTAATTCCTTTTTTGATTTAATTGACAATTTTGTAATTTTTATTTAATTAATATGTCATAATATCAATTAAATAATAGTATAAAGTTTATTTGCCAATGTAATGTGATTTTAGGAATTAATTAATTAATCAAGTAAGATGATAGATTAGGACCTAGGGTTTAGGTCAGATCAGTTTGATTTGATGAATTGCCTGTTTGATTTAGGACTTAGAATAATCAAGATTAGGGTTTCTTGATTAATTGTTGAGATTGGGGGTCTAGGGTTTATGTGACCATTTTTAGGTGATTACAATTTATAGTGGCAAAAGTTTCAGTAGAGGTTGTTGGGTCTTAGGCACCTCCCAGGGCCTCTGAAAAGTCTAGTGGTCCTATACCCTCCAGTTTGCTCCATTCCTACCATTTCAAAATAAAATTTGGATCGCAAGTTAGTCACTATTTTAGATTTCTAAATTTGGTATCGGAATTAGGTTTACAATATACGATATATTGACACACATATTTATCCCATTGTTTTCCTTATGTCTTGCATTCTTACTTTCCATTTTACATAGTAATATTTCAACTCTGTAGTGAAGTAATCCTTTCATTCTCTTAAAGCTTGATCTCTCTTGAGCCAAGTGGATCAAATTTCCTTCTAGTGTGTAAGATCAATTTAGGTGTGAGCTTCCTAGTTTGATCATCCATCATAGTGATTTTCCCTTCCACCTATTTTATTTCATTATATATAGAAGACATGGGAATCTAGTTACCTCTATTATGCCCTTTGGGGGGATTAACTTGCATATTTTAGTTAAATTATGAGAGAGATTATTAAATTTTATTCCACCTTTGTTTTAGATGACTCTCCCCTTACAAAAGAAAGAAAATCTCATTCTGGGGTATATTCCTACAATTTTCTCTAATGAGATGAATAATTCATTGATTAAACCTATCTTTGTGCTGAATTTGAGGAGATTGTGTTTCAGATTGAGAAGGGGAAGGCCCCTTGTCCTAATATATTTTCTATAGAATTTTACAAAGAGTTTTTCTTGAGATTACCAAGTTGGATCTTCTAGAGGTTATGCAAGAATCACAAATGAATAAACAAATGCTAAGAGTCATGAATGTTACATTTCTTGTTCTTATCCCTAAAATAGAAGGGTCTAAAATTTAGATTCTTTCATACTACAACTCTTTTAAATGTAGTTTATAAAATTATTACTATGTTGATGATAGAAAGGCTCAAGTTATAGCTCAGTAGATTAATTTTTGAAGAGAAAGGTGGTCTTGTTGTTGGTAGACAAAATTTGGATGGGATTTCTTACTATGACCGAGGCTATTTTCTCTGTAGTGGCTTCCAAGAAGGTAATTTAGATCAAGTTAGATATGGCCAAACCTTAAAAGACCATGTTAAATATAATTTCTTGCATAAATTTTGGTAGCTTTTAGTTTTGGAAATGATTGGTTTGAGTGGGTCATGAGTTGTGTTATATCTTCTTCTATCTTGTTTCTTATTAACAAGAAGTATGCATTATCTAGATCTTTTAAGGGCCTTCAATAAGGTGATCCCTAATTACCTTATTTTATATACTTGAATAGTTGAGGGTTTGGTGAGAATTATAAATTCTTGTGTGAGTTAAGGTTTGATCCAAGACTGGAGTTGGGGTGACAATTTTCCTCCTTGATCTCATTTACAGTTTGTGGATAATATAACTTCAAAAGGCTTATCAAGATTTGATGAGGTGGTTAACTTGAGAAAGACTTTAGATATTTACAGTGCAACCTTGGGGAAAAGTATTGTTGAGGAAAATCCCTCCATATCTTTCTTTAACACTAGTAAGAGTATTCTAATCAAGATTTTATAGATTCTTAGATTTCATATTTGCTTCCTTCCTTATATTTGGATTGGTATTATCCTTATTGTGACCTCTCTTCTTTGAAGGTTTTGAAAATATGTGTTAGATAAGTTTCACAAGAGGGTTAGTCATTGGACTTGCAGTGGTTGTTAAATTTTTGGAGAGTGATACTTCTCAAATTGGTGGTTCATGCTCTCTCCATTTACAAGTTTTTATGTAGGGTACTCATTAAAGGTTCATTAAATAATTTGATGTTATTTCCCTTTAATTCTTATGGGCTATTATTTTATTTTAAAGAGGTGGAGTTTGGTTAAGTGGTATCCCATTTGTAGGTTGAAACAAGAGGGTAGTTTTGGTCTTAAAGTAGAAAATCACCAGTGGTTGGGTTTTGGCAACCAATTTTTTTTATAGATGGTGCATCAATAAATATTAGGTTTAGGCTAGGATCCTGTATGCAATGGATCAAAATATGTAACACTATAGAATCAACAAGGGGTTAGTAGCACCGATTCACAATGGGGGAAATTGATAAGAAACAAGCTACTAATAACAAAACTATGAACCAATAAAATGTACAACCAAATAAGAGGAAAACAAATGAATGCAAACCCAATTGCTTGAAGCTTCTATTGTCTCTCTCTACTCGTTCCTATAAAGTAGAAAAATGATGTTAATAGAATAAGAGTGTTTTGATACTCAAATCACTTATCACCTTACATTTAATGTTTAGAGTGGAGGGGAAGATAAGAAATTCCCATTTATTCTCAAATTCACAAAGGAAGGATCCAAATTGATCAACCCAAAAAGGATTAATGCATAAATGAATCAATCTATTGGAAATAAGAATAAAGAAGGAGATCCTAGGTTTCCCTCTTAAAATTTGTTTTGAAATGAATGTAAATGTGTGATAGATTTAGAATGATTAAGGATTTGAATTGAAATGAATGATAGAAAAGTACTAACCTTGAAATATTGCAGATCAAAGAATGCTATTTTCTGGGGTCTGTACTCAGTTTCTGGAAAATTTGAAGTATGATCTAGAAAGGAAATGTAGAGACGAACAAAACCCATAAATCATTTTTTGTTCTGATGTCATCTTATGAAAAAGGTCGACCTTGACCCATAAATGTCAACCCTGACCCAATAATGTCAACCTTGACCTGCACAAGTCTGACATAAAATCTGTTCGCGGATCCCGAAAGTTTGCCGAAAAGGGTATCCAGATCTAGTCTCAAAACTACAATCCTGAACTTGTACCTGCAAGAAAAAAAGGTTTGTTTGTTGTGGGGGAGGGGTTTGCCTTAGTCAAACCCCAATTTAGGAATTAACCTTGAAATCAATAAAGTACAGAATGCTAGCAAGTAGTAGAATTGAATCTAACAATGAAGCTATGATAT
>MU222711.1:662715-677580 GCA_018584345.1 Thuja plicata
GAAAGGCTTCCTTTTATATGAAATTAGGGCACAATCTTCTAAGGAGGCCGACATAGGAGAATTAAAATCCCATTAAAGCCTTTACCCCTAGGAGAGGACCTAAGTTAAATATAATTTAGGAATCAACACTTTGGAACCTGAAACAGCCGACCCGGAAGCAGGAAATAACTTTTTGCAAAGACCGAGATCTGGAAATCGTGGGACCCTGAGATTTGAACCCTAGGTCAAGGTCGAGGTCAACATAGACCCAAAAGGTCAACCCTGACCCTGAAGTCAAAAACCTCAGATCTGCAGTCCAGGATGCCAAAAACTGGATGGAAAGAAGTGGAATAAGAGGTAGAATAGGGGGAAAGCTAGGTCAAAGTCAAGAACCCTTTCAAGGTGCTTGATATGACCTCAAACCACCTAATCAGAAGGCTAAACTAGTCTACCATGGAAGTGCTTCCATTTTCCAACTATACACTTCTGAAACATTGTTTGTGATGCTCAGTATTGGTGTGGGCAGCGTCTATGACTTGGGAGCATCAAGAATATGATATTGAATTGCTTTGTGATCACAAGATGACTTGATGCTTGAACCAATCGGACAGAGTAATGGCACACATGAGCTTGAAATCCTAGATCCTTCAAATGGTTATGAAGGGTTTGTTATATAGGAATTGAGAATGAGATGAACGGTTGAGATCAATCCCAGAGATAGGAAGATAAACAGTTGAGATCAAAGGGAACTGGAGAAGCCATCAATAAACTACACCTCTTCAACTGAGAGAGAGGAGATAGAGTTTGGTTAACTAAAGAGATAATTTTGAGTTACCTTTTAGAACTGAAGAGGTGGGTGGAGAAACCCATGTGAACTAAGGTGGGTGGAGTAACCCATGTGATCTAATTAAAGTTATCTCTTTGAAGATAAATGAATATTTAATTCATTTTTGAATTTAAAGTTTTCAACATGTGAGATAATTGAATTCTTTTTTATTTAGAATTGCATTATTTGAATGAAATTAAATTAATTTAATTGAAATTAATTGAATTGGAAAAATTTAATTAGTAAGTTTAAATATTTCAATTTAAACTTTAGGAAATAGAACTTAATTAATTAATTAATGGAAATGAATCAATTAAGGTTAATTAATTAAATAAAATTAATTATTTAATTAATTTTGGTAATTTGATTAGATGATTTGGTAAATGAATTTAGAAGAAAATAGATGATTAATTAATAATTAGATAACCATTAATTAATATATGAAAATTAGTGTTTTTAATGTAAGGTCGCAAGTATGTCCATTTTAGGGTGTCTACATTTGCCCCTCTTTGATACAATGTGATTCACCGCGTTGTGTCAAAGAATTTTCAGATTTTATCCTGCCCCAGCTTGCACCAGTGATAGCAAGTGGACTCTATGCCCCCTCAACAAATTAAGCATAGAAAATGTGTCAGATGAGCATTAATTTGTTGAAAATGTGAATCATTATATGATGATGATGAATACATTCCTATGTTAGTTATGATGTTATTGATGATGAATGCATTGATTATATGATCTACTATGCACATGTTTTGGATTTTTCTTATGCAATAAATGAATGCAATATACTATGCACAAAATATCTGATTAAATGCATGTGTTAGTTAGAAGAAAGTTAAATGGAATTGTTTCTCTGGGATAGATTGATAGATATGAATTGATAGAAAGGATGGTTGACGATAGATAGATATGAATTGATAGAACAGACAAGTGTCCCAAGTCGCTGTCACATTTCCAATTTTGTTCATCATTGCATCTTTTTATGAAATTCTGAAGAGCATCCAATGCACCCAGATATTGCTCATCGGGATACCGCTATGACCTCTTGATAACCGGAAGGAGTAGAGAGATTGAATAGAAAGAAAAACTAGTGCACCTAGATATTGACCATCTAGATACAAGTATGATCTTTGATTTTGAAAAGAAAGAGATCCAAAAGAACCTAGATATTGACCATTTGGATACCGCTTCGTTCTCTGAACAATCTGAAAAAGAAATAAAACCAAGATAGAATTTGAATGCACCCATATGTCAAACCATCTGGATACCGTTATGAACTCTTGATTTTGAAAAGAAAGACAAAAACTAAGATAGAAATCCAATGCACCCAGATCTCAGACCATTTGGATACTGCTATGATTCTATAATAATCAGGAGTAGAGAGATTGAATAGAAAGAGAACCTAGTGCACCAAGATATTGACCATCTGGATACAACTATGATTTCTAATTTTGAAAAGAAAGAGAGCCAAAAGAACCCATAAATTGACCATCTGGATATCGCTTTTCTCTCTGAACAATCCGAAAAAGAAATAAAACCAAGATAGAACTCTAATGCACCCAAATCTCAGACCATCTGGATACCGCTATGAACTCTTGATTTTGAAAAGAAAGACAAAAAACCAAGATAAAAATCCAATACACCCAGATCTCAGACCATATGGATACCGCAAAGATTCTATTGGTAATAAACAAGCATATAACATAGAGGGAATGTCCAATTCTTTCCCAGGGTTAAGCTTAGATCATGGAACTGCATGGCTGCTAGATAAGTGACAATGCCTACCACATTTATTATAAATCATCATTGCCCCAGAATCGAAGTGAAAATTCGACAGAAAATAATAAAAAATAAGTCAAGATCCATCATAACTACTCTCCTCACTTGGTAGATCCTGGAGTAGTGTATGAACATAACCATGAAATATAGACTGACATCTGACTGATGACTGACCTAGTCAACATTTTGATTATTCCTTGATTTAGTTTGATCTCTTGATTGGCTTGATTCTCTTGATAGGATTGATTGGCGTGATTGTCTTGATTGTGTTTGGTTTCAGTAATAGATGACTCATATAAGACTTATTTGTTTGGATTTGAGCATATCCAACATTGTGTAAGAGGATTGATTGATTGATTGGTTGATTGATTTTGATCATTTTTGGTAGTTGACAAGCTTTGTCAGATGGGCCCAATGCTGATTTGCAAAGCTCATGGTTTTGACATTTGATTGTCTGGCTTGGTCGCCTCTTGCTTTTTTGATAACTGATATGGATTTATTGCTTTGGATTTTACAAATTTGTGATGTTTTTGATGAAGATTGATTTTTTTCAGGGCATTTTGATCTTTTTAGGATTTTTGATGAGTGTTCTGATTTTTTAGGGATTTTTTCAGGACATTTTAGAATTTCCCCCTAGTCTGGTGGACCAGAACTAACCATGGATAAGTGTTGGTGTTCAGAGGGGATTGTCCTTGTGGATATAGCTTGGGTAGTCAGTCTTGCATGCAAAGTTTTCTCAAGCTTTTGATCTTGGAGTTCATTGATGGTGAAGCTTGATTTGAACACTTGGCGCCTGTTTGCCAGGTTTTCACCAAGGTACCTACTCAATAGCGCCTGTTTGCCAGGTTTTCACTGAGAGAGTGATTTTGTTTCTCTTTACTTTGTTTCTTTCTTTTTTTCTTTAATTTTTTTTTTTTGTCACCAAGGCGCCTGTTTGCCAGGTTTTCACCAAGGTAACCTTTTGTATTTTTTATTTTTTTTGGTATTTTCTGGATATGTAGATAGTTGCCTTAACCATTGAGACCTCAAGAGTAGAATTTCTTGAGGTGCATGTTGATTATGTATCTGGGGAGCTGATCTCCTTTTGGTGTTGCTAGTTGGTATGCCCCACTCTAGGTAGAGTTGGTAACGACATATGGTCCTAGCTAATTAGGCTTGAACTTTCCTGGTTTCACTAGCTTTGCTTGGTTCTTTTGATTTTCCATGAGGACAAGGTCCCCTACTTCAAAGGTGCATGGCCTCACTTTCTTGTGATAATTCCTTCTAAGGCAATTTTGATAGCCTTGTAAGTGGTGAAATGCATTTTGTCTTCTTTCATCTAATAGTTCCAATTCGCTGAGCCTTGCTACTCTGTAATCTTCATTTGAAATCAGGTTCTCCAATGATATCCTCAGTGATGGGATTTCCAATTCAAGGGGTAGGACCACCTCTGATCCATATACTGGGGGAGAAATGAGTGGCTCCTGTAGGTGTTCTCATGCTAGTGTTGTATGCCCATAATGCAAGACTAATTTGTAAATGCCAGTCTCACCCTGATTCGTTAACTATTTTCTTCAAGATTTTCAAAATGAAGAGAAACCTTGTTTGATTTGGAACTATTCATAGAGATCTTCAACATCTTTGTTTTGGAAAGGTGTACCGTGATCCGTCAGGATGGTTTGAGGAATTCCATACCAACAAATGATGTTATTGAGTATGAATATGGAGATCTGCTTTCTATTTATGTTGGTAAGGGGAATTGCTTCCACCCATTTAGTGAAGTAATTTGTTGTTGCTATGATGTATTTATGTCCATTAGCTAAAGATGGTATAATCTTTCCCACTAGGTCAAATACCCAAATAGAAAATGGTAATGGTGAAGTGATAGGATTTAGTTCTTGGGTAGGTGCATGGATGAGGTCTCCATGAATTTGACATTGCCTACACCTTTGTACATACTTGTTTGCATCTATCTCTACTATGGGCCAGTAGTATCCCATGCAGATGATCTTTTTAGCTAAGCTATTGCCACCTTTGTGGGTTCCACAAATTCCTTCATGTACCTTGTACATATCTCTCTGGGAATCTGTGGAAGTGAGACATCATAAGAGAATTCCATCTAGAATTCATCTATATAGAGTAGTTGCAAGAATGGTGTACCTAGAGGCTTGGTGGATGAGGGACATTTTCTGGTTCCTAGACAAGTCGGGAGGTAAGACACTATTTTGGAGGTAAGTGTAAATGTCATGGTACCATGGGGTTTCAGGACCAACAAGGACACATGTTGATTCTGTGATTGATTCTTGATGTGATGGTATCATGAGTTGCTCCACTAGAAACTAGAATTTGGTTTCATTGCATGGCATATCGATCAAGGATGCTATTGTAGCCATCACGTCTATAGTTTTGTTTTGAGCTCTTGATATTTGCTCAAAAAAGATGTATTGGAACTTAGTGCACAACCTGTCCATCTATTCTCTGTATGGTATTAGCTTCTCATCTTTTGTCATATAGTCATTGTTGACTTGGATAATGACCAACCGCAAATCTTTGTAGACTTTAAGGTTCTTGATTCTCCATTGTATTATTGGCTTTACTCCAATGACTAGAGCTTCGTATTCGGCTATGTTGTTTGTGCATGGGAAGTTGAGCCTAAAAGATTTGAGAATTACATCATTGTTTGGAGTGATGAGTACTATCCCTGCTCCTACACCATGGTTTGTGCATGACCCATCAAAGTATAGTTGCCATACCTCTATTGCCGGTTGGAGTGTAAGAATAGACTCAAGTGGAAAGTTAGAAATGATAGGATGATGATCCTGAATAGGTGTCTCTATTAATTAATCCGCAATCACTTGCCATTTGATAGCTTTTCTATCTATGTATTCTATGTCGAATTCGCTTAGGATCATCGCCCACTTTTCTAGTCGTTCGGTGAGTGCTGCTTTGCTTAGTAGAAACTTGAGGGGATCAATGTACGCTATCAACTTTGTTTGATGGATTAACATGTAATACCTCAGCTTCTGGGAAGCTAAGACAACTATTAGGCATGATTTTTCAATGGGCATATAGTTGAGCACATAACCTATGAATGTTCTGCTGAGATAGTAGATAGCTCTCTCTTTGCTTGTATCATCATGTTGTGCTAAGAGTACGCCTAATGCTGATTTGGTTGCCAAGATGTATAGAAGTAAAGGTCTACCTTGGACAGGTGGAACCAATATGGGAGACTTGAGTAGATAGTCCTTGAATATTTGGAGCGCCTATTCACATTGTTCTATCCATATGAATGTTATGTCCCTGTGTAGTAGATATTGGAATGGATGGAACTTGTCTGCTAGCTGGGCTATGAAGCGCTTGATAGATTGGAGCCTACCTTGTAATCCCCTTAGTTTCCTTAGGTTGGTCAGTGGTGGCATGTCCAGTATTGGTTTGACTTTCTTTGGGTCTACCTCTATGCCTCGATGTGACACTATGAATCCCAATAGCTTCCCTGCGGTGACCCTGAATGCACATTTCTTTGGGTTTAAATGGACCTTGTATTCTTGCATTCTATCAAAGATGGGTCCCAATACTTGTAGATGATCCTTTCTAATCATTGACTTGGAAAGTATATCATCAACATAGCCCTCCATTGTCTTGTGGATGAGATCATGAAATATGGTTGTAATGGTCCTTTGATATGTTGCCTCAACATTTTTTTGACCAAATGGCATGACGTTCCAATAGTAGGTGCCCCATGCACATGTAAAAGCCATTTTGTTTTGGTCCTTTGGTGCAATCCTTATCTGATTATATCCTGAAAAGTCATCCATGAGTGATAGCATCTGATGTCCTATGGTGAGATCTACTATCATGTCAATGTTAGGCAAAGGAAAGTCGTCCTTGGGACAAGCTTTGTTAAGATCTCTAAAGTCTATGAAAATGTAGATCTGACCACTGTGCTTGGTAACTAGTACTAGATTAGATATCTATTCTACGTATGGGATCGGTCTTATGAACTTAGCATCTAGAAGCTTTTTCAATTCTGCCTTGACTAGTAATGCAACATGGGGATGTATCTTTCTTAGCTTCTATTTGATGAGTTTGGCATTGGGTAGCAATGGGAGATGATGTAGCACAAGCTCTAGATCTAATCCTGGCATGTCTGAGTAGGACCATGCAAAATTGACCTTCCTTTCCTTGAAGAAGCTGATGAATTGTTCTCTTTCCTCTAGGGTGAGTGATTTTGCTAAGTAGATGTTCTTTGGGTTCTTGTCATCACCAAGTTGACTTCTTCTGTTTCCTCTGCTAATAATGCTAACTTTTCCTCTGTCAAGGGGAGGAGTTCCTACTTTCCATCTTCTAGTGCCTCAGTGAGATTTTCCCTAGAAGATACATCCTATTTTGTCCTTTTATCATTTTTATGCCAGTAAATGCCTTTCGGTTTTCACTTACTGATGATTCTTTTTTCTTTTTAAATTATTTTTGATGATTGGAAAGAGGCGCTTCCTCCCCAAAGTATGTTGATATTTTGAGGTTGATGGAGAAACCTACTTTGTGGTCTCCTGATGGCATTCCCTCTCTAATCCCATGAAGTCTGTGATAGCCTCATCATTCTCAAAGATATCCATATCAGGCTGTCCTTATTGACCCCACTCTATCAGTTCTGGGTGTACAAGACATAGGTTGTGGTGGTGGGTTGACTCTGTTTGGTTGAATGGGACAATAGAGATGGTTCTAAAAAACCTAGACTGTGATGTGGATGCACCACCTAATGAATTTCTATCGATATGTTTATCGATATAGGGTTGGTCATCTATGGTTAATTGGTCAAATAGATCATCAAGGTGTATAGGGGTGGTGAATTGAGGGGAATAGTCTAGGATTGATGGCTTAGAGTCATGAATGGATCTCCACTCATACCTGTGGGAGTCAATTTTTCTAGAATGCTAATCAGATGTCTCACTTCCATCATTATCGTGGATTGCTTGGTTGAGGGTTAATCAGGATTGAGAGGTTCCCACTTCGGATTGCAACAACTGTTGAAGTATGTTGCTGATCAAGATGTGTTACAGGTTTTTCTCATGGTGTAACTCTTCTATTTGTTCTTGATCAACAGGTATGTCTTGGGTGATAGGACTGGTTATTTGTTTCCCATAGTCTAACCCTCTCTTGTTTCTCTAGGTTAGCGGTAGAGACAGTTCCATTAAACCTTTCTGTCTTGCCCCCAGACTAGTAGTACCATCATACCCAAACCTTTGCAGCATTGTATAGCCAGCTCCATAGGTTGGTATAGGTAGGGGTTGTTGAAGTGTCTCTTATGGATCTTGATACAACCATGTATTGATATCTGGATCAAATGGGTTCTCTTCTGCAATGTCTCCCCATCTGACAAAGGTTGTGGGTGGGCACCTGAACAAAAGATGTTCTAGGGTTTTTTTTGTAATTGTGGGTTGTGGCATGCCATATGTCCTTGGGCTCTGAGGCATGTTTGTGATAGTGAAAGCTTCCTTGTAGCTGTATTCACCACATCCCTTGTCAGTAATAGATATTTTTCCCGCTCTTTTTGTGACATCTTTGGGAATTGAATTTGATGTGAAAGGGATACTTGCCTCTTGGTTTGATGGAACCTGGTTGTCGGCACTGGTTTGAACAACATTGCAGTATTGGAACAGGTTTGGGTCTCCTTTAATAATGATTTTTGTTCCCTGGCATGGGAACTTTATGCACTAATGATATGTGGAGGGTACAAATTGCATCTCATGTATCCATGGTCTCCCTAGTAACATGTTGTATCCCAACTCTAGGTCTAGGATCTGGAAGGGAGTGTTCTTAACAACTAGGCCAATCCAGACTGGTAGAATGATAATACCTTTGGAAGATCTCTCCTCTTCATCATAGGCTCTGATGTTGTTCCTTCTTGTGAAATCAATACTGGATTCAGAGTAGCCTAGTTGCTTGATGACCTTTAGAGTACATATGTTCAATCCTGCTCCACCATCAATGACACTCTACAGATTGTACTTTTGTGGACTTGGATAAGTAAGTGCAAGGGATAATTATGCAAGGGTTTATGTGGTGGCATGTCATGATCTGTGAAGGTTGCATGATTATTTGTGGCTATATAGTTCACCATTGTCTGGAAACTCTTCGGAGTTATGTCCCTTGGGACAAATTCTTTTTGAAGTGCTTGGTCTAATGCTTGCTTGTGCTGTGGGGATATGCACAAAAGGTCAAACATAGAGATTTGGGAAGGTGTGTGCTTTAGCTGATCCACTAGGATTTTCTGTGGATTTGAGGTTGCATGAGGGTTGACTGGTGTAGCAAATGAGGAAGGCATTCCTTGCAAGAAAAATTTTGTATGACATGTGGTTAGAGCACATTTGTCACCTTGGTCTGTGATAGTGATGGTAGCCATATGGCTATCTGAAGGATTTAGGTAATTGATAGTGTTTTCACTATTGGCATAAGTGTAGTTGACCCATTTTTACTGTCCACCAGACCAGGAGGTTTTCCCTTTATTGTGATCATGGAATGTGTCATTGAATATTATATGATTAGTGGTGCCTTTTGTTTAGGTGTTGGTTACGTCGATGACCCTCGTGTCAATTAGATCTTGGATGGAATTTTTCAATCGATAACAGTTGGGTGTTTTGTGCCCCTTCACTCAATGAAACTCACAGAAATCATTATCATTGTACCACTTTGGTTTGATTGCACCATGTTCATATTATCTAATTTCAAGGAGAGTGATATTGTTGGATTGTATCAGCTTTCTTAAGGATGATTCTATCAAATCTCCTAATGGTGTGTAATCTCATTTCAGAAACATAAATTATGGTTGGCGTTGTGCCTGTGGTTGACTGTTTGACACATTGGCCGCTTGGACAGGGGGTGGTTGAGTTTTAGTGTGTGGTTGTGGAGTGGGAACCATGGGTTGTTGGTTAGCCGTAGGTTCACCTTGCAGTGACACTTTATTTTGGGCGTAGTTGACCATTTTCACATCAATGACACCATCACTGGTGACATTTTTGTTTTTATTCCACCATTTGGCTTTATCCTTTGTAGTCTTGTTTGTATTCGTTTGGGTAGGATCTGCAAGGACACTTTGTTTGACCAAGTTCTTGTCATAATGAACTCCTCGTTCGATGAGTTGTTTAAAGTTTGGAGCTAGCTATAATTCTGTTGTAAACGACATGTCTGGAATCAGATTGTCAATGAAAATGACTATTAGGTCTTTCTCGGGTATGTCATACATGATTCTATTTGCAGTATTCCTCCATCTTTGTAGGAATTTTACAAAGGACTCTCCATATTTTTGTTTGATGTCACAAAGGTCCTTGATGCTGACCTTGTGCTTGATGTTATGATGGAAATGAGCGATGAACTTTTTGGCCAATTCACCCCAAGATAAAATGCCATGAGGTAGATGCAAGAACCATTCCATTGCTGGTACGACTAATATTTGTGGGAATAGTCACATTAAGTATGTCTCGTCATGTGCAACCTTGATGCAACTAGCAAAGAATTCTGGAATATGCTCAATAGGGTTGGTATTGCCCCTATATTTTTCAAATTTTGGTATTGAGAAGTGAGTTGGGAATGGAGACATGTGAAGAGAGTGATCAAAGGGGTACATGTATAAATCCTCTATGGTGTAGGGTTTAGTTTTCCCTTGATTTTGCATATCCATCATTTATGTTTGAAGGTTCTGCACTTGTTGGATCAACATGTATGTTTGAGACTGAGGATGATTTGTGACATTATACCTTTGTGTTGTAGTAGGTATGAGGCTGCATCTCTGCATCCCTTGAGTAGGAACATAGGACCTCATCCTTGGGACTTGATATTGATTTCCCAACACATGATTCTAATATGGGGGCATGTGAGTGTCCCGAGATTGATTCTGTTGTGTTTATTGTTGGGGTTGAGTTTGTTGTTGTTGTTGAAGCTGGGATTATTGCTACTGGGGTTGAGGTTGTTGTTGCTGCTGAAGCTGGGATTGTTGCTACTGGGGTTGAGGTTGTTATTGCTGCTAAAGCTAGGATTGCTGCTGCTGGGTTGAGGTTGTTGCTAGGGTTTTTGTAGTCCCTGAATAAGAAAATGCCTAACCTTGGGTGGGCATTGACTGAAAGTTAGACCCGTAGAGATAGATCCCTACAAGAACAATGTATTGACCCCAAGGCTAGTAGGGACAGATTGCAGTAGTGACATTGTTGCAAAAGGGTTGCTGCTTGTTGGTGGTATTTATGGCATAGCATGAGAGCTTGAATGGAGAGGCCATGAGGCATACTAGTGACCATGGGTGCACTTAGTTGGGAGCCTGTCATGCTTTGCGTGGAAGACATGCTTTCTTGGTTCAGAGAGTTAATCTGATGGGATGATATCTGTGCTGATGTCATTATTGTCAAGGATGGGAATATTTGAGATATCACAGGTTCTGTTTGAGAGGTTCGAGCAGTGTTTTGACCTATGAGAGGGTTTTTGGGCCATATGGTTGACACATTGAATTCAATGGGAAGTTTGACTCCCTTCTTTATCAGCATGGCTAAAAAACGTTCAGGGTTCCTCTCTACAATAACATCAACCACTTGCGTGGAATAGGAATCTTTCTCTATATCGTTGAGCTCCTCTTCTGTGACATTTTGGAAAAAAGTTGACCCTCAGGGATTCTAAATGAAAAGAGCATCACTTATATTTCTGAAAGGATCATCCTCTCGCTTTGTTTCCCAAGCAGGGAATCTATTGATATAAGACTCATCAGGTTGATTTTTATCCTTCCACCTTGTATAAGGCCCTCCATAAGGTGTTTGAGACATAGTGTGGTCCTGATTTTGTGACTAAAACAAGTGATATAAAGCAAAGAGAAAAGGATAACCTTTCTAGGAGAGTCTGAGTTATGTTTGGACAAGGGTAATTCTAAGGACAGATGTTGATTTATCTTGATCTCAAAGTTTTGATGATGTAAGAATAATATTGTCAACCTTTTCCTTGGATAAAGTCACTGATAGAGATATATGATGATTTTGAGATAACGGGATCAAGAAATTTTGAGTCTGAACTTTCAAACTAATAATGCTTGGATGATACTCGTGCTTTCAAAGAATGGATGATCTTTAATGTTTAGAGATTCACACAATGTTCTTCACATTTTTTTGGGATAGACACTGGTCTTTGACACAAAATGGAGAGTATTTTCAAGGTTTTTTGGTCAAAAATAGGTGTTAAAAAGTCTCTAGTCAATTACGGCAAAACTCCACCGATTGCGGTAAAGTGACTGGTCAATTGCAGTAATATATCATCGATTGTGGTAATAAACAGGTCAAGTGCGACAATAAACCGGATGATTGTGAAAAAATTCCATTAATTGTCATGAAATGCGGGTAATTGCGATAAAGGGGAGACAGTCTCAAAAAAGACTATTAATTGGCTTCACTGTCTGATAAATTTGATTTTCTAAACAAGGCTTCTGATTTGCAGAGCAATTTGATGTTGAGTACCCTAGAATTTAACACATTTGACTCATTTTGACAGTTTTGATGTTTGTTTTGCATTTTGGAAACTGATCAAAGAACAAGCACAATAGACACTATGTTTTGTAATCTAGCCCAAGTTTTGACACAAGGACAAACAAATTAATCTAAGGCAAATTTTTGCTGTCAAATACAATATTATAAGCCCAATGCTTGAATCTTTGTTAGCTCACACAACAAGTGTCTCACTACTAGGACAAAAAGGTCCATGATGTAGGTGTCTGTGTTTTTGAAGACATATTTTACCATTAGTATGAAAGGAAAAACAATTTTGAAACCGTCGGTAACACCAACACTGAAAGACAGGTTTAGTGCAACCTGCCAGACAAGTTCACAAGGGAACCCAACGACACAATTTACTAGTGCAACCCGAAAATGTTACAAGGGGAACCCAACATAGTAACCTAATAATGCAACCCGACAGAGGAACCTAACAAGAAGATTACAATGTAACCTGATAGAATAGATAATAGAGGAACTTGACAGACTACAAAGCAACCCGAACACCAGTCTACCGAGAGACAGTTATAAATCCTGAGAAATGTGGATCTGACTTCCATGTCAGATAAAAAAACTTGTGTTTTATATTTAGCTTTTTGATTAGATTTAAATCTATTTCTTGAGGGTCAAGCAATATAATTATAATTGTTTTAATCACTCTAACTGATTAGAAACATGCAAACTAGGAGATCAAGGTCAAGTTGTAAACCTTTGATCATATAGTTATCATTGTTATGCGTGAAACTCATTTAGGTAAAAATCATTGTATAAATAGATGTGTAATATATCAGAACATATGGATGTGATGATGATTGTAGCCGTAGACACTTCTATGGATTAAAGACAGATTTTTATGTAGAAAAACAACCAAAGATGAAATGAGTTATCAAGAACAAGATCCTAGGCTACCAAGCAGAACAAAGGTATTGATCAATCACTATAGGTGATAAATATACATGCAATCTTTATTGGATCTATAATAAAAAATTCTAGATTGCATATTGTAACACTCCAAAATTGGCACCTTATAATCCAATCAATTTTGGTGCATTCCTTCAATTTTCTCATCTTCGAAGTCCTATTGTATTAGGCAAATTCTTCTCCTAATTGACTTTAATTGACTGAGTTTCAAATGTAGAAAAGCCAAATTTGCATAAATTTGACATTATATTTAATTCTTAAATTCTCAAAGTTTATTAGCTAAAAAACCCCTATGATTAATTGATTTAATCCTAAAGTCTTAAGTGCTTTTAATTAAATCAATTCCACCCCCTTTAGCTAATATACATAAAAGGAATTGAAAGGTTATTTAATTATTGGATGAATTATCCTCAAAAAGGAATTTCATAATTCCATGTGAAAGGACACTTATGTGGCAATAATTCACCCTTTTATTTAAATAATATTTGCATTTTGTCTCAAATGGAAATGAAGAGGCCACCGTTTCTTTTCAAGAAACTCTTCACCCTCTTTCCATGGTTTTATATAAATTGGACTTCTTTTTTTCATTAGGGAGGATGATTTTGGAGAGCATCAAATCTATAGTCATTTTTTGCATCAATTCTTTCATGTTTCAAGCTTAAATTTGCATAATTAGGCTAGTTTTAATTGGAATTGAAGATATAATGCTTTCATTTATGATTCATTTCTATATCTAACATTTCAATTTGATGCTTTCAAGCTTTCTAGATTAATGGTAAATTCAGTTCTAGCTTAAAGGTAATTTCTTTCATAGATTAAAAACATTCTCATTTCTAGATTAAAAGCATTTGATTTTCTTAGATTAATTGCATTTTGCTTCCATAGCTTAGTTGCAATTCATTCTTAGATTAGTTGCACATCACTTTCATAGCTTAATTGCTTTTCAATTCATGGATTAAGAGCATTTCTCTCATAGACTAGTTGCAAATTTCATAATATTAATGACAATTCTTCTTTTTCTTGCATTCTATAAATCCTCCATATTAGCAATGGTAAGGTTGTTGGCTCTCGTTCTGAGGGTAACCTCAACATCCCCAACTGATTAGGAGGCAACAAGTCGCTTCAATCGAGTTTGCAAGGTGGACAATTCATGTTCATTTTTGTGAATTAAATGATTGTATAATTACTATGTTGTTTTTGTGCCAAATTCAACATATAACATTTTGGTGCCCACCGTGGGGCTCGAACCCACGACTTCAAGGTTAATTTTTGTGAGTTTTGCGATAAATTTCTGAGCTATTTTTCCAGAAATCTGACTGATATTTTTATTGGTACATGCACATCTGACATGATAAAAATTTAAAATTTATAGTTCTGGAAAGGTATTTGAGTTAGCTTTCATTTTCCTTTGGTTTGAATTAATTTTGTTGGGATTTGCAAAAGTTATGGTCATTTTAGTGCAGACTAGTTAGAACCTAATTTTTATGAAATCTGACTGATGTTTTTATTGGTACATGCACATCTGACATGATATAGATTCAAAATTTATATTTTTGGAAAGGTATTTGAGTTAGCTTTCATTTTCCATTAGTTTGAATTAATTTCGTTGGGATTTGCAAAAGTTATGATTGATTTAGTGTAGATTGGTCAAAACCCGATTCTATGACAACAGGTTTTTCGATTATCAAATAATATATTATCTTTGACTAACCTGATTTTCTAACAAGTGGGATTGACAAGCTGTGTGTTTTTTTTATTTTTATGGATTTTTATAACAGTGGGTTGCATGTGCAGGAATAGGTAAGGTTTTCCTAACAGTGGTTTGTAGGACGCTATACAAGAAGACTAAAACACAAACTACTG
>MU222711.1:685078-711450 GCA_018584345.1 Thuja plicata
TTTGCATAATTAGGCTAGTTTTAATTGGAATTGAAGATATAATGCTTTCATTTATGATTCATTTCTATATCTAACATTTCAATTTGATGCTTTCAAGCTTTCTAGATTAATGGTAAATTCAATTCTATCTTAAAGGAAATTTCTTTCATAGATTACAAGCACTCTCATTTCTAGATTAAAAGCATTTGATTTTCTTAGATTAATTGCATTTTTCTTCCATAGCTTAGTTGCAATTCATTCTTAGATTAGCTGCAATTCACTTTCATAGCTTAATTGCTTCTCAATTCATGGATTAAGAGTATTTCTCTCATAGAATAGTTACAAATTTCATAAGATTAATGGCAATTCTTCTTTTTCTTGCATTCTAGAAATCCTCCATATTAGCAATGGTCAGGTTGTTGGCTCTTGTTTTGAGGGTAAACTCAACATCCCCAATTGATTAGGAGACAACAAGTTGCTTCAATCAAGTTTGCAAGGTGGACAATTCATGTTCATTTTTGTGATTGAACGATTGTATAATGACTATGTTGTGTTTGTGCCAAATTTCGAGGTCCACATTCATCATATAACACATATACTTAGGTCAATGAATATTTTTGACTACATTCTAACAAGTGTAGAAAATAGAAGAAATTCTTGAGAAAGGTGGATTTAACAATCCTTTGTAAATATCTTAACCGAGTGCACACTAAAAAATGTTGCTAAATCTCTTAACATAGTAGACCTTAACCAGTCTCCACAAATACTCCTAACAGGGTAGATCATCAGAAGTGATCAAAATTGTAAGCCTTAACCGGCCCCTTCCATTCTGCAGATAGTGAAGTTTTGTGAGTTTCATACCCACCACAGTTTTTACCTTCTAACATGGGTTTTCTGTGTTACTAAATCTTGTGTCATGTGTCAATACATTTCATGAATGTTTCTATGAATGTTTATATGCTAATTGAGTTTATGAATTGATATTACTTGCATACGATAAGTAAAACACATATGGTTGGTAATACAAGCAATTGATTACATAAAGGATTAAGTTTAAGTGATAAAAGTTTTTAAGGGTATTGATTCACCCCTCCCCTCTTAGTACACACCATTCCATTATTTCCAACAATTGGTATCAGAGATAGATCTCTTATTTGGAAAAGTTTAAAGACTTAAGAGAAAAGATCATACAATGGAAAGGTACAAGCTAGCCAAGAGTATTGAGAATTAAAAGTTAGAGATACAAATCTTCTATGAACAATATAAAGAAGCAAGAATCAAGATGAAACAACTAATGGATGAAAGAAAGGTTATGGAATCTCATTGTAATGAAATAGACTATCATGAAGAGGAGATACCTGATCTATTTGAGTCATCACAATATACATCTAGCAAAGCATCATACACATTCAAAGAAAGCATCACAATTCTGAATGAAATCAATCAACATCTGGATGGACAAGTGAAATCACTGAAAATCGGTCAAGAGACACAAATGGTAAGAATGATTGATGTCATGAATAATTCTAGACAAGATGAATAAGAAAGAACACTAACTTTTGATGACAGGAGGAAGATCACTAAAAATCTACAAGAAAAAGAGTCAAAAATACAAAGACTTACTGAACATCATCATGAGATCACCAATCAGATTATTCTTATGAGTCAAGAGGCAAACTAAATGAACATAGAATTGAATGGAAAGATGGAAGCTATTGGTGAGCTAAGAGAAGAAAATGAAAGACCGAAGCATGAAGTGAGAATTCAACAACAACACAATGACATGATCAAGAGAGTTGAAGAAAGAACCAAAAGGATGGATGATTTTCTAGATGGACAAAGAAGAGTCAACAACAATACCGGACCAAGGTATACCGAGAATGGAGAATCACCATACCAAGCTGATCCAAAGAATGTCTACACAAATCCAAGACCAAGAAGGCAGTCATGCAATCATTGTGGAAAACTAGGCCACACATCAAATGTTTGTAGGAGCAAAATAAAAGGTATTCCTAAATCCACACCTTCATTCATTGGAAATTGTTATAAATGTAACAAGAAAGGACATAAAGCATATGAATGTAAATTTGAGGTGAAATAACCAAAGAAGGAAACCTACATAAAAAAATTAATGTCCTACTTTCAAAATACATCTCTTAAATGCAGGAAGAAGAAAAAGCAAGCATGGAAGCCTAAAGATCAAGAAAATGCTTATCAACTGAAAAGAGTCAGTAACTCATATGTTTGGGATTACAATACATGGGAAAACTGCACAACATGTGGAAGATTTGGACACATAGCTGCAAACTTCATGAGAAAATGGATGAGAAAGTCTAGGAGCTGGACTAACCCCGGAATGGCATGTTACATTGTCATAAAGTTGGTCATCTAAACAAGGACTGTAGAGATCGAGTGACAAAGACAAGCACCTTTGCTAATGGAAATACCATTAAAGACATCATGAATATGAGAAACAAAGTGTGGAGGAAAGCTACAAACACTGATGATGCTAGACCAAGCAATGCAATTGGTGACACCTTATCCAATGGTTCTGGTGACATCACCACCCCCACCTAAGATGAACAAGTAAGTATGGAACTGTGCTATACTAAGTTATACTTTGCATTAGTTCCATTATACATTGATGAAATGCCAAACTAGCATGATTAAAGATGCACTATGGTATTACTTGTTATGATTCTGAGAATTCAATCTCAACAGTTAATGCATACCAAAAAGCATCGGTTAACATACAAAAGCTAAGTTGTCAAAGCATACCGAGAATCGTCGGTGTACATGTGAAAACCAAGTTAATCAATGTAACTCGAGACTCATCGGTAATCATGTAAAATGCATTGAAGTCTTTGCCACTTACCGAGCATCCTTGGTAAACCTATGAAAGGTCAAGTAAGTTATCACTTACCTTGAGATGAAAGTTTGTGTGAAACCCGAGCAACTCCATCTTCGACACTCGACAAGTGGGTAGAGAATTAATTGTGCCACTTATGACATCATCTATAAATAGGGCGATAGAAGAGCTCATTATTCACAAATTGATTAAGAAGCGGAGAAAAGTAGAGCAGAGAAAAATAGAGCAACCAGATTGTAGAGCACTCCAAGTAGATTCACGACATTTAGATTCCGAACAACAACAGCTACATAAGGTTAAAGTAAGTAACTACAATCATTGAGCTCACTATTTATTTTATGGAAAAGCCCTAAATTCATGAAAACAATGGCAACCACTTCACGAGCTTCCAAGATAAAGAATGCCAAGGAGAAGAAGGTTAATCTGATCAAGAACTCCACTTATGAAGAACCTAAGTATAAAATCTACCTAGAGGTTGCATCGCAACCCGATGATACTGGTGCGTTCTCCAGAATTCCACCTAGGGTTTTACTGATTGAGGATGTATGAGTCTACACACATTGCAAGATTGCCAAGATAGGAGATCTTGAGGTTGATAAAGCTTACAAGAAGCTTTGTACAAGTGAAACCATCAAGGAGGAACACAAACACATCGAGGTCAAAGGGATAACAAATGCCCTAATATTCCCAAGGGAGTTTAAAATTGAGTAGATTTGGATAGTGTTGAGTAGAGTACATGACCAAAAAATGTGGCTAGATGAGCCAAAATAGATCACCAGAGATGTGATACACACTGGGACCGGTTATCATATAACCGACAAGGCCAAGGCTCTCAAGCACCCTTCTCGTCCTGAGATAGAGAAGATGACAGGTGCAGTATGGGATAATAGCGGATTGAAGGTTAACACCATCACCGATTTAGAACTAAAGTTTAGTGCATGTGTGCTAGGATACAAGATATACCAATTGAGCAAGTTAAACAACATAGCATGTGGAGAAGTTGACACTGCTTACAAAATTGTTAAGAAGGGTCTACAATTACATCTATCTGAGCCTCTACTAAAGTAGTTAGATGAGAACATGAGGAAAATCAGGTCTACAAAGTCCAATTCATGTAATTTCAGATCACTTCTAATGTGTACATTTTTCTATTTCTAGAACTTCTTTCCATCTATAGGTAATGTTAACTGGGATACTACACGACCAGTGACCATTCAAATCAGTGAATTTATCAAGTCACTAAATGACAATTTTACATCAGTTATGGATGAATACTTCACTGAATTTAAGGAAAGAATGCAGAAAAGGATGAGGATACCATAAAAAATGGTAGAAAAGTATAAGACTGAAATCTGTTTTATGGTGGACATCGATAACACCTTTATCAAACCAATTGTACTGAGGACAACATGGTTAGCACCACTTGACTATGAGGTCAATATAGATCAAGCCACCAATGCTATTGAAGCATTGATAAATGAACCAGTGGACAAGTCACAACCTAGGTTTGGAACCTATGAGGAAGCCAAGGAAAGAATAAAAACATGATTAGTTGTGAAGAAAATTGATAGAAAGAAAGAGAAAATGGTAAAGACACTGAAGAAAAAGTTGTCGGTAAATGATGAAGAATCTAAACAAAAGGATGACACCGAGGGACAGTCACTCATTGGTAAAGAAGAAGAATTGAGTGACTCCAAATCTACAGATTCTGATGCACCACCACCACCACCACCATAAAAGAAACTAAGGACCACTACTGCATCAAGGACTAGAAGTTAGACAGGTAAAGACACAAGTGCATCACCGGTAAATAAAGGACAAGTGAGGAATTACAAGAGAAAACCTCAAACCAAGAAACAGGCACCATCGAAAAGAAGAAAGTTCATTAGAACTAAGGAAGATATAGAGAACACCAAAAAAGATGAACAACCTGTTAAGAACAAGTTCCCTACCACAATTGACAAGGTATGTGCATCAATAATCAAGGCATGTTCAATAACAGACCCTAAGATCAGAAAATAGCTAACTCTAGATCTCGATGATCAGAACAAGATAGAGGAAGCCATCATTTCAATGATGTGTCTATTCAAATATGTACCAATACAGTTTGAAGACAAGATGCCTAAAGAACTTCTAGAAAGACTATCAACAAGGTGGACATTTGCATTATATTTTGAGAAACAAATAAGGGAAAGAGCCCTAGTTTCTATTATGCCACCCGAATCTAAGATGGAAGAGATTGAAGAAATGATGAAGTTAAATTCAAAAAGGTTCTCACCAAAATTAAGAGCCTACAAAGTGCTACAAGGAAACCTTATTGATCTTGACAAAGAAAGTGAGGATGCATGGAGACAAATACTTGATGTACCTAAAAAGGACACAAGCCCCAAGCCACTATTAGCTCTTACCAAAGAACCTCACAATAAAGAAGATCAGGAAAAACAAAGCATAGTACACATTCTTATAAATGATAGTAAGGATGTTAATGAAGAAGGATTGAACAAAGAAGCTAATAAGGATATGGATACTAGAGATGAAACATTCACTGATAATACTATCATTGATATCACAGAAGATGATCCTGTAGATAAGGTAAAGAAAGATGAAGATGTCACTGTTTCCCCAGACCAAATCGAGGAACAGGACACAACAAAAAATGCTGCTCAAGTAGATATATCGGGAAAAATACCATTATTGATACAAGCTATCAATATTATCTTGGAAAAGGAGAAATTACCCGACAAGGATGAAATCATACCTGAGGATAAGGGTGAAGAGGAGCCGAAAAACACATTTGATGAGCAGAATAATGATGGAGAGCAAAAAGAAACCAATGAAGAACATAAAGAAACATGAGGATAACAAAAGGATAAAGGTGAAGAAGAAAAACAAGGTGATACCACTCCTAAGGATACTAAAGGAGATGCTGCATATAAGGCTAAGGTTGATGTAGAGACATCCACTCTCAACCAATAGGTAGACACCGAGCAACATGACACATGTACACATACTCCAAAGCCATCACCAAGCACATCAGGCCAAGCAAAAGAACTTGCTATGGTACTACATATAGGTCCCTCCACAACTCTTTCCAAGAAGAAGAAGAAAAAGAATAAGAATCTAGTTACACTGGATGAGATCATTGAGATACTAGCCTGTGATATGAGGACATTGGATCCCGAGGCACTTACAAACTATGCAGAACTTTGCAGAAGAAAAGCTATCCAAGATAAGATTAAGAAGGAAACAAAGGACACTCAGGTACTTGAAACAACAAGGGATATACTTCAACAGATAGTACCTAATACAGACATTGATCAAAATTCTTTAATCATTGATCAATTAGCCATTCTTACTGATGCAATCCAAACATAGAATGTGGAAGTAGAAAAGGCAATAGAAGAACAAGCAAAGAAAAAGTATCAATATAAATTGACCGAGAAAATAAGCCAAGAAGTGGCCGAGAACAAGGTAAAGCTGTCTGAACTAGTCAATGGATTAGATCCAATCATTTCAGAAGCTATCACCTTAATTCTGAAGTTAAGAACATTAGAGCACTTCACTAAAGAAAATAGTGAAAAGATTGCAAAGATAGATGCAAATCTTACTGCTAGTGCTCAAGGTCTCTCAACAACTGACAATGCAATTAAGTTGCATTATGCTACAGGCTCTACTATTACCCAATATTACACTACTGCAGCAACATATGACTACGACCAGGCAATTAATAGCCACCCTAGAGAGTCTGTCACCAACAACATCTATGATATGCATGTAAGGATTACATTGGAGCAAATGACCCTAGAAAACCTTCAAGAGAAATGGTAGAAGATGATGGAAGACCTGAACAACTCCCATTCCCACATTTTTGACAAGTTGCAAGTAATTACACCTATGCCCTTACTATCAAAAAAGGGGGAAAATGATATGAAGAGAGGGAAAATGATAGGGGGAAAATGATAGGATAAAAGGGGAAGATAAGGTGAATAGGGAGGATAGTATAAAATCAAGTGTACATACATATACATATACTATACCAACATATACATAGGGGGAGTCATAATGACAATGTGAACACATGGTGTACATACTACACATTTTAGTATTTTGCACATATTAGTTTTTGATACTAGTGTCAAAGGAGGAGATTGAAGACATATTTTTCCATTAGAATGAAAGGAAAAATAGTTTTGAAACCATCAATAACACCAACACCAAAAGACAGGTTTAGTGCAGCCCGACAGACAAGTTCACAAGGGAACCCGACGACACAATTTACTAGTGCAACCCAAAAATGTTACAAGGGGAACCTGACTGAGTAACCCGATAGTGCAACCCAACAAAGGAACCCGACATGAATATTATAGTGTAACCTGATAGAACAGATAATAGAGGAACCTGATAGACTACAGAGCAACCCAAACACCAGTCTACTGAGAGACAATTATAAATCCTGAGAAATGTGGATCTGACTTCCAAGTCAGATAAAACAATTGTGTTTTATATTTAGCTTTTTTATTAGCTTTAAATCCATTTCTTTATGGTCAAGCAATATAATTGTAATTGTTTTAATGAGTCTAAATGACTAGAAACATGCAAACTAGGAGATCAAGGTCAATTTGTAAACCTTTTATCATAGAGTTATCATTGTTATGCGTGAAACTCATTTAGGTAAAACTCATTGTATAAATAGATGTGTAATCAATCAAAACATATGGATGTGATGATGATTGTAGCCACAAACACTTCTATGGATTAAAGATAGGGTTTTATGTAGAAGAACAACCAAAGATGAAATCAGTTATCAAGAACAAGATCCAAGGCTACCGAGCACAACAGAGATATTGATCAATCACTATAGGTGATAAATATACATGTAATCTTTATTGGATATGTAATCAGAAATTATAGATTACATATACTCAGGTCAATGAATATTTTTGACTACATTCTAACAAGTTTAGCAAATAGAAGAAATCCTTGAGAAAGGTGGATTTAACAATCCTTTGTAAATCTCTTAACCAAGTGCACACTAAACAGTGTTGCTAAAGCTCTTAACAGAGTAGACCTTAACCAATCTCCAAAAATACTCCTAACAGGGTAGATCATCAGAAGTGATCAGAATTGTAAGCCTTAACTGACCCCTTCCATTCTGCAGATAGTGAAGTTTTGTGGGTTTCATCCCCACTACACTTTTTACCTCCTAACAGGGGTTTTTTGTGTTACCAAATCTTGTGTCATGTGTCAATACATTTCATGAATGTTTCTATGAATGTTTATATGCTAATTGAGTTTATGAATTGATATTACTTGCATAAGATAAGAAAAGCACATATGGTTGGTAATACAAGCAATTGATTACATAAAGGATTAAGGTTAAGTGATAAATTTTTTTAAGGGTATTGATTCACCCCTACCCTCTTAGTACACACCATTCCATTATTTCCAACAATTTTTGTTGTTGCCAGGTATTGTTGCTGTGATAGTGAAGATCTCTTTCACTACACAAATACCTTGGAACAAATATTTTGGAAATCTTGGGGGAGAATTCTGCAACCCCTTGCACTATAATAAGGTATCCATTTGGAGGTGAATCGGGTTGGCCTCTATTTTAACAAGGTTGTAGTAAGGGTCAGTGGCATCTATCCAATCGGTTTGTATGCGTGTGACTCACTTAAGAGCCTAGTTGACCACACTGGTTCCTTAGGGATATTCACCCGATCAAGACTATCATCAACACACCTCGCCTGAGCTTGGATAGATATAAAACAAAACTTTGGTTCATGTCTTATTTATATACCAATCGGAAGGATTACCAGTTTAAGGTCGTTCTCCGAGGAAGAAGCACATTCCCCGGACAGACCTTTTTAAAAATTACAAAGGTGTTTAATCTAATAGATTGTGCAAGCGCACCAAAAACTCAAGACACAAGGTTAATCAATTAAACCCCAAATTTGAAATGTGAACTAAGCTAAACCACCATACAAGCACAAGTGTTTAGTTTTAAGCCCAAAAGTAGGTGTTTGATTGCATGTTCAAATTTAATGCCCCAAATTGGAAATGTTTGTTTGCCTTTGTTCAATTCTTAACCTCCATGTCAATTTTAAAGTACCAATATGTAAATATGAGGTTGTAATGTTTGACATACAATGTTCTTTTTAAAGCACCAAAATGACAAATAAATGATTTTTTAAGTTGCTTTGTTAAATCTGTTTCCACGCCACAAGCTGAAATGATAAGTTAGTACCACAAGATGTTGCAATCAAAATACATGCAATTGAGAAGTGTCTTTGAAACAATTGATAATCACAATTACCTACTTTCCTCCGTGCTTAGTGATTGGTCCAGTCCTGCACAGAAACAAAGAAAAAGTCAGATTCTAAACAGAAAATAGAGAAATTGGATCAGATATGGCATAATTTTGTCAATTGCGGTAAAGCACTGTCAATTGCGAAAAAAAGGGCAAAGCATTGTCAATTGTGGTAAAGCACTATTGACTGCGGCAAAGCACTGTCGATTGCAGTATGGATCGGTTGACTGCGGCAAACTCTGCACGATTGCGGTAAACTGATGTCGATTGCGGTACAGACCGTGCAATTCTAGCACAGAGCAAGAAAATATAATTATGAATAATAATAGAAAATTATGTGAAACCCTTACAATAATTGCAACAATAAACCAAATGATTGCGGCAATCTTTCATCAATTGCTGTAAAATACCAACGATTGCGAAATTACACATTTATCGAGAAAAGCATGAAAAAAATTTGTAACCGTATGACCGTGGCCAAAAGGTTATGTTTGTCATTTGCAAGTGATGTTTGGGCTGTTTGATTCACGTTGGGTTCACCAAAATGTACATAATGAATCGAAATATATAACACTCTTGAATCAACGACGGGTTAGTAGCACTGATTCACAATGGGGGAAATTGATAAGAAACAAGCTACTAATAATGAAACTACGAATCAATAAAATGTAAAAGAAAATAAGAGGAAAACAAATGAATTCAAACCCAATTGCTTGAAGCTTCTATTATCTCTCTCTACTCCTTCCAAAACACTATTTGTGATGCTCAGTATTGGTGTGGGCAATGTCTATGACTTGGGAGTGTCGAGAATATGATATTGAATTGCTTTGTCATTGCATGATGGCTTGATGCTTGAACCAATCTAACAGAGTAATGACGCACGTGAAATTGAAATCCTGGATCCTTCAAATGGTTATGAAGGGTTTATTATATAGGAATTGAGAATGAGATGAACGGTTGAGATCAATCTGAGAGATAGGAAGATAAACGGTTGAGATCAAAGGGAACTGGAGAAGCCATCAGTAAACTCTACCTCTTCAATTGAGAGAGAGGAGATAGAGTTTGGTTAACTGAAGAGCTAATTTTGAGTTACCTTTTAGAACTGAAGAGGTGGGTGGAGAAACCCATGTGAAATGAAGAGGTGGGTGGAGTAACCCATGTGATCTAATTAAAGTTATCTCTTTGAAGATAAATAAATATTTAATTCATTTTTGAATTTAAAGTTTTCAACATGTGAGATAATTGATTTTTATTATTATTTAGAATTGCATTATTTGATTGAAATTAAATTAATTTAATTGGAAGAATTTCATTAGTAAGTTTAAATATTTCAATTTAAACTTAGGAAATTAAATTAAATTAATTAATTAATGGAAATTAATCAGTTAAGGTTAATTGATTAAATAAAATTAATTATTTAATTAATTTTGGTAATTTGATTAGATGATTTAGGAAATGAATATAGAAGAAAATAGATTATTAGTTAATAATTAGATAACCATTAATTAATATATGAAAATTAGTGTTTTTAATGTAAGTTCACAAGTATGTCCATTTTAGGGTGTCTACAGATCCTTACTTCTAAGTACCTAAAGGGGTGGATATTGACAAAGTATGATCCTTATTGTATGAACTGATAGTCAAACCAACACTAAAACAACTACAAAATAAATATGAACATGAAACCTAAGATATATCTTCTATTTACATCCACCAATACCATTCTATAACCACAAGCTAAGATGAATCAATGTGGGCCACAATACTGAAACATGTCTATCATATTGTTCATTGGAACAATAATACTTAGACAAATTCTAATGTGGACTTATGAACACCACTTCACTGCTCTATAATAGACATGAATCATCTAGACATATCTGAAGGCATTATATTTTTCCATTAGTATACTTAAGGAAAAACATGATCTGCACCATCGGTTTACTCTACACCGACATACAGGGCACAACACTACCCAACGACAAGGTTACCTGACAAACACTGTTAAGTGTTATCCGATGATAAAAAGGTAAAGGGAACCCGACGAGTAACAAAGTGCAACCCAACGGAACAACAAAGAGAGGAACCTGACAGACAAAGGGAACCCGATGAACAGTTCAACAAAGGAATGTCGATAGACTTCAAGTTCAACCCGACAACCAAGAACCGACAGTCAGTTACATCTTGCAAAAAGTGGACCTGACTTTCCACATCAGATAAATCATTGAACTTGCAGTTATAGCTTCTTGATTTACGTTTAAATCTATTATGTGAGGAGGAAGCAATGTATTTAATATTGTTTTAATTAGTTTTACTATTTTAACACATGCAAACTAAAGATCAAGGTCAAGTTGTAAACCTTGGATCTAAGAGTTAACTTTGTAATGCATGATTTCAAGATAGGTCAAATAATTGTATAAATAGGTGCTCAATCTATTGAGAATAGAGTTGTTCAATGAAGATAGTAGCCACGGAGAGCATTTAGAGACCAGACAGGAGAATTCATGCAGAAGGACATAAATAGAATCAAACTAGTTTCAAGAACATAATAGAGGCTACCGACAAGCAGAGAAAAGGTATTCATTAATCACTTAAGGTGATATTATTATTTTGAGAGATTTAATAGATCTATAATTAGCAATTGTAGATTGTATGCAGTTACGTCAACATTTGTACTCATTCTAACAAGTGTAGTACACTAATGAAATCCTTTCAAGAAAGGTAGGCTTAACCGTCCTATTGTAAATCTCATAACTGAGTGCACACTTAAATTAGTGTTGCTAAAGCTCTTAACATAGTAGATCTTAACAGGTCTCCACCTCAATACTCCTAACAGGGTAGATCATCAGAAGTGATCAAAATTGTAAGCCTTAACCGGCTCCCTTCCATTCTGCAGATAGTGAAGTTTTGTGGGTGCCATCCCCACCACAGTTTTTACTTCCTAATAGGAGTTTTCTGCAATACCATATCTTGTGTTATGTGTTTCTCATTTTCATGAATGTTTCTATGAATGTTGCAAACTATTAAAGATTATGAATGAACAATACATGCATAAGTAAGAACAACAGTAATGGTCGGTAATGCAGTAATGGATGATTACTAATGATGAATTGTGAAAGGCGTTCAAAGTTTTAGAGGTAAAGATTCACCCCTCCCATCTCAGTACTACTTCCCATTAATCCCAACAATTGGTATCAGAGCTAAGTCTCTTTTTGGAAAGCTTAAAGGCTTACGAGAAAAGATCATACAATGGATAAATACAAACTTGATAAGAATATTGAGAAAAAAGAGCTTGAGATATAGATGTTCTATGAACAATATAAAGAAGCAAGAATCAAGATGAGAGAGCTGCTGAATGAAAGAAAATGTATGGCTACCCGAAACAATGGAAAATATTATCAAGAAGAAGAGATTCTAGATTTCTTTGAATCTTCAGGATCAAGTACAAGTAATATATCAGATACATCGGAAGAGAACATCACAAATCTAAAGGAGATCAATCAACATCTGACAGAGAAAATAAAGATGCTGCAAATCGGTCAAGAGAGCCAGATGGTAAGAATGATTGATGTGATGAGTTCTGCTAGACAAGCTGAAATAGAAAGGACACTTGCTATTGATGACAGAAGGAAGATTGCTGAGAAACTACAAGAAAAAGAATTAGAAATTCAAAGACATGCTGAGCATCACCATGATCTCACAAATCAGATTATTCTTATGAGTCAAGAAGAAAACATAATAAATGTGGAACTCATTGAAAGAATATAGATTATTGGTGAACTAAGAGAAGAGAATGAAAATCTAAAACACGAGGTTAGAATTCAACAACAACATAACAAGATTATCAAAAAATCTAAACAAATCAATAAAAGAATGGATGACTTTCTTGAAGGACAACAAAGAGTCAACAACAACAATTGTATAAGCTTTACCGAAAATGGAGAATCATCCAATCAAGCAAACTCAAAGAAGTTCTATGAAAATCCAAGAACAAGAAAGCTGACATGCAAGCACTGTGGAAAGAAAGGGCACACATCAAATGTATACCGAGGTAAAATGAAAGGTATTCCTAGATCTACACCTGTATTCATAGGATTCTGTTATAAATGTAACAAGAAAGGACATAAGGCTTATGAATGCAAGACTAAAATAGAACAACCAAAGAAGGAAACCTACATGGACAAATACTATCATACATGCAAGATGAATGGGCACACATATGAAGAATGCTAGAAAAAGAAAAGGCAAACATGGAATCCTAAAGGTCAAAAGATTCCTTATCAACCAAAGAGAACATGTAATCAATATACAAGGGATTACAATACATGGACAAACTATACAACATGTGGTAGATATGGTCACATTGCTGCAAACTACATGAGAGCATGTACCAAAAGGTCTAGAGGCCGGTTGAACCCCGGAATGGCATGCTTGCAATATCATAAAGTTGGTCACCTCAAGAAATATTGAAAAGACCGATTGACAGAAACAAGCACATATCCCAATGGAAACACCATTGAAGATATCCGGAGGGAAAGAGACAAAATGTGGATAAAATATTCAAGCAATGATGAATTTGGGCCAAGAAATAAAAATGGTGACACCCCATCCAATGGATCTGATGACATCACCACCCCCCCTTAAGCTGAACAAGTATGGAACTGCACTATACCAAGTCATATTTTGCATCAGTTCCATTATACAATTGATAGATATTCAAAATCTGCATAAATAAAGATGCATATTATGCTACTTGTTCCAATTCTAAGAAAGCATCCCCGTCGGTATACACATACTGAAAATCATTGGTGAACAAGTAGATAAGTTATTCTACACTTACACTTCATTTTGCACCCGCGATTTGAAGAGAAAGTAGAACGAAAAATAGAGTGATTGAAGAATAGAAAGTAGAGCATCCTCAGATCGACCTAAGCACACAAAAAATAGATCTTTCACCACTATTATGAATTTAATTAAGTATCGAAGGCACCGGAAGATCTCTGTTGTTATTTTTCAAGAAAGCCCTAAATTTCTAGAATACCCTAAAACTTGAAAAATGATGGCAACCACCTCAAGAACTACTAAAATCAAGAATGATAAGAGGAATGTGGTTAAACAGATCAAGAATAGTACATGTGTAGAGCCCAAGTATAAGATCTTCTTATAAATTGCATTGAAACCCGATTAAACTGACACATTTTCAAAAATCCCACCTAGGGTTTTGCTCATAGAAGACGTTAGGTCTTATATTCACTGTAAGATCGCAGAGATAGGTGATCTTGAAATGGATGAAGCTTATAAGAAGCTTTGTGATGCCGAAGGGAAACTAAAAGAAGAGCACAAACACTTGGAAGTCAAAGGGTTAACTAATTCCCTACATTTCCTGAGGGAATTCAAAACAGACTGGATAAGGTTAGTCTTGAGCAGAATGCATGATAAGAAGCTATGGCTAGACCAACCCAAGCAAATAACCAAGGATGTTCTTCACGTTGTCATTGGTTATCTGATAACCGACAATCCTAGGGAACACAAGCATCCATCCATGAAAGAATTTGAAAAAATACCAATGCAGAAGGAGACAACAGAGGTCTCAAAGTGAACACAATCACTGACGAAGAACTAAAATTTGGTGCATGTCTAATTGGGTATAAATTTTTTCAAGCAAGTAGATTGAAAAATATATCTACAACATCAGTAAGAACAACTTACAAGATAGTGACCAAAGGAATTCAGATGGATCTGTGTGAGATCCTATTAAAAAAACTTGATGAGAACATTCACACAATTAGGTCTAAAAAGACCAACACATGTAAGTTTGGCTCACTTATCATGTGTATCTTTTTCTATTTTCAAGATTACTTTCCTTCAGTAGGAAAAGTAAAATGGGACACTTCCAAACCAGTAACACAATAGATTAGTGAACTGATTAAGTCACTAGGGGACAACTTTGAGTCTGTTATGTCTGCTTACTTCCTTAAGTTCAAGGAAAAGATGATGGAGAGGACTAGGATTCCTAAACAACTTGTAGAAAAACATAAAGATGAAATATGTTTTAAGGTGGACACAGATTTCACCCATATCAAACCAGTTGTACCAAGGACAGCTTGGTTAGCACCAATGGACTATGATATCAATATTGATCAAGCTACAAGTGCAATTGAGGCATTAATAAATGAGCCTACTGATAGCAAGCAACCAAGGTTTGGAACCTATGAAGAGGCCAAGTAAAAGATAAAACAAGGCCTAGAAATCAATAAGACTATAAACAAAAAGGATAAAATGGCTACGAATCTCAAGAAGATTCTATTGGTTACATATGAAGAACAAGAGAAACAAGAGGCAACCGATGAACAGGGCACCATTGGTGAGGAACAAGAAGAACAAAAATTAGATTTTGAGGAGACTGGATCTGATACACTTCCACCTCCACCTCCTGCAAAGAAGCAAAGGACAAGGAGTCAAATTTCTACAATCGATACAACACCTCTTAAGAAAGGTCAAGTAAGGACCTACATAAGAAAGCAGCCAAATTAAGAGAACAAGGCAACAAACGGTAAAAACAACACCTCCAAAGAAGAGGAAAAGGTTGGTTAGGTCAAAAGTTGACATAGAGGAGACTAAAGATGATGAGCCTAATGTAGTAAAGAAGAATTACCGAAATAAAATTGTTGATGAAGCTGCTAAATCCATTGCTACATCTAGCACCATGTCTGACAATAAAATGAGATAATGGGATACACTAAACCCAGAGGATCAGAATAAGATACAAGAGGCAGTCATTAAGTCAATGATCAAGTACAAATATTCCCCTGCTGAATTTGTCAATAAACTACCTAAGGAGCTGGGTAACAGGGTATACCAACAATGGTCATATGCTCTTCAAATAGAAAGAGAAGCAAGGGAGAGGGTACTAGTAACACTAATGCCTCCCGAATCTAAGGTTGAAGAAATCAAAGAGATACTCAAAAAGCACTTAGGAAAATTTGCAGCCAAGATAAGGGCATACAAAGTGCTAGAAAACAAATTCATAGAGTTGGAAAAAATGACTGAAACCAAATGGAGGCAACTCTTGGATCTACCGACAGAGTCAACAAGAGGTGTGAATCAATTACTTCTCACCAACACACGTCATAGAGAGGAGGAGAGAGTCAATGAAAGTCCTCAGCACATTTCTCTAGACAATACTGAAAGTGATAATGAGCCTATAAACATAGACACAGTCATGGATGATATCATCCAAGACATCACTAACTATGACTCTGACAAAGATCCGCAGAAGAAAGATGATGTCATATTTATCACACTTAAGGATCAAGGACAACAACAAGAATTGTAGACATCAGATGGGATAATAATTAATGTTGATGATGAACAAGTGCATGACACTTCAATCATGGATTCCAAAGAACCAGACCTTGCAGACCAAGTGCAAAAAGATGAGGATGCCAATGCTCCAAAAGATCAAACCGACGAGCATGACACCACTCTGGATATATCCCAAGCAACCAATCAAAGCGATATGCCTATCCTAATGAAGGAAATAAATATTTTAGAGGGTAATGATGGTTCTACAGCTGAAGACACAAGCAAACCCAAGGACAAGGGTGATGCTGAAGAAAAAGAAACAACTGCAGAGAAGGCTACAACCAATGATCAGATAGATAAGTCTGCTGATCAAAATAAAGAGGAAACACAAAAGGAAGAAGGGGACACACAAACAAAGAAAGGTGAAGAAGCAAAGAAATACGAGGAGAAGCAATCAAAAGAAAAATTTGCAGAGACACCCAAGGTTGAAGGAGAGATGTCTTCACCAAATCGACAGGTGCACCAAGAGAAGAAAACACAAGAAGAATCTTCCACAAGGCCTTCACCAACCACTTCAGAGAGAACAAATGAACTAGCTATGGTAGTTCATACATCTGCATCCCCAAAAATATCAAAGAAGAAGAAAGGAAAGCATAAGAATCCAGTAACTTTGGATGAAATCATTGAGATTCTAGTTTGTGATCCAAGGACATTGGATCCAACTGCATTGACAAAGTATGCCAGGCTCTTTGAGAGAAAATCCATTCAAGACAAACTAAAGAGAGCAAAAAAAGAGGCCAAGGTACTGGTATAAGACCAGAAAAGGGACTAGAAAGCATATTTAGGTAACCACAAACCCTAAACAATATGCTACCCTAAATAATCTAACATTAAAACTATTTGAAACAAGAGTTGAAACATATGCAAAATAACACAAACAAACTCCCTTCAAATGTACTTCCAATGCTCTCCTTTCTTCTCCATAGAGGTTGATATGTTTCTCTTTGACAAACACAATTGCACAAAGAACTTGAAAGCTTGAATTGATAATGAGAATTACTAGGAGATAGTGGTTCTTGAGGTTCTCAAAAATCTTGTGGTTAACCTTGAAAGAATGAAATGCATCCCATTTTAGAGAAAATGAGACATTTAGGCGAGATTGCACAAAATCTATGCATAAATGCAGATTTTGGTTGGTAGGATGTTAGGAAGCATGATATGGGGAAGATCAAATGAGGAGATATTGAAAATATTTGTGAAGCACCTTAATAGGGATGAGAATCCTCAATTAAGGGATATGATATTTAGGTAGGATTAGGAATCATTAACCAATTCAATAATCCAATATTCTCAAATATTCCTCAAAATCAAATTAGATTTATGAAATTATAAAAAATCTCATAAATTAAAATTAGCCAATTAATTAATAAAAATTAATTAATTGTTGGAGACTTAGGGAAAAGGGGATAAATAAAGTTTATTTATTTATTTAATTAGGACTTAGGAAAAATTATGGGTTATTCATCCCAAGGGGGAAATTAGTGGGTTATAGTTTGAATTGAAGGTGTTGATGTTGAATTGAAATGGTTTTGATGATATTGATAAGGTTTAGGATCAATTCCAAGGGTTCTGAAATAGTTTAGGAAATCACGAGGCATCGATGAGCTTTGACAATGCGCCCGCGTAATGATGATTGAAAATGATTGAAAAGCGCCAATGAACTTTGATGGCATCGTAAGATTGAAATTGAAATGGGTAAACATTGATGATCTTTGAAAATGTTCCCGAAATGATAATCAGAAATAGTATTGACAAATATAAACAACACTAGTGAATTGGTATTGATAGATTGATAGCGATAACACCGATGATCTTTGACAATGTTATCAAATGGCTGATTAGGGGATACAAAGCATCAATGATCTTGGACAATGCTCCTAAAATGGTGAAAAGATTGATTGAATTGAAATAGGGTTTGATCAATTGGTTTGAAATTGGGTTAATTAGGCATCGACGATCTTGGAAAATGCGCCAGAATGGTCAGAATGAGTCCAGACAATTGTGTAAGTGATTAGGAATGGAATAGAATATGTTTGAATCAATTTAGGAAGGTTTGGAATGGTTCAGGATTGAATAGGATCGGTTTAGGATTGAATAGGACCGAATAGGATCAGTTTAGGGTTGATCGGAAATGATTTGGAAAATGATCGATTTGATAAAGACAGTAGAATTGTTAGTAAATAGTTGAACAATTTTTCAATATTCAATCATTGACGAAAGACACAATCTCACCATACAATAAAGATCATATGCACCACATAGAGGAATAATTAGGTCACAAAAAAACATTTCGATTGTAATGCTAAAAATGTTAAAACACGTAGACCAGCAGGCTTGAACCATTTTTAGGTGTCTACATTTTTCCCCTCTTTGATACAATGCGATTATGAGTATTGTGTCAAAGAATCCTGAAGAAAATAGCATTAAAACATGCCTCAGTGATAATGGGATACATAGGTGCCCCCTTGAGAAATCCTCCAAAAAATGTAAGTGATAGGTCGATTTGTCGATAATGCCGAGATGAATCTACAAAAATGATTGGATAAAAAATCAGAGGTCAAACGCAAAAGTTATGAGGTTCAAAGTGTCAAAAACATCGCGACCAATACAAAATGCAAGGGTTGCACATCCATCTAGGCAACCAAGAGGCTATAAAAGGGCTTGGAAGGGGTTTTGGAGCTCATTTTCACTCTTTCATTTAGAAGAATTGAGCTCTGGAGCAAGGAAGATGGATCGAGTGCCAATGGAGAATCAACGCGGGGAACAAGTTTGTAGCTATTGACGGTCGGCTGATGCGGGACCCGAGGTGAGTACATCGAATCCTCTCAGTAGTTTCTAAGTTTTCACACTTTTCTAGGTAGTTTTAGGTGTCAAACGGGGCCCTGTAGGGGTCCACACCTGCCACCTACATAGGTCACAAGCCCACCTACGCAGGTCATATGCCCACCTGTGTAGGCAGCACAGGTGGGATGACCACCTTTGTAGCCATCACAAGTGGGAGGACGTTCTATGCAGGTGGTAAGATAACCTGCATAGGTGGTTAGAAAGGCCTCAAAATGGGGTTTGAGGGCTCCTAAACCACCCTAAAATTCCCTAAACTAGTCAAAACCCTAGGAAAAGGTCAAAATTAGGTCAAAGTAGGTTAAAATAGGTCCTAGGTTGGTCAAAAAGAAAAAGAAAGTATAGAAAGTTGACCAAAGTTGCATGGTGATTGCAGGAAGCGTTGCCAGTTTCGCAGACACGGGAGAGTAGAGCGGCGTGCCTGGATATCCGTCATCGGTTGAGCAGTCATGAGAGGCAGATCCTAGCCTCTCTAAGATTGTATTACATTAAATACATTCCTGAGATTAGGGCAAACTGGGGATTGATCACAACATTGGCCGAGCGGTGGCACTCGGAGACTAGCTCCTTCCACCTACCGATAGGGGAAGCGACCGTGACCTTGAAGGATGTATGGCGCATCCTCAGGATTCCCATTCATGGAGAGCTAGTAGAGTATGACCCTACTATAGGGAGTTTGGCCCTACATCATCTATTTGAGAGTGACGACAAGAATCTGGACATTCACAACTACAAGATCTGATGGGAGACAGTTGCTAGGCAACATGATAGATTAATCGCTGTTATCTGTGGGGTTATCGCATGTCTCTTAGTACCTAATAGATGAGGTCATGGGTTCCCCATTGGATGGGGGAGGGTCCTCGAGCAGATGATCATGGAGGGTATAGTGTTCACATGGGGGCCATGCATGCTAGCGATGGCATACTACCAGCTCTACCAGTTGGCTTACAGAGGGGGACTATTGATCAGTAGTGGGATCACATTGCTGCAGGTGTGGGCATATGAGCACATAGCTGTGTTTCGGCCCATTACTCAGAGAGTGGTTTTTCCAGATATGCCATATGTTTACTGCTATCGAGGGGCACTAGCACAGGGGCCACTAGGATATACATTACATTTCCGTCATGAGATAGATCTGCTCCAAGACTTTACCTGGCATCCATACAAAGATTTCCCTAGATGGGGGGATGAAATGGAGTAGTTGTCATACTACAGACATGAGAGGTACCTCATTTGGAGGTTTGTCATGGGTCACATGGTTATTGAGATACAGCTTCCAGAGCGAGTCCGCCAACAGTTTGGAGAGATACATGGAGTATCGACAGGTACAACATTGTTTGCTCGATCGAGGGCCGAGGCTAGGACATGGGGTGCAACACGCATGCCTTAGGTGACATATGAAAAGCTTGAGAATTTACATCCCAGACCATGGGGAGTAGGTGCAGATGTTGCATACACAGGGACCATAGAGGAGTATGATAGATGGTTTGCTGAGCACAAGCTGATTCCCCTGACAGATCCAGATGTGGCGATATCGAGAGTGTGGATGCCCCAAAATGAGAGCACTAAGGAGGAGGAAAAGGATGAGGAGGGTGATGAGGAGGAGTCAGATGAGGATGATGATGATGATGATGATGAGGATGAGGAGGAGAGAGAGAGGAGGATGATGATGATGATGATAGGGATCTCGGTGATATGCAGATGCATATGGATAAGGATAGAGATGAGCCACCACATGAGGAGGACCTACAGGGTCCTGATGATAGGTTCGAGGATCAGAGACAGCGCATCGCAGAGCTTACAAGCCAGATAGATAGATTGACACTTGAGAGAGACACATGGGTTGTAGATCGTGCCTCATGGACTGTAGATCATGCATCATGGATTGCCGAACGATCAACACTCATACATAGATGGACAGGTTGACAACAAAGAGGGATGCAGCTATGGCCAGAGCATAGAGTGCGCAGGAGGAGGCATGCAAGTTTATCAGTTCCATCAGAGATGTAGGTATGCGTGATATTGTAGGGATGCTAGGGGATGCCCGAGAGGAGAATGTTAGAGTAATCATTAGAAAAAGTGTATTTTTTGATTTTTTGAAAAAAACTTTGTAAAAAAACAAAATTTGTTTTTTTTTTCTAATTTTTTGATTTTTTTTTAAATTTTTCACCTCGAAATTTGAGCTGTACGGCCTGGGAGAGAACCTTTTTCCCAGAGGCTACTGTGGCCAAAAATGGAAAAATTTATATGAAAATTAACTCTCCTGGGCCTTGTGAGCGTGATGGTGGTGTCCGTTTTAGCTCAAAGTGCTTCAGAAAAAGTGTCTCTTCTAGAATGAAGAAGAAACCCTAGAAAAGCTATAGTTTTTGCCCTCAAATCATAGCTTCAAAAACCCTAGACCAGGCAGCAGCAGTGTGGCTCTGATACCATGTAGGACTTATAGTGTCTAGTGTTGATCATGACACTATGTTGGCTATATCAGACATTGATTATCCTCACCCACTTTGGACACATCTTTGGGAGATCTATGGAGACCCTAATCTCTCTCCATTCCCAGAGGATCCTACTTCAGATTGTCTCATACCCATTTCTTGGAGAGAGAATACACCCTTTTATCATGATACTTTAGAGGAGCTTGAGTATTTAGACACCCTTACATGTTTCGATGGATCAAAGGCTTATCTCATAGTTCCCACTCTTCAAACTGAGACTTCATCAGCATCTCCTGTTGCTCCCGATTCTGTGCAGTAGGGAATCATACATCTTTAAGACATAAATACTTTGGAATCTTATGTTGCAGACATATATTTATTGTTTGTTGAGTCTTATACTACAGATTTGGAGGATTATTTTGAGGACATTCATCTCCTCTACCTTGACAGTCAGGTTATCAATGTTTGCCCACCATTATCCATGCATTCTGAGGTTGTATTTTAGGATTCTCCATATCAGTTTGGATTTGGCATCAGTTGTTTCAGTTTAGATAGAGAGATTCTTTAGCATCCAATCATGGCACACATCCTGAGACAGATTGGTTCATCACTCTTCACAGGGTTTCTTCGACATTGTCCTTTGGATTTGTTTCTTCCCAAGGGGAGGAATATCATTTGCCGCTTCAGGATCTCCTTTTGGATTCTACATCAGGCATCTACCATTGTGACAGGAGTTTCTTTGTTCTGGGGGGACTTTGGTGTCTCATCCCTCTCTCATGGGGGGCTAATTGTACTTATGGTCTTGAGAGAGTCTCTTGAGCCATTTCTTTTCTACATTTTTCTATCTCTTTTTGGAGAGGGGTTTTTCCCACTGGGTTTTCTTCTTTGTCTCTGGTTTACAGAGATTTCCTTGTATTGGGTACTATTATGCCTTGCATCCCCGTCCCTACATTTTGTGTACAAAATGTTGGGTCCCCCCCCTTTTTGTCTTTGCTTGCGGCTTTTCCTTGTCTTTCTTTCCCTTTTTTTTTCTTTCTCCGGGGTTTTCCTTCCCCCGGTGTGGTTGCTTGTTCGTTTGGTTTTTGCCTCCGGGACTCTGGTCCCAGAGGTTGTCCTTCGTTGGAAACTAGATTCAGGACTCTGAAATTCTTCACCATGATGTTCTTAAGGACATCATCACGGGGAATCCCCGGGCCCGAAGTCCAGAGGTTTTGCTAGTCCGGGGATCGCCGAAAGGAGGAGGATTAACTTTTTACCGTGGGTATAAATAGAAATTATCTATCACTTTCACACTTACCGCAATTAAAACCTCCAAGCACTTAGAGTGAATTAGAGAGCAATTTCAAAATGATTAACAGAGCATTTGCAGAGAGTTTATGATAATCAACGCTTAACATTTTCATTCGTTCTCAGGAAAGTACGAGTGCTTCATGGTGGTGACTCTGACTGTTTGACAACCTGAGTTGTTACAGGACTCCTACGGTAAATCCTCCCTTTCCTCCACCTTCTGCATTCTCAGGTTGGTGTTTCTGCTTTCCCGCTTCTCTATTTTTCTTCTACTCTCTGGTTTTCTTCAGTTTTGGTATGGTTTTTGTTTGTCTTGTTTTGTTTTGTTTTCCCGCTTCATCTGGTTTCCTCTGTTTCTAGTTTTTCCACCCATTGGTGGGTTGGCTCTGCCAGAGGGTTGTCCACCCTCTGCGCAGAAGTGGTCTGTCTGTAAAGCATGTAGATAGTTGTATATATATTTTTGCCTTGTCTGGTTTTCCCGCGGGTGTCGTCCCGCATTGTATATTCACGTATATATGTGTATAGATGTGTATAACCTTTGTATATCTCCTCATTTCTATGTATATACCCCTTGGATCCATGTATGTCCTTTCAGGTGGCTTGACAAGCTGGTCGAGTCGCCTCTATTTCTAGTTTTCCACCTCCAAACTCGTTTTGGGGCAGAAAATCACCTGTTTGAAATTTGGCTCTCAGCCGGTTTCAAACAGATAGTTTTCTCTCTCCTCCATGAAGTCTGTCAGAACCTCATTTATGTCCCATGCGCACAATCAATCCCAGCTAAGTGGCTTTCCCTTTTCACGCGTTTAGACAGTTGGCTCCGCCGTCATCGCCATAACTTGCATTCAATACCAACGCATGTGGCGCCCACGTGGGCTTGACAAATTGCCTTTTCACACATCCTCACTAACGGTCATTTCTCTGGGCATCGGTCCTCTTACCACCATCCATACTGTGCCTTTGCCAAGTGTGATAAACTTCCCCAGACCCGGATGTTTAATGATATCTTAAGTTTACGATGTGTTTTGCTTTTCGGTTACCTTTACATGATACTAACTTTTCAGGAAAATAAACATCACGGTGGTAAGATCTCCGGACCCTGAAATAATTATTTTGATGAACATGTTCTGACGGTCGCTTTGCCTTGCAGGTTCCCGGAGTTCATCTTCCAAACATGTCTGAGGCATCTGCATCATCTCCGCCCGGAAGTCCAGAACTACCAACCGCAGCAGAGACTAGGGCCGCCATAAAGTCCAAGATGGAGAAGGCCCTGGAAAAGCTGCCCCTCACCATGAAGTTTGTATAGGATAATGTCATTGTGGGCTCAAAGATTGAGTCCAAGGTAAAAATGATGATCGACACCAATGTTGAAACTTGGGCAGAGATGCAGGCCTTGGTGAAAGTAATGCACATCCAGCGACAGGCTGGAGATCAACTAGCGATCAATGTCGGGGGCTCTGGAATCCTCCAGGCAGCTTGCTTCCCATGCTCTGTGCAATATTCAGAGCTTATCCTAACATGGCTGAACAACTATAACTCCTCTGTCTGGGCTGTTATGCTCACAGCTGCAGAAACCACAGGATACCCCACTCCACTGGTGTCCCTCGACCCGGTCACATTCCAGGCGAGCCTGGGTATCCCACAATTTGATAGGGATACGGTGGTTATAAGGACCGATGCCTTGACCCAGTTTACACAACTAGAGGATGCTGCCTGGGTATATATGAATACCCACTGGCTTAAGGTCCCAAAGAGGGACCCAAAGAGAATGAAGATAAAGATTCCCTGCTCTGAATTCAAGGAGAGCATCCAAATGGGAATGATAGCATTAGCCCGGGTCTTTGGGAAACCCTCCACCCAAGAGTTTGCCAAATAGATGTACTATTTCCTCCTCGGCATCTCCACCAAGGGATAATTCTTTGACTAGGCCACAATAATTTCCAACCATGTAGACTCCCAGTTCCAGTAGTTGAAATGGAAAAAGAAGTTCTATATGTCTTCTTATGTTTTCTGGGCCCTGGCACAATAGAGGCCCCATTCCCACGGCCTACTTACTAACGGTGTACTCATGATTGGCCCGGGACAAAAAGTACCGTGGGACCATTTTCCACAGATTCAATTGGAGGCCAGCTTCCCCAGTTTCTGTCGAGTAAACAACGCGTTCATTTACTACCATCTGCTTACACCCACCCGGGACGCCGAGTACTGCCTGTCTACTGAGGTGATGAAGTTGGTCCATAGTTATGGACACTACTATATTCAGTTCCAGCAGCATACATACATTAGGGTCACCGGCTTCTCCGGAAAACCCTACTTGTTGCCCAGGCATTGTGGGGACAAGATCATGCTGCTGGAATATTGCAGGCAAATAATAGAGGTGCATGCCTTCTTTTCCCTCAAGAAGATCCCCAACATCCCATTCCCAATCACCTGTGGGCACTACACATGCAGTCTGACCGCCGTAAAGGAGGCGAATAATGAGCTGAAAAGTTATAACTTACAAGAATTTTATCTGGCACAAATTTTTTTTGATCCGCATGGCCAAATTGCAACGTCAATGCCTCGGGCTTCAGAGCCCAATCGTATACACATGGAGGACTTCTGGGCAGACTGCCAAGATGATGTGGATGTGCAGAGCCGTCACTATATCAGAATGACAGTCGACATGATGCATAAATTCAAGCTCCAGAAGTTCTCAGTAGATTTCTCAGACACCGCCCCCACCATCAATGCCCAGTACAAGGAAAAGGGGATCAATAAAAAGGCCCTTCCACCAGTAAATTGGGCCACCCAGGAAGGGCCCACTATTGAAGACTTCACTCAAGAGGTGGTCGAGAGAAGCCATGCCTATTTCAAGAAGGTGTGCCCCGGGAGTACCCGCCGAGCAACCCAGCCGGCGCCAAAGCTAACTCCACCACCGGTACCAAGATTAACCCCGGGGGCTGGGACTTCTTTGTAGGGAGCAGTTAAGGGAAAAATAATAGCTACAACCCCTTCTGCGCAAGAATTCCCCATCACAGAATGAATAAAATAGTCAGTGGCGGCCTCCCAAAAAATGAGGGAGCAATTAATAACGAAGCTGGCCACCCCACCACTTATGACCGGGCCACTTTGTCCTCCTTCCTCCCCATCATTAGCAACCTTAATGGTCAAGGTGATGGGGGTGGATCCCCTGGAAGCAGCGGCAATAAGAGATGCGGGACCTCCTTTGGTTATCCGGAGGAAGAAAAATCTCAGCAAAAAGCCTAAGGCAGAACCAGCGCCAGAGACCTCCCAACCCCAAGAAGTGGAG
>MU222711.1:711614-772646 GCA_018584345.1 Thuja plicata
ACAAGAAGGTATTGAGAAAGAGCCTGCACAGGGACAAGAGCAGCAGGTAGAGGAAAAAGAGCTAGAGCCAGATATTGCCTCCAGGGCTCAAACAATGCAAGGTCCAGGAGTGGACCAACAAAAACCAAGTGAACAAATGGCATCCGCTGGGGGAACCGGACCTTCGGGAATAACCGTAACCCCAACTGCCACGTTCCAAGGGCCACTCCTAGGAGCGACCTTCGGGCAGGTGATCACAGCGGCCCAAACTCTAAATCTTGGCCTGACACCTCCCCTACTGCCAAAAGAGGTACCAACTAAGGAGGAAGCCCCGACAGAAGAAGGAGAGCAACAAGAGGAGCAGCACGAAGAAGAAGTCCTCGAGGAAGCCTACCATGGTCCAGACCCAGTGATTGACATACAGGACAAGACTGAGGAGATGGATATTGAAGAGAATGTTGCTGCAGAAGAAGTTGAGGTAGGGAGAGGAACGGATGAGGTCCACATTTCTGAAGAGCAACAACCACAGGACACCGGGGAAGAATCAGGAGAAAAAATTCTTGCAGGAAGGCCACCCCTACCACCTTAATGGCTGATAGAAAGCAGGAAAAGAAAGGCTTAGTATGCTCTGGTGATTCCTCTCTCCCTGGCTGAAATGATGGCCCAAGTTTAGGCCCCACCGAAGGTAAAGAAAGCTCAGATAGTTCACACTCTTCAAACTAGGCCGGGTGGAGAAATAATTGCTGTTGTGGAAACACCTCCCCCAAATGCCGATGAAGCAACCGTGGATCCCGTAGATTACAATGTTGCAGAGGTATCCCTGGGTAAAAGGGGAAAGCAAGGTGAAGTAGACTTGCTAAAGGAGGCAGCAAGGGCAGTGGAAGCCTGGTATGAGAAAGAGGCCCAGAGGCTCAAAGCTAAAAAGGAAAAGAATGCAAACCTTATGGGATTGCTTACTGAGCTGGCCCGACCCATTAACGCCACTCCTCTGGAGACCTCCACATCAGAAGAACTACCGCAGAGTGACATAGATTCCCTGTGAATAATGAAAAAGAAAGCCCAGGCAGTGGACGAGTGGGTCGCCCTGCAGATAGGAAACACCCGACGTTTCCTGGCGTCCACCCTCCCAGATCTATACACGGCCCGACAAGTTATTCATCAGGAAAAAATGCTTATTGAGCAGTGGGAGGGTGATGCAGAAAATTACCAAGCATGGAAGGTGGAGCTCAAAGAGCTCCTCACCTTGGGAGAAGATATGATTTCTAAATCCAGAATTCTGGGTGATGAATCATTTGATTTTGTGAGAACCCAGCACTCCAGACTTGACCTCACATTGGAGGTAACCAAGCAACTGGTAGGGTCTCTACAAGAAAAGGTAAATGCTGTAAAATATTCTTCTAATTTATACAAGTCTTTTGTAATAAAGGTTTCCGGGGCTGATCCCCTTAGCATAGATACATATACCCCTGAAGATTCAGTTTTGGGGAGTTTTGATGAAATAATGAAGTCCCGGTATCAATCTCTGGAGGGGATAGATGGAGCCCAGATGGAAAAATTAACCAGCATGATACTCAAAGGTCATGACGCGACAAGAATGGCAGATGAATTTAAGGAAAATATTCCAGACCTGGGGGATCAAGTTGAAGTTGCCAAGCACAGAAGGGCCAACCTGAAAGATATAGATGAAGATGGCATCTCCCGCCTCCTCTAGGCCTTTAACGACAATAAGCAACCTTGAGCTCTCTCCAGGGGCCGGGGAGAACTCAAGCGTTGGGCATTCTTTATTCTTTGGGGATGTAAGTTCCTGGATCCCGTAGTCCCAGATCCAAAATTTTATATTCTTTAAAGTGATCCGTGTCCCGGTCCCCGAGGCTGACCAGTCACTTTCAGAGGCGGTTAATAAATACTATCAGAAGGTAGTTGGCCATATCAAGAGGTGTCGGCTTGGCAGTTGGTTTTCTGATAGGTGGTCTTCTCAAGGTGCCGCTCAAAGGTACACCTAGCACATTGGATATAAGGCGCCGCATTTTCCATTTATGAGGCATGTAACCTCGGTCCCCGGGGGACCTACTTTCTTCTTTCTCCTTTTTGGCTCTCTTTTCGAGACTGATTCTTTTGATGTATATTCTTGTCTTATTCTCTTGACATGGCAGACCTATTCCATCTCCAGGTCCTCTGTAGGGTGGCGCAGGTAGTACTGGCCCCCGGATATTATATTTTATTGAAACATGATGTAAATAGGGTTAGGGTTAGAAGAAAGTTGTATAAATAGCCGAACCGGCCCATTTCCAAGGGTCGGAGAAATTGATAATTTTGTTGTCCACGATAATAGCACAGTGATTTCTCATTTCAGTTGCAGAGCTCAATGCTCCATTGTTCTATTCTCAATAGTTAGATGCTCCCCTGGAGCCACCATTGTATCACGCACCAGTGATTGCTGGAAGGAATATTAATAAAGAAAGAAGAATTCTCGGCAATGATGTTGTTGGCATTCCTGCTTCTAAGTTAATGGTATTTCATGTTTTCATGTTTCTTATGTCTTTTACTCTGATATGTTAAAAATAGATTAACGACCACTTTTCCCTTGCTACTGATGAGGTTCTAACTGACGGTTATGTATTTATTCAGTATTTAGTGTAGTCTATCAGAGTATTATTGATGTTCTAGATGTTTAAGCATGACTGTAGTTAGGTGAAATGTTTCTAACCCTGCAGGATCTTTTTTTGATTTATTTGCTAAGTGTGGAATGCTAGGGGAAACCTTACTTTATCGAATCTCCAGAGAAAATGAGTTGAAGAAACCAGCTATCCCCCTCGAAAATAGTCACTTCTCCCCAACCGAGGCCTGCACCGTCGTGACCCAACACCCAGGTGCTTGAAGGCCCAAAGAATTTATTTTCCCCAGACAACCTTTGCAGGCGGAGTTGGCCGGTACCCCCGGAACCCAGTGACAACTTATGACTGTTGGCGGACCCGGTTAGCAAAACTCCGTCAATAGAAACTGGCGCTAGAAGGAGGGCATGAACTCATCTCCTTCCAGAGATTTTGATTTTACACTTCCTGAGGGTTCCCCGAGTTATAATTTTAGGAGACAAGCCTTCAGCAAGATTGGGTCTTTTTCCCCAGCTAAATTCTAAAGAGTCCTTAGGTCTGCCCCACATCCCAGAATATTTTTTGAGCTCGAGCCCCCCGCTCGAAGGAAGCGAACCTCGAAAATTGTAGCAGCTACTATTGTCTGGGGATCTACCATACCTCCGAATACACAAACTCCTCAGACAATCCCGGAAACTAGTGCCCAAACTACCCAACCTATAGTTCCCCCGATGGCCGCGTATTTCAGAAACACCGGGTCCCCAATGGGAACTTTTTCGGGTGTAATCAACGACTTACCTTATCACCCAGAGAAGATCTGCCCACGATATGAGCACTTAGGCTCACAGACCGCAGAAGAACACTTACAGGCATACAAAGATGCCATGAACTGACACCGGATCCAACACGAAGATGTTGTGACTCAAATGTTCCCCTTGTCTTTAGGGTAAGGCATGTTGAATTGGTATCTTAACCTTCCTACCAACTCCATAAATAGTTGGCAGGACATGGAGGATGCCTTCCTGGCTGCCTTTCGCGTGCATGTGGACCCAGCCTGGTCCCATAGCCAGTTCATCTCCATTAGGAAGGAACCCAATGAACCTCTTGCAACATTCAACCATAGGTTCCAGCGTGCTTTAAAGAGGTGCACGGGCCCCTTCATTCCATCCCCGGAGGTAACCATACAGACCTATCTCAACGCGATGGACCCTTTCGTTGCCACTCTCCTTTGGAGAACAACTGCAGCGGGCGACCAGGACACCTTGGCAAAAGTCTACAACCTAGCCCTAGAGCTGTCCCGCGGTCTTAAAAAATCCCCAGGTAGGATTGGACAAAGCACGCCTTTCAACATAATCCCCGGCAGAACTGCATATGCCAGGGGATACAACCCCAATCTAGCAATAGGTGCCCCCTCGATGGCGATGAATCCTCTGCCACCCTTGATAGACCAGCAGGCGCAATATGTTTACCTAGCCCAGACCCAGATGACACCGGGTCTGGAAGTCTTCTCTTGGAATTAGCCATAGTAGGTACAACAACCTCAGACACAACCGTCCAGAGTGCCCTTCTTTCAGTCGTCCACGGCTGGAGGATTGCCGCCCTCGACTCTGGCTAATGCTGCCGCCTTCCTGGGAAGCCAACAACAACCACAGCCGTCACATTGTGACACAAACACTCAGTTGATTGCCAAGGTCGAATCCCTCCGGTGAATGTTGTCCACCTTGACTATGGACATGGGCCAACTGAAGGAAGGGTCCTATGCACCCCAGAACTCAAATTCCCAGAGGGAAAACATTTTCTCTGGCCAACGAAATAATAACGCTGGGGGAAGGAATTTCAACAACGGGTCTAGGCCCAATCAATAATAGTGGAATAATACCGTGAACACTGGAGGCCCACCTCCGAACCAAAACACCAACCAAAATGGTGCAAGACCATCACATTTTACGCCAGTCACAGACTTCCAGCCCATGACTAATTGGTGTAGACTACACGATACTGGTTCTCATAACAGGGTGAATTGTGCCACCTTGGAGAAGGTCATCATGATCTCCCAGCTGGACAGGTAGCAGTCGCACAATGCATCCCCTCTGGAGCCCCCTGCTCAAGAGCCAACCCACAGTGCCTTCACCTGTGATACCATCTTCTTTGAAACTTCCGGGGAGGATGAAGAAGAATCCGAACTACAGGGATTCTTTAACAAATCTATCCCGCCCTTTGAGGCCAACGCCTTTACTCACCTATGAACTCCATAAAATACTCAGAGTCAGGTCGGTAAAGGACCCTCTTACACGCCCACACCTCCTATCAAAGATACTCCTCCTCCCCGGAATAATACGACTGATCGACCCGCTCCTCCAAAAGGTCCTAACTCTAACCAAGCAAAAGACCTTGCCGAAGAAAATCACCCATTCCTGGGAGGAAGATTCGATATTATGAAGGCATTAGAATAGACCACCACCTCCATGACCTTGATGGAGGTTTTGCTAAACTGTCCCGAGCAGAAGAAGTCTCTTTTGAAGCTCTTAGGGAACCCAGAAGCCATCAGCCGCCCACCCAAGACTTTCTCATTCGAAGATGCTAACGCAACCATCTTTCGAGGGAATAATGAGGATCCTCCCTTCCTACTAGGCCTGAATATCCATGGAAAAAACATACACAATTGCCTAGTAGACTCTGGAGCTTTGGGTAACATCATGCCCTTGTCCATTTGTCAGAAGCTCGGATTCCACCCCACCCCATCTAATGGCGCAGTAATCTAGCTGGATAAGACTGCTGTGAAAATGGTGGGGGAATTGAAGAACATCCGGATACACCTTATCCAGGACCCTAGGATAGCTAGCATCATTGACATCCAAGTGGTGGACATCCCAGAAACCTACGGGATGTTATTGAGCCAGAATTGGTCTAAATCCCTGAATGGATACTTTTCGACCGACTTCACCCACTTATGGCTTCCATGGGAGGGAGAATCCAATAAGATTCAGGTCGAAAGCGAGCCCCAGATGAAACAGGCCCTTACCGAAGTTGGGAGGGTCAATGAGGTCTTTTTCTCTGAGACTTCTCTGGGGGTGTACCGACCTTTGGAAATCTTAACATTTGATTTCATCCCCAGAGAAGACCCCGCCGTGCTACAGAGAGCCCAAGACCTAGACAAAAAGATGAGAGTTGAAATTGGCTCTCAAGGCGCCACAACAACCCTTTCCACACTCCTATCCGACACTTGGTGCCAAGTACACTACCAAAAACATTCAGAGCTCGAGTGTGGGCCATGCCTTTTAGTCGCTAACTGGAACCTCGATACTTTTCAGAATGAGCAACTTGCAACTGATTCCCGGGGACCCAGTACTATGGGATGCGCTCCTTTGGTGCCACCTCCCCAGAAATCCCAAGTCCAAACACCTCTGAGAGTAAATTCTACTTTCACACCGGTAGCCCCGGGAGGAATCCCTAAGTCTCCCAGCAATGATCCAAAGAAAACTACTCTGTCCCAGCCCCAGATTACAAACAATGACTTATGGACCCTTAAGTTTGAGGGGTCCTGATCCAAACAAGGTTGTGGGGCTGGTGTAGAACTAATCAACCCATGAGGGAAGTCCTTGCTCGCATCCTATAGGTTGTAGTTTAACTGTACAAATAATGTCACAGAGTATGAGGCTTTGGTCCTCGGGCTCTTATTTGCACTAAGGAAAGGTGTCACCCGCCTCCGAGCTCTGGGTGATTCAGAGTTGATTGTTAAACAAGTCCGGAGTCAATACACATGTCATAAAAAAAGGCTGGCTGCATACCGCAATCGGGCTTGGAGCCTTATCAAAGATTTTGATGCCTTTGGCATTGACCTCATTCCCCGGCGATGAAACTATGTCCCGGATGCCCTCACCGTTTTCGCCAGCACACTTGAGCCAATGGCCGGCTCACGAATCCAAAGATTTTTGGTTGAGATGGTCCCCACCCTGTCCATTCTAGATAATGTCACCCACTTTCAGGTTTTTGAGGATGATCAGCATATCCTATCTTTCATGGCGAATGTTGGTGTCTTTGAAGATCAGATAGTGGAGGAATGAGACCATGACGATATTGGGCAGAGTGATGAAGATGATGGAATCATGGACTTGCCTACTAACACCATCCCAAAGGGGATGGTTGCACTGGAACGAATCTTCGACTCAGACCCTCAGGCCTGTGAGAAGGTGTCATCCTCCTCTGAGGGAGGAAAGTTTGAAAAAGTTAACATCGGCCAGCCTGGTGAAGAAAAGATCATTCACATCGGTACCTCCTGTTCCCCTGAGGAAAGGGAGAAGATTCTTGTGGTTCTCTGAGAATACATCGACGTAATTTCCATGGGTTATGAAGACTTGAAAACATATGATACATCTATCATGACCCATACCATTCCCCTGAAGCCTGACACTAAGCCCTTCCGGCATAAGCAAAGACCGGTCAACCCCTTGATAGAGCCCCTGATTCGTCAGGAGGTAGAAAAAGTGCTGTCAGCCCGGATAATCTTCCCAATCTGGTATACTACGTGGGTTGCCAACCTGGTCCCTATGAGGAAAAAGAGCGGTGAAATCCGCCTTTGTGTGGATTTCTAAAATTTAAACAAGGCCTCTAAGAAAGATAATCACCCTCTCCCCTCGTTGGATGAGGTGTTACAGATAGTAAATGGATCTTAGATGATGTCCTTCTTAGATGGATATTCGGGATACAACCAGGTCACGGTCGAGTACGAAGATAGAGAGAAAAAAACTTTTACCACCAAGTGGGGAACGTTTGCATATAGGAGAATGCCCTTCGGTCTGATCAATGCAGGGGCTACATTTCAAAAGGCCATGGACATTGCATTTGAGGGCCTTGTGAATCAGTGTATAATCATCTACATGGATGATTTGACCATCTTTTCTCGAGACATGCGTGACCATGCCGCCCATCTCGCTCAGATCTGTGAAAGATGTCACCGGTATGGAATATCCCTCAACCCCAAGAAGTGCATATTCAGGGTCACCAAGGGGAAGTTGCTTGGGCATATCATCTCTAAGAAGGGTATATCCATAAACCCAGATAGAGTCAAAGCATTACTAAACTTACGAATGCCTGGTAGCAAGAAAGAGATGTGATCCTTCTTCGGGAAGATCAACTTCATCCACCAGTTCATTACGGGATTCGTAGAAATAGTCAAACCGCTCAACGAGATGATGAAGAAGGATACCAAGATCAAGTGGAGTCCTGAGGCAAAGCGGGCGTTCGCCCAGATCAAACAGATAATAATGGAAGCACCTATCCTGGCTAGTCCAGACTATTCCCTTCTATTTTACATTTACTCATTTGCTTTGCCGCATCCTGCTGCGGCGGTGTTAACCCAAAAGGTTGAAGGGGAAGAACGACCAATAGCTTTCATGAGCTCCCCCTTCAAGAACACCAAAGTTTGGTATTCATCACTGGAAAAATAGGCCTTTGCTCTAGTTCTCACCGTGAAGAAATTCTGGCATTATATTCTCCGTAGCAAAGTACATGCTATCATTCTGGACCAGGCTGTCAAGTCTCTGCTGATGTAGAGTGAATTGGGTGAGAGACAGGGGAAATGGATGGCCATCCTCCAGGAATATGACTTAGAAATGCAGCCCATGAAGATAGTCCGGGGCCTGGGACTAAGTCGAGCAATGGCAGAAGAGACTCTCTGCATAGAATGTCAGACTTACACGGTGGAGTCTATTACCCAAGATCTGTGGTACACCGATTTAGTATACTTATTACTAAACAACAAATGTTCAGAGGGATTACCTCCCCACAAACGCCGTGCCCTGCAGATGAAAAGCGCACACTTCATGATCAAAAACTCCGTGCTTTATCGCAGAAACTATGAGGGAGTGTACCTCTGGTGCATCGACAGAAACCATGCTGTGAGAGTGATTAATGAATTTCATGTACAGTTTGGAACTGGGCATGGCTCAGCCAATGCCACTGCCCATTAGATCCTTTGGGCCAGATACTATTGGCCTTGTATATTCAAAGATGTTTACGCTCATGTCAGGAAATGCCATACTTTCCAAACCGTAGCGCATCGTGAGCGTAACCCAGCCATGCCCTTACAACCAATCTACGAGGCTAGACCCTTCGCCTAGTGGGCATTTGACTTCATCAGGGAAATCAACCCCAACTCGTCTGCCAATCACCGATACATTCTGACTGCTACTGATTACTGCACTTGGTGGTCTAAATCTATACCTTGCAAAAACAACACGGCAGACGTAGTTATCAAGTTCCTGGAAGAAAACATCGTCACACAGTTTGGAATGCCCTTTGCATTAGTATGTGACAATGGTTTGGCGTTTTCTTCAGCGCAGTTACTCGAATGGACCTACAATCAAAAGATCACACTGAAGTTTTCCAGCAACTATTATCCTCAGGAAAATGGCGTTGCTGAATCGACAAACAAAAATTTACTTGAAGTGATCAAACATCTGTTAGAATAGAATCCCCGGGATTGGCACCAAAAGTTGAAATTCGCCCTCTGGGCGGATCGTATTCACATTAAGGTCACCCTGGGAACATCCCCATTCCATCTAGTTTATGGTTAGAACCCTATATTCCCAGTCAATTTAAAAATCCCAGTTTTGCAGTTTATGCAGGAATTTAGCAGTAGGGACAACATTGTGGAGGTTTGGCTCTTAAATCTAGTGCGGATGGAAGAACAGCGAGATGCAGCTCTTGAACATTTTGCGCATCACCAAGCAATGGTAAAACAATGGTTTGATAGAAGAGCCCAATATAAGGCTTTTCAGATTTTGGATCTAGTCCTGTTATGGGACAAGGCCCGGGAGAAGAAAGGAAAGCACAACAAGTTCCAATGGCTCTGGCTCGGACCATATCTCATTTCAGAAATCTGTGGGGCAAATACTTACTGCCTTAACACCCTGACTGGGGAACCTGTCGCATTTCCCATTAATGGACAGTTTCTCAAACACTACTTCGAGTAGGGTAAGTTGGCCCAAAGTTGTATTATAAGTAAAGCCTTCCGCTTGTAAATATCTCTTCCAGGTGCCTCATTGCGAGGTACCCAGTCTTGTAAATAGTCCTGCCGACTGTCCTCCGGGACAGTCCTCTTCTATTGTTTCTATTTTCATTTTCAGTTTTCTTTTGGTCCTGACGTTTTGTTCTACCTGTGTAGGAATTGGAATGCTTCGCATAACTTTGGCTTCCGGTATGATGTCCACGGCATGGTGAACTTTAGAATCTATTTTTTAGCGCGGTGGAGTCGACCCGGTCTCCGGGGTTGTTTTACGGGTTATGACACATTTTGAGCAATCTCCATTGGGTGTTGTCCCCGAGAGTCTGGCAGTCAGTGAAAACAAATAATATAAGGAACAAGTAATCGGACACACCACGGGTAGATTAGCTGTACTGATTGGTTGACCCACGTCTGAAACTCTAAAGAAATTCTCCCCGGGTTCAGAGTTTTATCCTCTCTTCGAACATCTAAATATAGGTGGACAGGTGAAAGAAGTACCGCCATTAAGATTAGCTAAGCTTAAGCTTAATGGTGAAAGAAGTACCGCCTTCTCCACCCAGAAACAAACAAAATAACAAAAGAGGAAAAGCGGGATGAAACTCCGGTGGAAGCGAGCGAATTGATGACTGGTTTGATGTAATTAGTACCTCTTCTCTATTCCTCCCAGAGGTCATCGGCTTGATTTCCTTCCAAAGCACACATGACACCACTGATGAAAGAATATGGACTGACTCTTATGTGGATGGATTCTCTCAGATATGTTGCTTTTTGCCTGTTAGACGCTTCGATGGGCGGCTTGTTCCAGTTTTGCTAACCAGAGATTCTATGGTTCTCGAATGCGCTAAGGCATTCATCCCAGATAGTCGCCATTTGTTATGCCTTGCATCCCCGTCCCTATATTTTGTGTGCAAAATGTTGGGTCCCCCCCCTTTTTGTCTTTGCTTGCGGCTTTGCCTTGTCTTTCTTTCCCTTTTGTTTTCTTTCTCTGGGGTTTTCCTTCCCCCGGTGTGGTTGCTTGTCCGTTTGGTTTTTGCCTCCGGGACTCCGGTCCTGAAGGTTGTCCTTCGTTGGAAACCGGATTTTAGACTCTAAAATTCTTTGCCGTGATGTTCTGAAGGACATCATCATGGGGAATTCCCGGGCCTGGAGTGTGGAGGTTTTTCTTGTCCGGGGATCGCCGGAAGGAGGAGGATTACCTTTTTACCGCGAGTATAAATAGAAATTATCTGTCACTTTCACACTTACCGTGATTAAAACCTCCAAGCACTTAGAGCGAATTAGAGAGCAATTTCAAAATGATTAACAGAGCATTTGCAGAGAGTTTACGATAATCAACGCTTAACATTTTCAGTCATTCTCAGGCAAGTGCGAGTGCATCGTGGTGGTGACTCTGACTATTTGACAACCCGAGCTGTTATAGGACTCCTGTGGTAAATCCTCCCTTTCCTCCACCTTCTGCGTTCTCAAGTTGGTGTTTCCACTTTCCCGATTCTCTGTTTTTCTTCCGCTCTCTGGTTTTCTTCGATTTTGGTTTGGTTTTTGTTTGTCTTGTTTCCCTGCTTCGTCTGGTTTCCTCTGTTTCTGGTTTTGCCACCCGTTGGTGGGTCGGCTCTGCCAGAGGGTTGTCCACCCTCTGCATAGAAGTGGTTTGTCTGTAAAGCATGTAGATAGTTGTATATATGTTTCTGCCTTGTCTGGTTTTCTCGCAGGTGTTGTCCCGCATTGTATATTCGCATATATATGTGTATAGCTATGTATAACCTTTGTATATCTCCTCATTTATGTGTATATATCCCTCGACTCCATGTATATCCTTTCAGGTGGCTTGACAAGCTGGTCGAGTCACCTCTATTTCTAGTTTTCCACCTCTGAACTCGTTTTGGGGTAGAAAACCACCTGTTTGAAACTCGGCTCTCGGCTGGTTTCAAACAGGCAATTTTCTCTCTCCTCCATGAAGTCTGTCAGAACCTCATTTATGTCCCATGCGCACAATCAATCCCAGCCAAGTGGCTTTCCCTTTTTGCATGTTTGGAAAGTTGGCTCCGCCATCATCGCCATAACTTGCATTCAATACCAACGCACATGGCGCCCACGTGGGCTTGACAACTTGCCTTTTCACATGTCCTCACTAACGATAATTTCTCCGGGCCTCGGGTTTCTTACCACCATCCATCCTGTGCCTTTGCCAAGTGTGATAAAATTCCCCAGACCTGGATGTTTAATGAGATCTTAAGTTTATGATGTGTTTTGCTTTTCGGTTACCTTTACATGATACTAACTTTCTAGGAAAACAAACATCATGGTGGTAAGATCTCTGGACCCCGAAATAATTATTTTAATGAACATGTTTTGACAGTCGCTTTGCCTTGCAAGTTCCCATAGTTCATCTTCCGAACATGTCTGAGGCATCTGCATCATCTCCACCCGGAAGTCCAGAACTACCAACCGCAGCAGAGACTAGGGCCGCCATAAAGTCCAAGATGGAGAAGGCCCTGGAAAAGCTGCCCCTCACCATGAAGTTTGTACAGGATAATGTCATTGTAGGCTCAAAGATTGAGTCCAAGGTAAAACTGATGACCGACACCAATGTCGAAACTTGGGCAGAGATGCAGGCCTTGGTGAAAGTAATGCACATCCAGCGACAGGCTGGAGATCAACTAGCGATCAACGTCGAGGGCTCCGGAATCCTCCAGGCAGCTTGCTTCCCATGCTCCGTGCAATCTCCAGAGCTTATCCTAACATTGGAAAACAACTACAACTCCTCTGTCTGGGCTGTTATACTCGCAGCTGCAGAACCCATAGGATACCCCACTCCACTGGTGTCCCTCGACCCAGTCACATTCTAGGCGAGCCTGGGTATCCCAGAATTTGATAGGGCTACGGTGGTTACAAGGACCGATGCCTTGACCCAGTTTACACAACTGGAAGATTCTGCCCGGGTATATATGAATACCCACTTGCTTAAGGCCCCAAAGAGGGACCCAAAGAGAATGAAGATAGAGATTCCCTGCTCTGAATTCAAGGAGAGCATCCAAATTAGAATGATAGCATTAGCCCAGGTCTTTGGGCAACCCTCCGCCCAAGAGTTTGCCAAATGGATGTAGTATTTCCTCCTCGACATCTCCACCAAGGGAGAATTCTTCGACTGGGCCACAATAATTTCCCACAGCCTACTTACTGACGGCGTACTCAAGATTGGCCTGGGACAAAAAGCACCATGGGACCATTTCTCATAGATTCAATGGGATGCCAGCTTCTTAAGTTTCTACCAAGTAAACGACGCGTTCATTTCCTACCATCTGCTTACACCCACCCAGGACGCCGGATACCGCCTGTCCACTGAGGGGATGAAGTTGGTCCATAGTTATGGACACTACTATATTCAGTTCCAGCAGCATACATACATTAGGGTCGCCGACTTCTCTGGGAAACCCTACTTGTTGCCCAGGCATTGTGGGGACAAGATTGTGCTGCTGGAATATTGCAGGCAAATAATGGAGGTGCATGGCTTCTTTGCCCTTAAGAAGATACCCAACATCCCGTTCCCAATCACCTGTGGGAACTACACATGCAGTCTGGCCACCGCAAAGGAGGTGGATAATCAGCTGAAAAGTTATAACTTACAAGAATTTTATCTGGCGCAATTTTTTTTTGATCCGCATGGCCGAATTGCAACGGCAATGCCCCGGGCTTCAGAGCCCCATCGTATACACATGGAGGAATTCTAGGCAGACTGCCAAGATGATGTGGATGTGTGGAGCCAGCACTATATCAGAATGACGGCCGACATGATGCATAAATTGAAGCTCTAGAAGTTCCCGACAGATTTCTCAGACGCCGCCCCCACCATCGATCCCCAGTACAAGGAAATGGGGATCGATAAAAAGGCCCTTCCACCAGTAAATTTGGCCACCCAGGAAAGGGCCCACTATTGAAGACTTCACTCGAGAGGTGGTTGAGAGAAGCCATGCCTATTTCAAGAAGGTGTGCCCCGGGAGTACCTTTTGAGCAACCCAGCCGGCGCCAAAGCTAACTCCACCACCGGTACCAAGATTAACCCCGGGGGCCAGGACTTCTTCGCAGGGAGTAGATAAGGGAAAAATAATAGCTACAACCCCTTCTGCGCAAGAAGTCCCCATCGCAGAACAAATAAAACAGTCGGTGACGGCCTCCCAACAAATGAGGGAGCAATTAATAACGAAGCTGGCCACCCCACCACTTATGACCGGGCCACTTTGTCCTCCTTCCTCCCCGTCATTAGCAGCCTTAATGGTCAAGGTGACGGGGGTGGATCCCCTGGAAGCAGCGGCAATAAGAGATGTGGGACCTCCTCTGGTTACCCGGAGGAAGAAAAAGCTCAGCAAAAAGCCTAAGGCAGAACCAGCACTGAAGACCTCCCGAGCCCAAGAAGTGGAGATTATTTCTTCCAGTTCCCTGGAGCCGGAGAAAGAAACAGAGCCTGCAGAGGTCCCGGCCAGTCCCCCTCTGGAAGAAAAATTTAATGTATTTGCGGTCGATGAGTTCAGAAATTTGTAGGGGGACGATACACAAGCAGAGGTAGAAGTCTCGAGGGTGGAACAAGAGGCTGCGAAACAAGAAGATATTGAGCAAGAGCCTGCACAGGGACAAGAGCAGCAGGTAGAGGAAAAAGAGCCAGAGCTGAAGATTGCCTCCGGGGCTCAAATAATGCAAGGTCCGAGAGTGGACCAACAAAAACCAAGTGAACAAATGGCATCCGCTGGGGGAACCGGACCTTCAGGAATAATCGTAACCCCAACTGCCACGTTCCAAGGGCCACTCCCTGGAGCGACCTTCGGGCAGGTGATCACAATGGCCCAAACTCTAAATCTTGGCTTGACACCTCCCCTACTGCCAAAAGAGGTACCAACTGAGGAGGAAGCCCCGACAGAAGAAGGAGAGCAACAAGAGGAGCAGCACAAAGAAGAAATCCCCGAGGAAGCCTTCCAGGGTCCAGACCCAGTGATTGACATACAGGACAAGGCTGAGGAGATGGAGATTGAAGAGAATGTTGCTACAGAAGAAGTTTAGGCAGGGAGAGGAATGGATGAGGTCCATATTGCTGAAGAGCAACAACCATAGGACACCGAGGAAGAATCAGGAGAACAAATTCTGGCAGGAAGGCCACCCCTACCACCTCAATGGCTGATAGAAAGTAGGAAAAGAAAGGCTCAGTCCGCTTTGGTGATTCCTCTCCCTGGTGAAAATGATGGCCCAAGTTCAGGCCCCGCTGAAGGCAAAGAAAACTCGGATAGTTCACATTCTTCGAACTGGGCTGGGCGGAGAAATAGTTGCCGTTGTGGCAACACTTCCCCCAAACACCGATGAAGCAACCGCGGATCCCGCAGATTACAATGTTGCAGAGGTATCCCTGGGTAAAAGGGGAAAGCAAGGTGAAGTAGACTTGCTAAAGGAGGTAGCAAGGGCAATGGAAGCCCGGTATGAGAAAGAGGCCCAGAGGATCAAAGCTGAAAAGGAAAAGAATGCAAACCTTATGGGATTGCTTACTGAGCTGGCCCGACCCATTAACGCCGCTCCTTCGGAGACCTCCACATCAGAAGAACTACCGCAGAGTGAAATAGATTCCCTGTGAATAATGAAAAAGAAAGCCTAGGAAGTGGATGAGTGGGTCGCCCTACAGATAGGAAACACCCAGCGTTTCCTGGCGTCCACCCTCCCAGATCTATACACGGCCCGACAAGTTATTCATCAGGCGAAAATGCTTATCTAGCAGTGGGAGGGTGATGCCAAAAATTACCAAGCATGGAAGGTGGAGCTCGAAGAGCTCCTCACCTTGGGAGAAGATATGATTTCTGAATCTGAAATTTTGGATGATGAATCATTTGATTTTGTGAGAACCCAACACTCCAGACTTGACCTCACATTGGAGGTAACCAAGCAACTGGTAGGGTCTCTACAAGAAAAGGTAAATGCTGTAAAATATTCTTCTAATTTATACAAGTCTTTTGTAATAAAGGCTTCTAGGGCTGATCCCCTTAGCACAGATACATATACCCCCAAAGATTCAGTTTTGGGGAGTTTTGATGAAATAATGAAGTCCCGGTATCAATCTCTAGAGGGGATAGATGGAGCCCAGATGGTGAAATTAACCAGCATGATACTCAAAGGTCATGACGCGGCAAGAATGGCAGATGAATTTAAGGAAAATGTTCCAGACCTGCGGGAACAAGTTGAAGTGGCCAAGCACAGAAGGGCTAGCCTGAAAGATATAGATGAAGATGGCATCTCCCACCTCCTCTAGGCCTTCAATGACAATAAGCAACCTTGAGCTTTCTCCGGGGGCCGAGAGAACTCAAGCGTTGGGCATTCTTTATTCTTTGGTGACGTAAGTTCCTGGATCCCGGCGTCCCAGATCTAAAATTTTGCATTCTTTAAAGTGATCCATGTCCTGGTCCCCGAGGCCGACCTGTCACTTTCAGAGGTGGTTAATAAAGACTGTCAGAAGGTAGTTGGCCATATCAAGAGGCGTCAGCTCGGCAGTTGGTTTTCTGACAGGGTGGTCTCTCGAGGTGCCACTCAAAGGTACACTTGGCACATTGGAGATAGGGCACCGCATTTCCCATTTATGAGGCATGTAGCCTCGGTCCCCGGGGGACCTACTTTCTTCTTTCTCCTTTGTGGCTCTCTTCTCGAGACCGATTCTTCTGATGTATATTCTTGTCTTATTCTCCTGATATGGAAGACCTATTCCATCTCCAGGTCCTCTGTAGGGTGGCGTAGGTAGTACCGGCCCCCGGATATTGTATTTTATTAAAACATGATGTAAATAGGGTTAGGGTTAGAAGAAAGTTGTATAAATAGCCGAACCGGCCCATTTCCAAGGGTCGGCGAAATTGATAATTTTGTTGTCCACGATAATAGCATAGTGATTTCTCATTTCAGTTGCAGAGCTCAATGCTCCATTGTTATTTTCTCAATAGTTAGATGCTCCCCTGGAGCCACCATTGTATCACGCACCAGTGATTGCTGGAAGGAATATTAATAAAGAAGGAAGAATTCTCAGCAATGATGTTGTTGGCATTCCTGCTTCTGAGTTAATAGTATTTCATGTTTTCATGTTCCTTATGTCTTCTACTCTAATATGTTAAAAATAGATTAACGACCACTTTTCCCTTGCTACTGATGAGGTTCTAACTGACGGTTATATATTTCTTCAGTATTTAGTGTAGTCTATAAGAGTATTATTGATGTTCTGGATGTTTAAGCATGACTGTAGTTAGATGAAATGTTTCTAACCCTGCAGGATCTTTTTTCGCTTTATTTTCTAAGTGTGGAATGCTAGGGGAAACCTTACTTTATCGAATCTCCGGAGAAAATGAGTTGAAGAAACCAGCTATCCCCCTCGAAAATAGTCACTTCTCCCCAACTGAGCCCCACACCGTCGTGACCCGACACCCAGGTGCTTGAAGGCCCAAAGAATTTATTTTCCCCGGACAACCTTTGCAGGTGGAGTTGGCCGGTACCCTCGGAACCCGGTGACAACTTATGACTGTTGGTGGACCTGGTCAGCAAAACCCCATCAACAGGTACCTGATCAGGCCTTGTTGCCGGGACCCATTTCCTGCTTTCATAGCTATGCTAGGTTAGCTTACCCCCTGTGCTTAGCTTAAGGGTGGCTGTTAGAGTAATCATTAGTTTCCTTATTAATTAAATTATGTTGATTTAATTAGTTAAGTTATTACTCTTTAGTGCTTAAGCTTTCTCTTAGGTGCATTAATAATTAATTCTTTTATTAATTATTAATGTGCAACCTAGATTTTTTAGGCTTTAGGGTTTTGTTCACCTTTATAGGGTGAACCTTGTAATTTTTTTTTTCATTAATTCAGATTATAATTTCGCCACTTTCTGAGCAACTTCTGAGTTCTGCTTTTTCCTCCTTCTGCTTCTCTCTTCTAACAGGTTATTTGCATGCAGGTATTCTTGGCATTCTATGGATTTGTATTTCTCAAATCCTACAGAGAAGAGGTATTGGCGAGATGCGTATGAGCAAGATGTACCACGAGATCAGTGGGCACCAAGTTGCAGAGCGTCATCCAGCAGATCACACTCCCGTAGGACACAAAGCAGTGGGGAGTGCTGGGATAGAGGGGGCCACCTAGATCAAGATAGTCAGGGCACCAGACAAGGGGAGCCTCATCTTCCAGATAGGACAGGGATCAGGAGGACTGAGAGAGCATGGGTTGACAGGAGGTCTCTCTAGGAGAGGGACAATTTTGATAGACATGTGATAGATTATGAGCCTGCGGGCCTCAGGGTATACTGACACCTTGATTTTTGTACTCTGATACTTTTTGAGACACACATATATATGATATGCAGCTACTTTATGATGAAAAAGATGAATGCTTATGTATATGCTTTACTTTCCTATTAAATGATGATGCTTATGTATTACAATGTATTGCCTTTGTTACGCAAAAAAATTGTTATGGATGCAATAATTGTTTTTGTCTTTTGCCTTTTTGAAATATATGAATGCAAAATGTAAATGTGTATTTGGAATTTTTCTCATGTATAAAATGAATGAATGCAAAAATGCACATGTTTTTGTTGTTTTTTCCTTTTTATGAATGCATGTATGCTGGATGCACTTGTTTTTGATATACCAGAGTACTAGACTAAGGTGACTGCGAGGACTGACAGAAGAATTGTTAGCAGAAAGTAGAAATTGGACGAAGAAATGTTAGTAGAAAGATGTTGGCTTATAAAAGTGCAATTTTGTGATAAGAGCTTATTTTGATGTTACAAAAGGGGATGCGACACATCGTGACACAAAAGCCAAAGTGAAAAAGTCATCCTTTTTGCATGAACAAACACGATGCAGACAGAGGATGATCTTCTGAGTCCCGAAAGCATGTAGTAGACATGCCCCAAAATTTCATGAGATAATCAAACAGGCAGAAAAAAGATAAAGCAAAATGAATTGGTCATGAACCATCCTGGTTACTCTCATAAGATCAGATAATATCATCGATTAGCATAGGAACATGAAGAAAAAAGAAAATAAAAAATAGTCACTGAAACAATGTGAGCCAACAACCATTCTGATTCCTTGTTACTTGCATTAACTATAATTCATTGATTGATAGCTTAGATTGCAAATTGATTGTTTTGATAATTGATTGATAGCTTGGACAGATCGATTGATAGAAAAGGTTGAAAGATTGAATTGTCCAACCAGATTGAAAGTTGAGTCACAATGATTCAGATCGCATATGATTTCGTTAAGCACAGATTGATGATTCTGCCACTGATGTCGACAAACATGATGTTTGATTCGCAAAAAGAAGACAAGTATGTATAAATTTATTGCAGATTTTTGAAGAGATTTTGCCATTTTTAGGGTTTTTGAGATATTTGAATTTTTTTTGTGATGATTTTTTTTTCAGGACTTTTTACAATTTTTAGGATTTTTTCAGCATTATTATTTGAATTTTTAGCAATTTTTTTCAGGACATTATTTGATTTTTTTGGAATTTTTGCTTATTTGGATTTTTTCAAGTCATTAAGATATTTACAATGTGTTATCTCTAGAATCGACTAGTCAAGGAATCTCATGGGTAAACCACATTCAAGGTCTTTCCCCCAATTTGAATTCAAATTCAAAGACCCTCATTGCCAGGAATCTGGCCCCAGACAACAAAGAGGCTATGTACAAAGGCCAAAAGGACAGATAGACTGGGTATATAAAGGGGAAGACAATGGAGATCAACTAGTTATAGGCCATAAAGGGGCACTAGGGTCGATGCAAATTGAAAGATGTGATCAAGAAAGGACATCAGGATATCAGGTGGAACAATGATAGACAATGGAGCAACAACTTACTACGCGTGGCACCTATTTGCCAGGTTTTCACCACGGTACTTGCCCAAAGCGCATGTTTTCCAAGTTTTCACTTGTGGATGAGATTTTTCTCTTGATTTATTTTTTTGCGTACCAAGATGCCTGTTTGCCAGGTTTTCATCAAGGCAACCATTTTTTGCAATTTTTGATTTTTTTGCTTTTTTCTCTTTTTTGATTTTTTTTAATATTTTCTTAGAAATTTTTGCAATTTTTTTGTACTTTTTTTCAGAAATCATGCATAATACTTACAGAGGTGCATGCTGTTCAATGCCTCTGGCAATTGTTCTCCCTCCGGTGTTGCAAGCTGGTACACTCCAGACCCATATGATGATGTGACTATATAAGGGCCATCCCAATTTGGTTCAAATTTTCCAGCCTTCTCTCTGTGTGGCAGGGTTTTGTAATTCATCTTTAGAACCAAGTCTTTGATCTCAAAATGACAAGCTCAAAATTTCTTGTTGTAACTCCATTTGAGATGGTCTTGATAGGCTTGCAAGTGTACCAAGGTGGTTTTTCTCCACTCATCAAGAATTTTGAGCTCATGCAATCTGGAAACTCTATACTGCTCATCATCAACAATGCCTTGTAAGGATACTCTCAATGAAGGAATTTCAACCTTGAGGAGTAATATGGACTCAGTACCATAGACTAGAGAGTATGGAATAGCACTAGTGGGGGTGTGACTGCTAGTCCTATAGGCCCATAGAGCTAGGTTGAGTTGTAGGTGCCAATCGTGGCCAGCATCATTGACAGTCTTTTGTAGGATCTTGATGATGGTTTTGTTAGAGGCCTCTGCTTGGCTGTTTCCTTGCGGGTAGTAGATGCTAGAAAATCCATGACAGATTTTGAATTTCTCACAAAGGTGTGTAACAACCTTGTTTTGGAATGGGCTACCATGGTCAGTAATAATGGCCAGAGGAACTCCATAATGACAAATGATATAATTTAGGATGAATCTGGAAACTTGTTTGCCAGTGATGTATGTCATGGGGATAGCTTCCACCCATTTTGTAAAGTACTCAGTGGCCGTGATGATATACTTATGGCTGTCAGAAGATATGGGTGTGATCTTCCCTACAAGGTCAAATGCCCATTGAGAAAAGGGCCATGGAGAAACCACTGGCTGTAGATCTTGTGCTGGAGCATGAATCAAATTGCCATGAATCTGGCACTTGTAAAATTTCTTAGCAAATTTATGAGCATCTTGCTCCATGGTGGGCCAGTAATATCCCGATTGAACCAACTTCTTGGCAAGGCTCAAACCATTGAAATGTCCACCATAAATACCATTGTGGACCTCATGTAAGGCAGTGTCAGCCTCTCATGAATTGAGGCATCTGAGGAGGGTTTGGTCATAGGCTCTCCTATAAAGGGTATCACCAATGATGACATAACAGGAGGCTTGATGGATAAGAGCTCGACGCTTGTTCTGGGATAAGGAAGGGGGTAATATTTGGGCATGTAGGTCATTGTAAACATCTTGATACCAAGGGGAATCAAGACCAACGATGTCATACACGAGCTCAGATTATGAAATGTTGAATGCTAGAAGCAATAACTGCTCAACGAGAAATTCACATCTCTCTTCATTATTCGACATGTCAATCATAGATGCAATAGTGGCCATAGAATCTACTTATTTGTTATGTACTCGTGGAAGCTGGCAGAAACTGATTGTGACAAATTGCTCCTTGAGAAAGTCAGCCAACTATTTGTAAGGTACTAGATTTTCATCCTTAGTTTCATTGTCATCAGTGACCTATTGGATGACTAATTGAGAATCACCATACACCTTGAGGTGCTATATTTTCCATTGAATAGCAAGTTTGAGTCCAGTGACCAGTGCTTCATATTCGGTGATATTGTTGGTACATGCAAATGCATTTCTGTAATATTTGGGTATGACATCGCCTTGTGGGGTGAAAAACATGATGCCTGCCCCCGATCCATGCCTAGTATGTGAGCCATCAAAGTAGAGTTGCCACTCATTGGATTCAGTGAAGGCAAAAATAGATTCATTTGGGAATTCTGAAAGCAACGGGTGATCATCAGGAACTGGTGCCTCTACGAGCTGTTCTTCTATCACCTGGAATTTTATTGCTTTTTTGTCTATATACTCTATGTCAAAATCACTTAGAAACATGACCCATTTGGCTAGGCAACCCGTGAAAGATAATTTTCCTAGAAGATACTTCAATGGATCAATCCGGGACACGAGCATGGTTTTCTGGTGTAGCATGTAATGTCTTAACTTCTGTGTGGCAAAAAACATAGCAAGAAAGGCTCATTCAATGAGTGAGTAGTTTAATTCATATCCAACCAAAGTTCTACTGATGTAATAAATAGCTCTTTCTCATCCTTGTTCATCATGTTGTGCAAGAAGAGCACCCAATGCTATTTCTGTGGTAGAAATGTACAAGATAAATGGCTTTCCTAGAATGGGAGGCATCAAGATTTGTGAATGCAATAGATAATATTTCAGTTGTTGGAATGAGTGCTCACATTTTTCATTCCAATGGAAAGTCACACCTTTATGCAGTAGATTTTTAAAGGACTAGCATTTATCTGCAAGTTGTGCAATAAACCGACGGATAGACTGTAGTTTCCCTTGTAGACTTCTCATCTTCCTTAGAGTGTTTGGCAGAGGAATTTCTAAAACGGCTTGCACCTTTTCAGGATCCACCTTGATACCTCATTGAGAGATGATATAGACTAGGAGTTTCCCAGAAAAAACTCCAAAAACACACTTTTTGGGATTCAAGCGGAGCTTATACCCTTCCATTCTTTCAAAGATTTTTGGCCAGAATACTCAAATGATCTTTCTTGGTTGTAGATTTGCAGAGGAGGTTGTCAACATAATCTTCCATCAAGATGTGCATGAAGTCATGGAAGATTGTGGTCATTTCCTGTTGATAAGTTTCTCTGGCATTCTTGAGGTCAAAGGGCATGACATTCCAACAATAGATTCCCCAAGGACATGTGAAAGCTATCTTGGCTTGATCCTCAGGAGAAATCCAAATTTGGTTGTAACCAGAGAAGCCATCCATTAGTGACAAAATCTCGTAGCCGACAGTCATGTTGACAATGATTTTGATGTTAGGCAGAGGAAAATCATCTTTAAGGCATGCCTTATTTAAATCACAAAAATTAGTGCATATTAGTATGCCCCCAACATGCTTGCTAACAGGAACCAGATTGGAAATCCAGTCTACGTAATCTATAGGTTTGATAAATCCAACATCCAATAGCTTCTTCAATTCTTCTTTTACTAGTAGAGCTATGTGGGGATGTATTTTTCTTAGCTTATGTTTTACTGGCTTCACACCTGGCATTAGAGGGAGGTGGTGAAGAACTAACTCAAGAGCCAGGCCAGGCATGTTAGCATAGGACCAAGAAAAATTGATCTAGTGCTCAAGGAAGAATCTGACAAATTCATCCTTCTCTTCTGGTGAGAGTGATGCCACAAAATGTATAATCTTGGGGTTGTTTGGTGTGCCCAAGTTGATTTCTTTGGTCATTTCAATGAGCAATGCCCACTTCTCCTTTGGAGGGGGTATGTCTAGTATTCCATCCTTGGTCACCTCAGAGAGGTTTTCACCCTCATTTGTTTTTACTTTGTCATAGTCAACTGGCGCCTTTCGGTTTTCACCAGAGGATCTATTCTTTTTCTTTTTTTTTTCTTTTTTGATTTTATCATTTTCAATTTTGTGACGGGAAGATGGAGTTGACTCCCCAAGATATGTAGTAGCAACAAGGTCAATGGAGAACCCTTTTTTGTGGTTGCCAGATGGCATGCCCTCTTGAAGCTCAAAGAATTCCACTATTGCTTCATCATTTTCGAAGCAATCCAAGCTCGGTGATCCTTGCTTGTCCCAATCAATAAGCTCAGGGTAGACTAGGGGGATGTCATTATCAGTGGTGCAGATGTTTTTGAGGGCAGAGGTAAAGGAAAATATGTAAATATCAGTGTCTTCAGAGTCAGAGACTTCATGCACTGAAGGTTCAGGACTAGGATCCCCGAAAATTCTAGACCAGGGATCAAGATTGGTTACCAGAGGGGGAATTGCCTTAACATGTTTTTCTATTGTAGGTAGGTCTGCAGGGTCAGGGAAGAAATGGTCAAGCTCATACTGGAGGAATAGGATGTCCATTCCCATTCATTTGAATTGGTAGTGTACTCACAATGGGGATCCTCAGATGCCTTTTCATCATTTGAAACCTCCACATTTTCACATGAGGCCATTTTGGCATTCGAAGAGCCAATTTGTAATGGTTTGAATCCAATGCCCAGATAGAGGGGATGACCTTTTGCAGAAAGGGGCTCAAAAATCCCCTGCTTGTGTACTCCAAGACCACTATGGCCATCATATCCTTTTTTTTGGATGAGTGTGAACCCAGGCCCGTATCTTTCAACCGGTATCTCAGTGGGCTCCTGTTCTTGTTTCTGTTGATCTTGGAAAATCCAGCTGGATGCATTGTCATATACATGTTCTTCATGCAAACCACCCCATAGAGTGAACATAGGTGAGGGCATAACCTTCATGGTAGTTTTGGGTGGTTGTGCTTGCAATAACTTTGGTTTTCCATAAGACTTCGGGGAGAGAGGAAGCTTCCCAATATGAAAAGCTTGTGCCATGGTATACTCTCCACACCCTTTATCTTCAATCTTCATCTTTCCTTTGACCATTTTCTCAAGGGTGGCTGCATCAACATATTTGGAGGAATTGGATGGAGTAGCCTCACTATTGGTAGGCACCTGTTGTGTGGGCCCTTCTCTCAGATTAGCACAAAATTGGAAAGGGTTAGGATCACCTAGGACGGTGATCTTATCTCCATTGTGAAAGAATTTTAGACATTGATGGTACATAGAGGGAATTGCCTTGATTGCATGGATCCATGGGTGTCCTAAGATCATGTTATAGGGAAATTCTAGATCCACGACTTGTAGCAATGTGTTTTCAGTATCCGGGCCAATTTTGATGGGTAGTATGATGACTCCTTTAGAAGGACGTTCAACATCATCATAGGCCTTTATTGTGATTATCCTGGAAGGATCAATTTCACTCTCATTGTAACGAAGATCAAGAATGACTTTCAAAGTGCTGATGTTAAGTCCTTCTCCACCATCTATCATGAATCGTCGAACTTTGGCATTATGGACAAAGTATTCTAGGTGGAGAGGGTCATTATGGCCAAGCCGGTCATGTGGAACATCATCTTTGGAAAATGTGACATGGTGGGACGCAAAGAATTTCCCCATCATGGCGTGAAACTAGTTAGTGTCAATGTCGATCAAAATAGTGGATTCTTTCAAAGCTTTGTCAAGGACTTCCTTATACTGGGGGGATGTGCACATTAAATCAAGGATTGATATCAAGGCAGGTGTCTTACCCAACTGGTCAACAAGGTTGTAATCTGAAGGTACCTTGGGCTTGGATGGTGCACCAGGCACAGTAATCTTGGTACGATGGGTAGCAACTGCACATTGAGGGTTACTATCCTGGAAGGTCAGAGTGGACACGCAAATCGGCCTCAGAGAAAAAATTGATGGTATAGTCATGGCCGGTCCGAGTATAATTGACATTGTTCTTGGAATTTGAATTCAACGTAGAGGCATTCCCTTTTTCATGATCAACCAAGGGGTTTGTTAAAATTGTATGGTCAGTATTGGAAGATCCCACCATGGGTTCAACTTCAATCACACCTTGATCAATAAGGTCTTGGACTTTATGTTTTAATTGGTAGCAGGAATTGGTTCTGTGTCCCTTTGTCCGATGATAATCGCAATATTTGTTGTCATCCCACCAAGGTGGTTTAATTGCTGGAGGATCGTGAATTTTGGGTAATTGAATATAATTGTTTTGCAATAATTGTTGCAAGACCAAATGGAGTGGTTCACCCAATTGTGTGAACTATCTTTGTGGTCCATCTCTGTTCCTCGGTGGTCGACGCTACCAATTTTGTTGCGCGTTATCATTCATTTATGCTTGAGGTTGTGTTGGAGCTAGCTCTGGAGGTGGTGCTTGAGTTGTTGTTTGCATATTGGCAATAGTAGGTCCTTTGAGACTCACTTTCTATTGTGTCACGTTAATTGTCTGTATGTCAACAACGCCGTCATTTGTGACATTTTTATTTCGGGACCAAAATTTTGGTTTGTCACTTGAAGTGCTCACATTCTGATTGTCCTTGTTGATTTTTAATACTCCTTTTTCAATAAGAGCATCTTCAATGTTGATTCCTTTTTTCTTGAGCTTTTGAATTGTACTTGGTCATTTGATTTTGAGCTCATACATCATCTCAGGTACCAGATTTTGGATAAATAATTGAATTTGTTGTTCTTCTAGCACATCAAAAGGACATTGAATCACCAAATTCCTCCATCACAATAGGAAGGTCATAAAGGATTCTCCAACCTTTTGTTTGGTTGTGCATAAGTCAGTCAACATAACCTCACTTGATATGTTGAACACAAAATGAGAGATGAATTTGTTGGCTAGTTCTTTCCAAGATCTGATATTGCCGGGTAATTTAGAGTACCACTCCATTGCTTGACCCCCAAGGATTCAAGGGAAGAGTCTCATAAGGTATGTGTCATTGTTGTTAACCTTGATGCAAGATGTATAAAATTCCTGAATGTGATCGATTGGATTGCCTTTTCCTTTGTATGTCTCAAGCTTGGGTACTTCAAAATTCTTGGGAAAAGGAGGCATGCAAATGCTTGGATTGAATGGATTAGGACATAGGTCTCATTTTGTATAGAGCATCTTTGTGTCCTTGAATTGTAGATCATTTAGTTGCTTCTGCAAGCGTTGGATTTGTTGAATCATTTCATCATTCTGCAAAGGATTCACTGCCTTTTTACATTTATCAGAACGATGTGTCTGCCTAGAAGCCATTGAATGTTGACTATATTCTAATGCCTGATCTAATTCTGACAATTTAGATGATATGTCATGGACTGATGCCACATGTTGTCTGGCATGTTTTTGAGAATCTTCCACATGTTGTTGATTTATTGGTGGAAGGTTGTATTGCTGACCTTGTGTCACATAGTACAGTTGGGAAACTTGCTGTTGATATCGGAGTGCATATTGCTATTGTTGAGTTTGTGCCCCATGTTGTTGTTATTGTGACACATTTTTTTGTTGTACGACATGTGATTATCGCTACTAAACATATGGTTGATGAACATGTTATTGTTGTTGTTGTTGAACATGTTGTCTTTGTTGTTGAACATACTGCTATTGTAAAGAATGTTGTTGTTGTTGTTGTATGTATTGTTGTTGTAAAGCATGTTGCTGTTGTTGCACATATTGCTATTGTAGAGCATGTTGTTGCTACTGTACATATTGTTGGGTATGTTGTTGTTGTTGTGGGTGCACTTTTTGCACCTTTGGACCTTGCACATGTTGGGTAACAGGATGAGATTCTTGACCCATCGAAATTGTTGGTTGTTGCATGTTATGATCTTTTTGAAATCAAAGTGGCCCAAGTATACCATCAAGATTTGCAGTCTTACATTTTTCTGGTTGTTCTTGAGACATCATGTTGACTTGGGCTGCAAATTGAGGTTGCACTGGTTGCACTACATCCATAAGTGGTGCTTGTTGAGCTGCTTGGGCTTGTTTCACTTGTTGTGTTACATGTGGTTGTTGAGTCACCTTAGGTGGAATTGGCGTAATATCCACAAGACTCTTCTTCTTTTGATCTTGCAATTGATTTGGTATGGTTGTAGTAGTCACATTAGATACATCAAATGTGGGTACCCTTGGTGGTTCATTAAATGGTCCTTTGGACGTTGTTGCATTTGAAGTGCTTCCTAGGAATGTTGTATGTGCTACCAAAGGAGGACCACTTGGTTGTGTTTCTTCAAAAGGGGGTACATCTGGCATCCCCCAAGGAAATGCGAACGTCTCATTTGATCCTTTTGGCAAGTGATTCTTAAATCAATCCTCCATGTCCTTTTAGGTCCCTTTTTAGGGATTTGTGTCGCATTTACCTTCCCGGGAGGAGGGAGTACTACTTCTTCAAATAAAGTATTATCTAATGGTATATACATTTCCCTTGGAGGAATATTGATAGTTAAATCATTTCGCTATCATTTTTGTGTTAGCTCCATAGCTGACTCATCGAAGGGTTGTTCTCAATTTTCTCTATCCCACACCACTAAGGCTCAGTTCTCTTCCAAATTAGATGGTGGGGGAGTTTGATATTCTGAGAATAATTAAGGATTTGTCTTTCAAATCACATTGATATATCATCTCATATCTTGAGTCATGAGGTATGTTAATGTCTACTAAATTTTCTTGTTCTTAACGGCCTCATCAATTTCCTCTTTAGGGAAATCCTTGAAAGAAGAAAATGTTCCTTGCGAGTCTCCAGAATCTGAAGAGGGCCTTGAGGCATTGCTAGGATCTTGATTATCTGGTGGTGGTGGAGGAGGTTGATAAGATCCAAATCCACATTTGTCATAGGTTGTTGTTGCAAATAATTAGGTTGGACTTTATTTATTTGAGAAGTTTGTTGGCATTCCTCCTCAGGTGTAGGGGGAACACTACCTTGGCCAGGTGGCATAGATACAAAAATTTGTTCAAAGGCTGGGGGGGTCCCCACTAAATAGTGCCAAAGTTTGGTGAAGCATTTGAAGGATATCCCATGTTGTAAAGATCATTGCTTGAAGTAATTCCTTGAGGAAATGTGACATGTCTTGGGTCATGAAATGTTTGATGCACTTCTTCCAATGGTTGCATGTTGATTAGGTCACTTTGATTATGATATGCAACACCTTGTCTTGGATCAAAAGGTAATTGTTATTCTGGTTGTGATGTAAATATATGTAAATGAGGATCTTGTTTCCCCTTGGATGCTTGAGATCTTGTGAAAACTGGCATGATTACTATATGCAAATGCAATATTTTTTTGGAATTTTTGAAAATTTGGAAATGCAAGTTTGAAATTCAACTTTGGAAATGCAAGGAACTTATGAAAATTCAAGCTAAGGTTTATGAAAATGTAAGCTAAGGTTTATGAAACTGTGTTTTTGTTTTTTTGGACTTTAACAATTAATCTTTTGAAGGGAGACAAACCTAAGAGCATAACCTCATGAGGTTGAATAAGAATCTTGACTTTAAAAATAGGATTTTTGGGACAAGGGACAAGTTTGATAAAAAGGCTTAGGTCAAATCCATCATGATAAAGGTGGAATAAGACCAATTGATAAGGGTAGGGGGTTTGAAATCTTGGGACAAAAGGGGACTAAGTCAAGATCCTTTTTTCAACACCATCAAGAAATTCTCTATGATTTGGATACTTTCTAGTATTGTTTGCAAAGTTTTTAAGGAGGATCTAGAAATGAGCTAAGTATTCAAGAGGGATATGATTAGGAATTATGCAAAAGGGACTATAATGAGGATTAAAATGAGGTCTATAATGCAAGGAATTTTTGAAATGCACAATACAAGGAGATTATGTCATGAATATGCAATATGAAGGCTATCAAGCATGCCAAAAGGTTCCAAGTGAAAATTTCAAGGTTCCATATGTTTAATCAAAGACAAGGTGTGTTGTGACCATTTGATCATTTTTGAAGGTGTTTGGAAAAAAGTGTTCTTTAAGGAGAGTGTTTTTAAGATGTTGTAATTTTTATTAAGGTTTGAAACACTCACACAAGAGACATCATTCAGAATGGCTATTGTAAAAATGAACAAACACACCACTTCCTAAGGATAGAAAGGATAGTATCTGTTGAATCCCCACTTGAACCAAAGTTCAGTTGTGCTTACTAATAGCAGACAACCTAGAATCTTGGAGGCACGGGCTCGTCCTTACATGTGCACTCACTTCTCAGGCACTCCAAGCTTCAACTTCCAAGGGCCAACACTTCCCAAGGGATTTTTGTCTCAACTAATAGCCATGAAAGTGTGGGGCATCTTAGTTGGTCTCTGACCTTCTGTGCCAATAGATATAATGTTTTTGGCTACTATGACATGGTATTTAATAAGGGCATTTTTTTGGGTGGTTATACGTGCAACATATTTTCTCCGTTATGGAGGCCTCCCAACCTACGAAAGTTACATTTCATAGGTTGTAATGCAACACAAGGGTATTGAGGGAGATCTTATTCATGGTATAATGCATTCAACACCCATCCATTGTGAGATTAATCACAATGGAATTTTTTGTATCCCGGTTTGGATGGGCTTGGTTGTAGCCTGATACCGGTTGCGTATCCACTCTCACTGGCTCTACTAAAGCACTTGGGAGGTAGCCACTCTATAAGAATGATATGAGTTTCTCTTACACCTAAGATCTATGAAGGTGAGGGGAGAGGATACACTCATGTGATTCTTAGGGTTTTACAATCTAGAAAACACATTAGACACATGAAAGCAAAAGGTTCTTTTCAAGCACCAAAATGAAGTGTTTTATAACTACAAAAGGCAAGCACAAGAGTTTGGGAAAACACAAGGTCTTCTACAAATGTCCTACATTGAAACTGTTAGTAGTTTTAAGGATTCAATCTTCATCCCACAATTTCCAACATGCTGCACAAATCATCAGTAACATAAAAATCCAGTAGTCTAAGTGTAGAAACAAGTATAGGAATGCAGAAATAAAAAAACTTGCTTGAAAAACACCCAATTTACCACCTGCATAGGAATAGGCTACCACCTACGTAGAACCAAGGTACCACCTATGTAAGAACAAGCTACCACCTACGCAGCTTCTGACCACCTGCGCAACACCTGCAACCAAGTGCGCAGTTACTGATTAGAGGCCTAAAAATGAGTAAAAACTTGCAAAAAAAGAGATTTTTTCAACATCTAAGCATGAAATATAATCAGAAACATAGATAGGGTTCATTATTTATTCCATTTAAGTTTATTTGAAAATATTGAAGTGAAATTGAAACCCTAACTAGCTTGCATGTGCATCAAAGTTGTTTAGGAACACCTTAAGGGCAAAATCTGCATTTGATCCTAAACTAGGTTAGAGTTCATTTTAGGCACCCAAATCAGATATGCATGTTCATTTAGGCCCCTTAACAACTTAAAAAACTTGATCTTGCATGAAATATTCCATTTCCACCCCTAGTTAGGCTAGATTGCAAGTTTGATTGAAATTTGAAAAAAAAGCTTGATTGTATGAAACCCTAAACTAGACGAGGTTCATTTTAAGAGCCCAAATAAAAATGTGAAAGTTCCTTTTAGGATTTTAAAATCAAAATGTGAGGTTCATTAACCATATTAGGGTTCATTAACCAAGTTCAAGGTTCATTTGAATAGTTTAGGATCTATTTTAATCTTGAAGTAGATAAAAAGCAGAAGAGAAAGCCTAAGATGCAGAATAGCTTCCCAAACATGTAAAAACTAATCCCAAACCCTAAATGGGGATCCCATATGACCAAATTAATAGCTAAGCAGCCATCTTCACATCTCTGGGCTCCAAGTGCGCAGCTCTGGGCTCCAAGTGCGCAGATCTGGGTCCCAACGATGCATGACCTAGCTACCACCTGCGCAAGACCTAGCTACCAACTGCACAGGACCTAGCTACCACTTGCATAGGACCTGGCTACCACCTATGCAGGACCTGGTTACCACCTGTGTAGCTCTCTTCCAGAACCTGAAAAAGGCAAAAAAATACAATTTTTTTATCAATTAAGGTTGTTTCACGTCGGTTTCACCAAATGTAAGACCAAAAAAGAGACTAGAAAGCATATTTAGGTAACCACAAACCCTAAACAATATGCTACCCTAACTAATCTAACATTAAAACCATTTTAAACAAGAGTTGAAACATATGCAAAATAACACAACAAACTCCCTGCAAATGTAGTTCTAATGCTCTCCTTTCTTCTCCATAGAGGTTGATATGTTGCTCTTTGACAAACACAATTGCACAAAGAACTTGAAAGCTTGAATTGATAATGAGAATTACTAGGAGATAGTGGTTCTTGAGGTTCTCAAAAATCTTGTGGTTAACCTTGAAAGAATGAAATGCATCCCATTTTATAGAAAATGAGAGACATTTAGGTGAGATTGCACAAAATCTATGCATAAATGTAGATTTTGGTTGGTAGGATGTTAGGAAGTACGATATGGGGAAGATCAAATGAGGAGATATTAAGGAGATATTGAAAATATTTGTGAAGCACCTTAATAGGGATGAGAATCCTCAATTAAGGGATATGATATTTAGGTAGGATTAGGAATCATTAATCAATTCAATAATCCAATATTCTCAAATATTTCTCAAAATCAAATTAGATTTATGAAATTATAAAAAATCTCATAAATTGAAATTAGCCAATTAATTAATAAAAATTAATTAATTGTTGGAGACTTAGGGAAAATGGGATAAATAAAGTTTATTTATTTATTCAATTGGGACTTAGGATAAATTATGGGTTATTCATCCCAAGGGGAAAATTAGTGGGTTATAGGTCAAATTGAAGGTGTTGATGTCGAATTGAAATGATTTTGATGATATTGATAATGTTTAGGATCAATTCTGAGGGTTCCAAAATAGTTTAGGAAATCATGAGGCATCGATGAGATTTGACAATGCGCCCGCTTAATGATGATTGGAAATGATTGAAAAGCGCTAATGAACTTTGATGGCATTGTAAGATTGAAATTGAAATGGGGAAACATCGATGATCTTTGACAATGTTCCCGAAATGATAATAAAAAATAGTATTGACAAATATGAATAACACTATTGAATTGATATTGATAGATTGATAGCGATAACACCGATGATCTTTGACAATGTTATCAAATGGCTGATTAGGGGATACAAAACATCGATGATCTTGGAAAATGCTCCTGAAATGGTGACAAGATTTATTGAATTGAAATAGGGTTTGATTGATTGGTTTGTAATTGGGTTAATTAGGCATCGATGATGTTGGACAATGCCCCAGAATGGTCAGAATGAGTTCAGACAATTGTGTAAGTGATTAGGAATGGAATAGAATAGGTTTGAATCAATTTAGGAAGGTTAGGAATGGTTTAGGATTGAATAGGATTGGTTTAGGGTTGAATAGGATCAAATAGGATCGGTTTAGGGTTGATCGGAAATGATTTGGAAAAAGATCAATTTGATAAAGAGAGTAGAATTGTTAGTAAATAATTGAACAATTTTGCAATATTCAATAATTGACGAAAGACACAATGTCGCCATACAATAAAGATCATATGCGCCACATAGAGGAATAATTAGGTCACAAAACAACATTTCAATTGTAATGCTAAAAATGTTAAAACATGTAGACCAGCAAGCTCGAACCATTTTTAGGTGTCTACAACTGGAAGTAGCAAGAGGAATACTTCAATAGATTGTACCTGATGTAGATATTGACCAAAAAGCTCTAATGCTTGATCAACTGGTAATACGCACAAATGCAATAACATCTCAGAATATTGATGCTGAGAAAGTTATGGAAGAGAGACTTGAACAAAATTATGAGTTCAAGCTAGCTGAGAAGATAAGCCAGGAAGTGACATTGAAAAAGGTTAAGCTATCTGAATTGGTAAGCATAATTAATCCAATCATCTCAGAAGCTATTACCTTAATACAAAAATTGTGCACTCTAGATCAACTCACTCAGGAGTATACCGACAAGATAGCACAAATTGATGCTGATATTAAGTCCGGTGCACAAATTCTCACCAATACTGAAGAAGCAATTAAATTGCACGATGAACAAATCAAACAGGCTAGGAAACAAAATAGGACATATTGTTTGCAGAGATGAAGTATAAAGATGAGGTAAATGATCTCCAAGCTAAGCTCTTACCAATACTTACACTCCTGCAACAACATGTGACAGAGGCAAATACACTAATTGCCACCCCTGAAATGTCTGTCCTAGACAACATTTATGATATTCACGTAAGGCTAGAGCTACATCACATGGCACTAGAACAACTGAAAGAAAAATAGGAGAAAATGCAAGAAGATATCAAGACAACCCATTCCAATATACTTGACACATTGTAAGTTGCACATTTTTGTCACAATTTTTGGCATATTATAAGTTGTACATTTTTGTCATAAGTATCAAAGAAAGGGGGAAATTGATATGTTCACTCACCTCAGTCAAAAGGAGGAAATAATATGTATAGTAAAAGAAAGGGGAAAATACAAGGAGGAAAGAATATGTACATACAAAGCAAATAACATAGAATGTATAGTATACATGTACATATACTTATACTATACCGATGCATACAGTTAGGGGGAGTCATTTGATGACAAGGATATAAACAAGGTATATATACTAAACTCTTTAGTATTATTCACATATCAGTTTTTGATACTAATGTCAAAGGGGGAGATTGAAGGCATTATATTTTTCCATTAGTATACTTAAGGAAAAACATGATCTGCACCATCGGTTTACTCTACACCGACAGACAGGGCATAACACTACCTGATGACAAGGTTACCCAACAAACACTATTAAGTGTTATCCGATGACAAAAAGGTAAAGGGAACCCAATGAGTAACAAAGTGCAACCCAATGGAACAACAAAGAGAGGAACCTGAAAGACAAAGGGAACCCAACAAACAGTTCAACAAAGGAACACTGATAGACTTCAAGTTCAACCCGATGACCAAGAATTGACAGTCAGTTACATCCCGCAAAAATTGGATATGACTTTCCACGTCAGATAAATCACTGAAGTTACAGTTATAGCTTCTTGATTTACTTTTAAATCCATTATGTGCAGAGGAAGCAATGTATTTAATATTGTTTTAATTAGTTTTACTATTTTAAAACATGCAAACTAAAGATCAAGGTCAAGTTGTAAACCTTGGGTCTAAGAGTTAACATTGTAATGTGTGATTTCAAGATAGGTCAAATAATTGTATAAATAGGTGCTCAATATATTGAGAATAGTTGTTCAATGAAGATAGTAGCCATGGAGAGCATCTAGAGACTAGACATGAGAATTCATTCAGAAGGACAAAAATATAATCAAACCAGTTTCAAGAACAGAACAGAGGCTACCGACAAGAGGATAAAAGGTATTCATCAATCACTTAAGGTGATATTATTATTTTGAGAGATTTAATGGATCTGTAATCAGCAATTGTAGATTGTCTGCAGTCAAGTCAACATTTTTACTCAATCTAACAAGTGTAGTGCACTAATGAAATCCTTTCAAGAAAGGTGGGCTTAACCGTTCTATTGTAAATCTCATAATTGAGTGCACACTTAAATCAGTGTTGCTAAATCTCTTGACAAAGTAGATCTTGATAGGTCTCCACCTCAATACTCCTAACAGGGTAGATCATCAGAAGTGATCAAAATTGTAAGCCTTAACCAACTCCCTTCCATTCTGTAGATAGTGAAGTTTTGTGGGTGCCATCCCCACCGCAATTTTTACTTCCTAACAGGAGTTTTCTGCGATACCATATCTTGAGTTATGTGTTTCTCATTTTCATGAATGTTTCTATGAATTTTGCAAACTATTAAATATTATGAATGGACAATACATGCATAAGTAAGAACAACAGTAATGGTTGGTAATGCAATAATGAATGATTACTAATGATGAATTGTGAAAGGTTTTAAAAGTTTTAGAGGTACTGATTCACCCCTCCCCTCTCAGTATTACTTCCCATTAATTCCAACAATATCATCTCTAATCATCACTTTAAATATGTGTACATCAATTTCAACACATATGTAACATTGCTTCAGAAATGACGGGACACATTTGAACTCTTAATTTTAGATCTTAGTTGACATCATTGATAAAAAGTTTGGCATCAATGATGTGTATATTTAAAAAAATATTATTCTTTTTCATTATGAAAATACTTTTACCATCTCTACATGATATCTAGTTGTTATCTCTCCCCCTTTGACATCAAAAATAAAGGGTCTCCCTACATCACTATACAAACTTTTTATTTAATCATTTTTTTGCATTACTCCCCCTAAGTACAATATTTCATATCTAAAACATTCAACAACACTTATCCATCTCTATAATACATTTATACAAAATCTCTCCCCCTATCTACATAAAATCTTCCTTAATGAACAAAATGAATACATCTTGAAACCAAAATTTGCACTACAAAAATCTACTACTAATCTACACACATGCACGCATGAAAAAATTGTCTTACCAAAAAAAAATGAATGACTTGCCTAGATGGGGGCGTGTTACCTTATGAATGAACTTGAGTTTTTCCCAAGTGGTTCCCTAGTCATCTCCTGTCGAGCCTAAAATGGTGCACTAACTCTCAATCTTTAAAAGAAGAAGCTTTGCCTCCTCTATGTCATCCAAAACCTTGATAGACCGATCAAACTTTAGTGAATCCTAAAAAAGTTTCACCATACTAGTGAGTTTCAAATATTTTATATTTATTATGTGAAAAAACTCCTTCTTTATCTTTTCTTTCTGATCTATCAACGAGTTCAATTATATATAAACATTTCTTATATATATTCAACTAATACCATATGCATCCTGCTTTAAATCAATTATATTTGTTTTTTATTAAGGTAAATATAGGTTTTGAATGGTACCCAAAACCATTTAAATATTAGAGAAAAAGATAAACAACCACAACCCTTACAAACATTGAAAGCCTACTAGACATCGATAAGAAGGACCCTATTCAACCCCAAAAACCCAAAAAAGGACCCAAAAAGCAGCCAAAAAATAGTTACCAGTACAACTTCTAGGAAACCTACCAACACGAAATAGAAAGAGAAACTACTTAATAATTTCAAAGGATTTCTCAGACTCTTTCTGCATATCTTCCATCATGTCAATGTAGTCATTGAGGGCTTTCAGCTCCTTAGGAATCTCTGGAAGTTTCCTTTTAATGCTGCTTCTTGTTCTGGTTTCCAGTCCCGAACTCCTAGCTTTATCTTCCATTGTGAAAGTGGTATTCTCCAGCATGATTCTCTCCAGATATGCATACAGTTCCTTAAGATTAAGCACAAAGGCTTTTAGTCCCTCATTTCTATTCTTTAGAATAATACTTATCATATGCCTATTGTGGCTGAATTTATCTTTCATATCTTTCAGCTTCTCCTCCACCAGGGCAGAAATTGTGGCCGTAATCTCTTCATTCACATTGTTATTATTTACCTTCTTAAAAAGATCCTTTTCCAGCTTATCCAACTTAGTTTTGAAGGGCTCCATAGCTTCTTCCATCTCCTTTAAGTGTTGCTTCATTTCATTCATATCCTTGCTGAACCACTCCTCCTTATTTGTGCCATGTTCCTCATTACTCTTTGGAATTCTGTCATCAATGTCAAATCTGACATTAGGGTAGCCAGATTCATTTCTCTATTTTTTCTTTTTACTATCCCCAGCCCTAAAATTTGGCTGCTCATCCATCTCCTTCTTGTCTTTTCCCTCATTCTCATCTTCTTCTTTTTCCTCCTCTTGATTTTCTTCTTCATTTTCCCCGGTCTCCTCTTCCTCATTCTCAGGAATCCCCTCCTCATTCACATAGGTTTCCTCCTCATTCATAGAGTCATTCTTCTTGTTCACAGAATCCTCCTCATTGTTATGAGGTTCTTCCTCCTCATTCCCAGACTCTTCTTCCATTTTCTCATCCTGTATATTCTCTTCTTCATTACCCTGAGGGGCTAGGGTATGGTCTTCAGAATCGTCATCTTTTTCTAGATTTTCCTCAATATTTCTCTTAACCCTCTTCTTCAAATCCACCTTTTTTATTTCCAGCTTGTTCTTCTTCACATTCCCTTTAACCCGCTTAGGAATGGGTTCTGGAATGTGGTTCCTGACATAGTCTATAATAAGCATTATTAACCCTTCATGCAACACCGTATTGCTGGCTTTTTTCCTGTGCTCCATAATGCCGTTGTTCAGAGAACTAAGCAGATAGAAAGGAAATGAGACTTTCTTGTTATGTTTAGAATGATTAACTAAAACAAAATGAAGATTGTAGATTTTTGAGTAGCACCCATGTAGAGTAAAATACTTTATCATGACAGTCAGAATATCAGCTCAATGACTCTTAATCTTCTTAATATCTACATAATCTCCAGACCCTTTTCTTAGGAGAGCTTCTCCATCTTCAAACTTAGGGAAAATATTAAAAGCTTGAGTTCCCATACACTTATTGTCCCTATAGAATTTCATACCTTCTATGGACAACCCCGTAATCTCAAAAATTATGCTCAGCGTAAGCGTAATAGTCTTACCCCACAAATTCACCTTGCCATTTTTCGAGCCATCCGCAAATTTCTTGGTAACATCTTTATCCCATCCATGAAATTTTTCCATGTACTAAGTAACCCCTCTGTGCTTCAGCCTTCTCCAGAATTTTTTCTTTTGTTTCCATTTTGTGCAATCCAACGACTCCTCCCTTTTCAAACCGCCTCCCATATTCATAGAGTGAGATTTCTGAATACGAGCGGGCAAAAACACTAGACTCTTCTGGTTTCTCTATTTCAATATGCTATAAAATACCCAAAATCTATGTGAGGTAACGTTCTTCATAATTTTTGATTCCCTCGACTGACAACTTTCATTACCCTTGTGCTTAAGTGTCATGTTCATCATTAACTCTTGTGTTAATTATGCCTTCATTGTGATTAAGCTTATCGTACTTGATAAGACTTAATATCTTAATATTGAGATCCACTTCCCCTTTGCATGATTGCATAACATAATTATGGGCCCCCACATTTGCAAAGCCATCAACCAGCTTATTTCCTTCATGATATACATGGGAAATATAAGTTTCCTGAAACATTAGCAATAATGTTTTGATTTTATCAATTATATGGGTAATAGTCCATGAGGCCTCATTCTCGCCTTTGATACAATTTATTATATTTAGGGAATCTCCCTCCAACCATAGTTTCAAAATTCCCAACTCTTTAGCCAGAGTCACAACTTGAAGAGAAGCCTTGGCTTCCGCAACATGGTTAGTCTAAATCCCTAGGGGGGCAACAACAACTCCCAGACAATTTCCATCCCACTCTCTGATTAAACCACCAACACCATCTCTTCCTAGATTCCCTTTCGCTATACCATCAAATTTACCTTTGACCCACCCAATCAGAGGAGCAGTCCATATGGTATTATTCCTCCGAGTTAAGTCTTTATCTTTTTGCCCCTAATTCTTGCTGCTGAGAATTTCAATGAAGACCTGAGAATTATTTAGAGGAGAATCTCTAGGGAGAGATCCTCTAAAATTTTCCATTAATCTTCTGCTGATTTGATTAGCAAATTTCTCATGGGAAGTGATTTTTTCTCTAAAAACTCTATTATTTCTCTCCTTCCTGATTCTCCAGGTAAAGTGGGGAAGGAAGAGATACCAAAGAAATTTTGGTTCTTTTCTAGAAAAGGGGCACAACCATTTTAAAACTAGATCTTGAATTTTTTGAGGTTTCACCCATTCCATATTTATTGGTTTGAAAACAAAATCCCACACCTTACTTGTGTAAGAACAATGAATCATCAAGTGATTGCAAGTCTCAGCTTTGGAACAACACATGGTGCATCTATTGGGCATATTAAATCCTCTTTTGCAAAGATTGTCCATAGTGAGAATTTTGTTATGAACAAGCAACCAAAAAAACATGTTAATTTTAGAAATAAGCTTATTGTTCCATACCTGAGAGTTGATGGGATGATCTTTATGGATATGGAGGAGGGCAGAAGAAGATGAGACAAAAAGTTTACCATTTTCCTCAGGGCCCCAAATCAAAGAATCTTTCTCATTATCTCTTAAGAACCATTGATTAAGTTGTTTATTAATAATTTTGAGATTGACATCAAAAGAGCCTAAGTCTATCCAATCCTAGTTGATCCAATAATCAGAGACCTTTTCCCCAATTATATCTTTGTAGTGTAGAATAGCTAGCATCCATTCCTGATTCTCATTAAGGGCTATTTCCTTCAGCCATTTGTCATTCCAGAAATTAATCTTCCTGCCATTTCCCAGTTTCCATCTAACCCCTTTTTTAACCAGATTCTTGCCTTTACTGATAATATTCTAGATGAAAGACCCTTGGATGTCCACAGGATTCCATAACATATCCTCTAAATATTGAAGATGATATTTACTCTTGAGAATAGAGTTCCATTCCTTTTCCTCTTCAAAGATTCTCCAACACTGTTTGGCAAACAAGGCCTTGTTAGTATTTCTTATGCTTCTTATTCCAAGCCCTCCAAAATTCCTTGGTTTGCAAACCACCTCCCAAGCCACAAGGCTAAACCTTTTCTTCTCTTCAAAACCAGAGCAAAGGAATCTTTTCTAGATTTTTTCTATCAAATCAACATACTTCTGAGGAATTTTGAAGAGACTGAGAGCATAGACTGGAAGGTTTTGAAGATTTGATTTCAGAAGTTGAACTTTTCCTGCTTGACTCAAAGTAGCTCCTTTCCAAACTACTAGTTTGTTGTGAAATATGTCAAGGATTCCATTCCAAAAAGACTTATCAGGTTTGTGACAAAGGGGAAGGCCCAAGTAAGAGGCAGGGAAAGTCCCTATCTTACATCCAAGAATAGTGGAAATCTTCCTTTGTCTATCTTTAGGAGTGTTTCTAAAGAACAAGGAACTTTTTTCCCAATTAATAGATTGACCTGAAGCATTAGTATAAACATTCAGAGCCTTTTTCATGTTCCTTGCTTCTTTCACTGAGGCTTCCCCCATCATGATAGTATCATCAAAAAATTGTTCATGCAAGCATTTCTGTAGAGAAAAGGAGGGCTGAAGACCATAAATCTGACCAATGAACACCAAATTGTTGATGTATCTCCCAAGGATTTTAGCCATAATTGCAAAAAGGATGGGGAAAATAGGGTCCCCTTGCCTTAGGCCTCTAGTAGGGTGGAAAAAATTAGACGATCCTCCATTAACCAGAACAAAGGAGGTCATAGTGGAAACTAGTTGCATTATAATTTTGATCACATCCTTATCAAAGCCAAAAGCTCTTAATATATTAGAAAGGAAAGACCACTCCACTCTGTCATAAGCTTTCGACAGGTCCAATTTCATCAAAAACCCTTGTTTTTTGGAAGCTTGAAGGGAGTGAATATTCTCATGAACAACTATGATAGAGTCTAGGATCTGTCTACCTGGAACAAAACCATTCTATTGGGGAAAGATCAGGTTAGGCAACAAGCTCAGCAATCTAGAGGTGAGAACCTTTGAGATGATTTTGTAAAAATAAATGCAGAGAATTATAGGTCTAAAACCATCCACCGTGTTTGCTCCAGGTTTTTTAGGAATGAGAGCTATAAAAGTGGAATTTAATTCCTTTAAGATAGATTTAGTACCAAAGAACTCCTTAATAGCTGAGAAAACATTCCTACCAGTAATATTCCAGAAGTGTTGGAAGAAAAACAACTGGAAGCCATCCGAGCCTAGGGACTTTTCTCCTTCAAAGGAAAAAATAACCTTCTTTATTTCAATTATATTTGTTACTTGTACAATTTTTGACTCTATTATATCAATTTGATCCTTAATTCTCTTTGTTGATATGGGCAATTCAGGACAAAATTGGCACACTACAACTGCTTCATCAACATTCTTATAAAAAAGAATTAGGCCTTCTTGCAACTAGATATGTGCCTTAGCACATATGTCTATCATTTATTGTAGCATATTGTCTTCCAACTTATTCTCTACAACTTTTATAATTATGGCTTCCGATTCAAAAGCATGTTGTTTGAAAAATTCAAGCAACAGCTGTATCCACTTCACACTAGAAAAAAGAATCATCCACTTGTATCTCCATAAGTCCTTCATGTGGGACCTTCACCACATCATATATCAACTATGTTCTTAGCAGATGCGAATTTAACTCCTTATGGTTAGAAAGGTGAAGGATGTCACCCAAATGGAGTTTGTATAAGGGATTCGATTGGGAAAGGTTCACCTGACCTTGTGATATATGTATGTGTAGTACCTCAGTTGTAACAAGTTCAAATTACATCTAATGACTCAATAAATCTAAGAAAAAATCTTTTGGAGGACTAGAAGATTCACCACTTAGGTCCACATTATTCTCTAATTTAGTCTTCTTCTCCTCTACCTACTTCTTCCCAAAACTCTTCTCCTTCTTTGAAGTATTTTTTGTTATCTCTGAACTCTTATCCAGAGTCTTATCTAGTGCAACTTCAACGTCAACAACCTTAGAAGCACTTAATATTATGTCTGGAAGAGATGTGTCAACCAAACTTAGGACATACTACTTGATACAATTTCCACCATCTCAACATTCTTCATTTGCATATTTGATTAGCCTCTGTATATAATTTAGATATTGGCCCATAAGGGTATTGACCTTTTCCTTTATCTTAAAACTGCTTCCTAGAGATATGAAAATCTTAGCTTTTTCTTTACATTTTAGGGAACCATGTACCTTGTATAATACAAATGTTTGGATATTTGATTCTTTTAGCATTGCATCCTTCCTCCTTTTATTCAATGTTTCCCTTGAATTCTTCTAAATCTTATCATAGATGTCATCTTCATGCAAGTCAAATGTAATCATGTGTTGGATAATAGATTTTTATAGTAATCAAATGTAATAAAGTGTTTGATAATAAATTTTGAGCTATCATGAATTAGTTTATTTCTTTACAATGTAATGTATTTTCATTTCTGCAGTAGATTAGACACTTAGGCAAATTTCTTGTTTATTCTTCTAAGTGTTGTCATCAATGCCAAAGGGGAGATTGTTGGCATTTGGTGAAGATGATCCGAGTGTTGATCATGATAATGTATTAGGGTGTTGTCATTGCTGGAAATAAGATCTATTGGGAGTATGAGATCATATTTACCGGTGGTGTTGAAGGATCAATTAATGAATTGACTAAGTGTTCAGTCAACCGTGCTAAAGACAAAATGCAAGGAACAGTCAACCGTGCTAAAGACAAAATGCAAGGAACAGTCAACCAGATCTAGAATTTGAGATTGAGTTAAGACGTGAGATCATACACTTAACATATACAAAGGAATATACTGCTACATCTATGATCACATTAGTTAGTTTATAATGTAGCAAGTTATTGATGATTTAAGTGACACTTGCAGAAGAACAGAGGACAGACAAAGTCTGTTTGGTTAGATCAGATAACCGGTCACTTTAATGTTATAAATGTTTGGTTTTTGATTTTTTTAATGTTGTGTTTACTTTATTAAGTTGACCAATGCATTTTGGAATGATTGAATTTGAGTTTTATGTCAGTGGGTAAAATGTTTTAGGGCAAAATGTTGAATTTGATAAAGTTGTTATAGTTGAGATTTAGGGTTAATGAGGCAATGTTTAGATGACACAATAAGAGATTGTGATTGTGTGAAGTTGTTGGATGCTTAAGGAGGCACTTTGATCAGATTTGAAGTGGATATGTCAGACAAAGAGTGTCATTATCAGATCAGTTATTCTTGAGTATTTCTCAAGGCAAGCCCTAACAGGTTTGTAGCTTAAATCCTTTAACAAGGTCACTCCTAATAGAGTGAGTAGGATATTTAACAGGATCTGAAGCATGAATCCTCTAACAAGGTAACTATAATAAGGAGTTTGAAATTGTTTAACAAGGTAGTTCTTAACATGACTTGTATTAGCTCTTAACCGGGCTTAAGATACTCTTAACCAAGTATGCCATTAATGGGGTGTTTGTAATTGCTCCTAACAAGGAAGATTTCTTTGGTGTACTAGTGATTTTTTTTTATACCATTCCACATGTGGTTTTCTCCCTCTATGAAGGGATTCCACGGGAAAAACCTTGTGTGTTAAGTCTACATTGTGTGAATGCTTTACTTGTTAAGTTTCTACATAGTATTTTCATTTGCATGTTGTGTATTGTGGAGTCTATTAAAGAAGAGTTTCAGATTTGTGATTGCACTGATTCACCCCCCTCTTAGTGCCTTTAAATACTAACACATAACTCCTAAATTCCCCCTTAGATACTCAAAAGTATCTGCACAAAGGTTTTATGAATATACCTACTATCTATTCCTTTGTGGGTACATACTCAAGTTTTACTCACCATCCAACACCTTTTCTTTGATAAAATGACATCTAATAAATATATGCACACTGGTATTATTAGACATTATTAAGATAGGTTCTTCAAAAGAAACACCAATAGCCTTTAAAATCTATTTCATCCACAATACCTGAGTATAACAAGAGGATTCTACAATGTATTTTGATTCAGCAGTTGATAAAGTTAAAGAATCTTACTTTTTTCTTGACTAAGAAACTAACCAAGAGCCAAGAAAGTAACCTCCACAACTGGTACTCCTTCTATTATCCAAATATCCTACCCAATCTGTATCAGTATAATATGTCAGCGTAAAAGATGGACCTTTTGGATGCCACAAACCAAACCCTTTTGTCCCTTTCAAATATCTGAAAATTCTTTATACGACCATATAAACATGTGATTATTTTTGTTCTTTCTATAATTTGGCTGCCAAAAACATTGCATACATAATATTTGGTCTAGAAGTAGTTAGGTACAACAATTTTCTAATCATTGATCTATAGTTAATTGCATATGCTTTCAGTGACTCATCTTCCTTAGTTAACTTACAACCTGTAAAAATTGGAGTACAAACAAGTTTGGAATTCTCCAAGCCAAATTTATTAAACAATTCCTTGACATACTTGGATTGAGAAATAAATATGCCTTTGCTACTCTGATTTACCTATAATCTAAGAAAAAAATTCAACTCCCCTATCATAGACATATCAAATGCTTTATGCATTTCCTCTACAAATCTATTTCACAAATCATCCTTGCCACCAAAAATAATATCATCAACATATACAAAAATAACCAGAATCTGATTTGAATCTATCTTGTAATACATATTTTTATTGACAAAACCTTTTTGAAACTTTTGTCCAATCAAATATCTGTCTAGTCTTCTATACTAGGCTCTTAGTGCACAATTCAAGCCATACAATGCTTTCTTCAATCTACATGTTGCTTCTGGTTCTTCTTCTGATCTAAAACCTTCTGGTTGCTCAATGTAAACCTATTTCTTCATCTCTCCATTCAAAAATGTTGACTTCATGTCCATGTGATAAACTTTGAAATCCTTATGTGTTACAAAAGATAGTAATATTCAGATAGCTTCCATCCTATAAATAGGAGCATATGTCTCCTCAAAGTCAATTCCTTCAATCTGAGTGTAAACTTTGCACACCAACCTTTCTTTGTTCCTTATTACATTTCCATTTTCATCCAACTTGTTTCAGTACACCCATTTAGTTACAATCACATTCTTATTTTTCGGTCTGGGCACAAGTTCCTAGGTCTGATTCTTCTCAATCTAATCAAGTTCTTCCTTCATAACATATACCCAATTTGGATCATCACATGATTCTTTTATAGATTCAGGTTGAATCTATGAAAGTAGATACAACAAAGCATGATCTTGTGTTTCTCTACTTTTGGTAACAACTCCTGTATTCTTATCACCAATAATTTAATTCTTAGAATGATTTCTCTGTAGATACCTTGGTTTCTTAGTTGTAGATGTCAGTTTTGGTTGAGTCTCATCTACTTCTTTCTTACTATATTTTTCTCTATCCTCTGTATCATAATCATAGTCAATATGTCTCTTAGGAGCCATCTGAAAATATTCATAAACATTCACATTCACACTTTTCATAATTTTATTCAATCTTTTGTTGTAACAACGACAAGCCTTACTTTTTGTAGAGTATCCTAAAAATATACCTTCGTTTTCTCTACAGTCAAATTTGCCAAGATTGTCTTTATCTTTTCAAATACAATATTTTCTTCAAAAAAATTTAAAATACTTAACTGTAGGTGCTCTTCCATGCCATAAATTGTATGACGTCTTTCCATATTTCTTTTGGTACAGAACTCTATTCAATATGTACACAATATTATGTACTACTTGTCTCTAGTAGATATCCGATAAACTTGCTTCTTTCAACATTATTCTTATTTCCTCCTAAATTGTTTGATTCATCCTTTCCACTACTCCATTTTCCTATGGTGTTCTAGCCACATAAAATTATCTCTTAATGCCATGTTTCTCACAGTAACTTTCAAACATATCAGATTTGAATTCTCATCCTTTATTAGATCTTAAACATTTAATCCTTCTACCACATTCATTTTCAACTCTATCCTTAAATATTTTAAATTTCTCAAATGCTTCAGACTTCTCTCTAAGAAATGCAACCTAAGTCAATCTTGAATAATCATCAATGAAAAGTATAAAGTATCTCTCACCTTGAAAAATCCTTGCTCTAGTAGGCCCACAAATATTAGTGTGTACTAACTCCAGTAAACCAGTAGATGAATAATATTTTGCTTTGAATTATTCTCTCATTTTTTTCTTTCTTGACGTCCCTTAAAGATCAAATTATCTGGTTTTCATAATCTAGGTAAGTCTCTTATTTCTCGAGATGAACTTATTCTTACCAGATTATAAAAATTGATGTGACACATCCTCTGGTGCCAAAGCTAATTATCATTAGTCTGAGATAGAAAACAACAACCTTCCAAAGCTCCTTCAAGCTGGTACATGCTTCTTCTTGTCCCTTTTCCAACTAGAATCACATCTTCAGATCTCTTCCAAACCTCACACTATTCATTCTTGTGAATGAAATCATATCCATTCTCACACATCTGTCCAACACTCAAAAGATTGTGATACAAACCCTTTACATAATATACATTGTCAGTGTCATTCCTTCCATTAAAAGTAATATATCCTTTATAGATAATGTAAGAAGCATTATCATTACCAAATCTAACAAGACCACCATCATATTTATCAAGTGAAACAAAGTTACTTTTTTTACAGACATTTGATGGGAACAACCACTATTAATTAACCATTCATTTTTATTTCTTCTAATATATTTAAAGAAGTTTATAGTGAAACCACAATTAGAGAATCCTTGATGAGGACTGTCTAAACTATGTAGCGAGAGTAACACAATGGAAATAAGAACAAGGAGTTGAGAGAAAGCCAGATCAAAAGTTCACATTATTAGAAAATTCAATTATAATTAGTCAGCAACATACAAGCTTACATTCCAAGCAAACATGAATGATTACAAATCAGATATCCATATTATATCCTTTATGTGGATCTATGAATCCTCAATGATAATATCTATCAACTAAAGGAACAAATACAAAAATATGTAGATGTTCACAAAGAAACCAAGTTGGCCAAGATCAATCACAGTCTCTAAGACATGAAACATAACATGTAGAATAGGTAAGGAGCTAAATCATGAATGAATCCCACACAAATTAATAGAATGAAGTGCATACCAAAAGGGATGTCGACCAAGAGTCCAAGAAAATCAAATGATACACCAAGGAGGTGCACAAACCAAGGAAAAGGTTCATGAGATCATAGAGCTCCATCAAGCTGAGAATATGAGGAACATATAGGTCAAGATCATAAATCATAAATATCTCCACTAAGAAGAATTGGATCAAAGTGCGCACCCAAGGGAAGATCAAACATGGGCCAAGGAACATACCATGAGTTCTACGATAGAAAATAAACCAACACAGAAGGATGTTGAACCAAATACAAAACTGAATGGAACATGAACAAACCTAAAACAAATTTTTTTTGGTTGATGCAAGATTTACAAGAACCCAAGGATGCTCCTACATCAGAATCCCAGGGTTATTGAAAAGTGAGCCTCTCACTTTGACAGGGCTAAAGGAAAACCAAGAAGGTCTACCTCAGCCTAAGAAATCCAAGAAGAATCTTCAATTGGTATGTCCTTCCACTTCACAAGGTATTCAAAGTATTGTCTACCTCTTGTGCTTCTACTAATTCTATGATCCAATACGTCTTCAATCTCATCCAATTGCTTCTTAGGAAATTGATTTTCCAAATATGATCCATTATCATCATTGAATTCTACTCTATGATACTCATATAGATATGCAATATTGAATATAGGTGACATTTCCACATTCTCTGGTAACTCCACTTCATATGCATTACCTGGATCAAACTTCCTTGAGATCTTACATGATCCAAACTTCCTCATCTTTAACTTATTATATGTTTTAACTAGAAATATACATTTCTTCAGATACACCATCACTTCATCCCCAACTTGGAATTCCTTATGTCTCCTTTTCTCATTTGGCTTCTCTTTATACCTCTGATTCATATCTTCCAAATACTGCTTTACTTGATTGTGCAATGACTTCATGTGTTCTGCAAATTATTTTTCTTCTCCACTCCTTTTATCATCATGGATGATGTCCCTTAATTCTGATACATCTTTCAGGTTCATGCCTATAACAATATCAAATGGTGTTCTCCATGTGCTTCGATTGATTAAATTGATGTATGCAAAATCTTCTTGAGAAAGTATCAAATCCCAACTTCCATCCTTTTCTCCAACCAAACATCTCAATAAATTTCCAAAAATTCTATTCACTACCTCTATTTGTCCATCTATTTGTGGGTGAAAAGTACAACTAAACATCAAACATATATTTATCTTCTTCCAAAGTGTCCTCCAAAAGTAACCAACAAACTTTTTATCCCTGTCTGAAACAATGCTTCTAGGTAATCCATGCAATCTCACAACCCCTTTGAAAAATAGATGTGCTACATGTACTACATCTATTGTCTTCTTACAAGGTATGAAATGTACCATTTTAGAAAATCTATCCACAACCACAAATATAAAATCATTCCCTCTTTGTGTCTTAAGTAAACCTAATATTAAATCCATGCTTATATATTTCCAAGGTCTCTTTGGTAGTGTCAAAGGCTTATCAATCCAAAATTTTGACTACTTCCTTTTGCAACTTGGAAAAATTTACATATCTGAAGAAACAAATCCTAACATGCTTATGAATTTGAGGCCAAAAGTAGTTCTCACTTACCAAAGCCACTATTTTATCAATGCCAAAGTATCCTGGTAAGCCTCCGCTATGATTTTATTTTATTAGATTCTCTCTCATAGAGATCTTAGATATGCGTAACTAATTTACTGTGAACAACATCCCTTCTTGAAGCAAATAATCTAGCCACTTACTTTTTTCCACAACAACAGGGTCTTCGCAAGATTTCCAAGGTTCGTTAATATCAGGGTTTTCCTCGTACAAGGTCTTAAATTCATCAAATCCTAACACTTCAACTCTCATCTTTGTTATAAAATTTATTCTCCTCCTCAGGTAAACAACAACCTTGTTTGACTTCCCACTCCTTTTATTAAAAACAAAGGTTATAATTTTGCAAAAACTCTACCCATCCAATGTGTCTCTGATTCAATTTACCTTGACTGCTCAAACACTGCAAAGCTTGATGATTCATATAAACACCTCCTTAGGAAACAAGTAATGTCTCCACTTCTTCAAGGCTTGAATTATGACATATAAATCCTAATCATACATTGAATATCATTTCCTTGAATCATTCAACTTCTGACTAAAATAAGCACCATGTCTTCCTTCTTCACTCAATATTAGTCCTATTGCATTCCCACTTGCATGACAATCAAATTGGAATACTTTACTAGAATTAGGTAGGGCTAACACAGGTTTTTCAGTCACCTTTTGTTTTAACAATTCAAAACTTCCTATTTTCTCCATATGTCTATTTGAAATTGAAAGGAAACTAAGTGTGCGGAAAATAGTTCCCTACGCTAAACTCCTGAGAAGAGGATTGTGCAAATTCAGATTTAACCCTTATTAATTATAGAATGATAATAAAATAACATGCATACATAGAAAAATGAGAATGACACAATGATTTACCCTGGGGAAAACCTTTCGGTAAAAAACCCCAGCACCCCAAAACCTGCACAATGTATTAATCAAAACTATTACTGTTTACAATACACTTGCAATGCAAGTTCTTCCAGGAGATAATCAACACTTGAAGACAAATCTGGTAGCATAACAACATACCAACAATACACTAACTTCACTTCTAATTCACAACCCTAAAAACACTTATATCATGCGCTTCCCTTTTTAGGGCAACTTCCAAAAGGCAGCCGTATTAGGGTTTTACCATTCTCTGAGAAAATAGGCACCCAAATTTTTTTTTGGGACGATGCCCCAAACCCCACGGTTGCATAAGAGTGTATAATACTCAACATGATCAGTTGCCACATGTCTTGCATGTCTTCACCCGTCATTGAATCTTTCACAATTAGCTCTTACAAATATTAATGACCATCATAGGAATCCGTCATAACCGTTTCAGTCATGATTACCTTACACAATGTCCAAAGTGCCAACATTTGGAAAATAACCTCTACCATAGAAAAGGGATGCCTAGATCCACCTAGACCAAGTTTGATCATCCTTATCATCTTCCAAGTGGAGTGAAAACACATGTCCACTCAACTAAATGACAGAACGAATATCAAACTTAAATACATTATTTGCAAACAATTAATTATAAAATAAATAATATCAAATGTAAGAAAATATACAAGGTTGAGACACCTTATTCCTAACAGAAATCCTTTCTATCTCCTCTCATTATCTCAACCATAGGGTTGTAAACTGACCTAAAATTCCTAATGAACTTTTTGTAGAAACTATCCAATCCATGAAATGATCTTACCTCTCCTATGATTTTTGGTGTAGGCCATTCAACAATTGCTCTTACCTTCTTAGGGTCCATCTTTAATCTATCCGCAGAATCACAAATGCCAAGTATCTACAAAGTAATTTCATTTTTCCAACTGGAATCACATCTCCAAATCTCTTTTGAATCTCACATCCTTCATTCTTGTGAATAAAATCACATCCATTCTCACACATTTGTCCAACACTCAAAAGATTGTGATACAGACCCTTTACATAATATACATTGTCAGTGTTATTCTTTCCATCAAAAGTAATAGATCCTTTGTTGATAATGTTAGAAGCCTTACCATCACCAAATCTAATGGGATCACCATCATATTTGTCAAGTGAAACAAAGTTACTTTTATCTCCAAACATATGATGAGAATAACCACTATCAATTAACCATTCATTTTTATTTCTTCTAACATATAAAGCAGTTTCTAGTGCAACCACAATAGGAGAATCCTCGATGAGGACTATCTAAGCTATGCAGCAAGAGTAACACAATGGAAATAAAAACAAGGAGTTGAGAGAAAGCTAGATCAGATATCCACATTATCATAAAATTTAATTATAAATGGTCAGCAACATACAAGCTTACATTCTAAGAAAACATGCATGATTACAAATCAGATATCCATATTATATCCTATATGTGGATCCATCAATCTTCAATGTTGAGAGCTATCAACTAAAGGAACAAATACAAAAATATATACACGTTCACAAAGAAACCAAGTTGGCCAAGATCAATCACAATCTCCAAGACATGAAACATAACATGTAGAATAGGTAAGGAACTAAATCATGAAGAAATTCCACACAAAGGAATAGAATGAAGAACACACCAAAAGGGAGGTTGACCAAGAGTCCAGGAAAATCAAATGATACACCAAGGAGGTGCACAAACCAAGGAAAAGGTACACAAGATATGAGAGCTCCATCAGGCTAAGAATGTGAGGAATAGATAGGTCAAAACTATAAATCATAAATATCTCCACTAAGAAGAATTGGATCAAAGTGCACACCCAAGGGAAGATCAAACATGGGCCAAGGAACATGCCACAAGTTTTGCAACAGAAAATGAACCAACACAGAGGGACGCCAAACCAAATACAGAACTGAATGGAACATGAACAAACTGAAAACAAAATATTTTTGGTTGATGTAAGATTTCCAAGAAACCAAGGATGCTCCTACATCAGACTCCTAGGGTTTTTGAAAAGTGATCCTCTCACTTTGATGGGGCTAAAGGAAAACCAAGAAGGTCTACCTCATCCTAAGAAATCCAAGAAGAATCTTCAACTGGTTTGTCCTTACACTTCACAAGGTATTCAAAGTATTGGATGCCTTTTGTGTTTCTACTAATTCTGTGATCCAAGATGTATTCAATCTCATCCATTTGCTTCTTAGGAAATTGCTTTTTCAAATATGATCCACTATCATCATCAAATTTTTCTTTATGATACTCATATAGATATACAATATTGAATATAGCTGACATTTCAATATTCTCTGGTAACTCCACTTCATATGCATTACCTGAATAAAAAATTCTAAAGATCATACCTGAATAAAAATTTCTAAAGATCATATATGGTCCAAAATTCCTCATGTTTAACTTATTATATGTGCTAACTGGAAATATACCTTTCTTCAGATATGCCATTAGTTCATCCCGAACTTGGGATTCCTTTTGTCTCATTTTCTCATCCGGCTTCTCTTTGTTAGGAATAGAAGATGAAAAGATAATAGTTACAAAAAAATATAACCAATAATTCAAAGTAATAAATCATGCATAAGTAGAACAAGAAGACATAGATTTAACGTGGTTCTCTCAATCCTGGGCTACGTCCACCAAACAGAGAGTCCAATTTTGTTATCTAGTATTTCAATCGATTACAACCAATGATTCCTTACAACTCAATATCATTGCAAATACTACAATACATATTCACACTAACCAACCATAACCCTAAAACCATTTTTATTATAAAAAAACCCTAACACTTAAATGTGCTTGATGGGTCAACCTAGGAAAATGGTTGATAATTCAACCAAAAAATGCTTGATGAGTTAACCAAGAATTGTAGAAGAGTGTACAGTACTTGCCTTATTAGTCACCACAGATCAAAAATATCTCACTTGGAGACTGATCATGCACCACACTTAACAATCTCCCACTTAGAGACTGATCCTGTAGCAATACCGCTACCCCTGTAGCTCCCAGTGGAAAGAAACACCCTAGACTCTGTTGTTCTATTTTATTGTTTTAGTATTGAAGACCAACCGAAGATGAAGAGTTCAACTTCTCCCTTATCACTACCTTTGTAAACATATCCACTAGATTTTCATCTATATGTATCTTTTCTAGCCTTAACCATCCATCATCCAATACCGACCGAATGAAGTGATACCTCAACTGTATGTTTTTTTGTCTTTGAATACAAGACAAAATTCTTAGCAAGATGAATGGAAAGGAGTCCATTTCTTATATCATTCCATCCTCCCACTAAACCTTGGTATCTAGCTGCATAGCTTCATCATAACATTCAGGCTTACCAGTATCAGTCAATAAAATAGAATACAAAGAGGGAGAAAACTTGTCAGGAGGTCTACTTAGCCTTAAAGATCATCTAACATTCATTGGAGTTTATGGTATTTGTTGTTGCGGATCATAAGGAATCACTGGAAAATCATCTTTAGGAGTATCATTCAACTCTACATTATCATTTTATTTCTTCTCATGCTGCTGCAACTGATCTTTGTACAACACTTTCTCATGAAATATGACATCCCTTCTTATCACAATTTTATGATTCTCAAAATCCCAAAGTATATAACCTAACTCATCAATTCCACATCCAACAAATACACATTTCTTTGATTTAGCTTCTAGCTTTAGAATGTTTATGAGCAAATGATTCACAACCAAAGGTTTGGAGAAAAGAATAACTCACCTTCTTACCCCTCCATGCTTCCTCTAGAATACTAGAACCCAAAGGAGTAGAGGGGCCTCTATTAAGCAAATAAATAAAATTGTTTACAGCCTTTGCCCACATGTTTAAGGGTGGCCCAATATGTAACCTCATAATCCTTGCATGCTCCATTATTATCTAATTTATGCGTTCAACCACTCCATTTTCTTGTGGATTTCTTGGAACTATTTTCTACCTACAAATACCACTAGAGGAACAATAATATTAAAGTTCTCTGCTGCAATATTCACCACCATTATCAGATCTGAGACATTTTAGTCTTTTACTAGTCTCATTCTCAACCAAGCTTTTCCATTTTTTAAAATTTTCACATACCACCTAAGGAAATAAATCCATGCTTTCCTAGGTGCATCATCAATGAATGTAACATAATACAAAGAGACACCAAGGGAAGATACCTGAGCTGGTCCCCATACATCTGTATGCACAAGCTCCAACTTTTTATCTTTCTTTTCCTTCTCACCCTTCAAAAAAATCTCTTATGTTTTCCATACACACAACTTTCACAGAAATCCATATTGACACATTTTAGTCCTAGTAAAACTTTCTTTGAATGAAGTAATTTCATACCTTTTTCACTCATGTGCCAAAGTTTGTTGTGCCATAGTGTTGTTTCAGAATCCACAGCAACCGGTTCATGTTCTACCTGCTCAACTACAGCAATTGTTCCTAAACATTGAATTTTCTCTATACCAATTAAGGTAGAAGGAACAATAAGACCTACACAAAGATATAAGGTGCCTACTTTCACACCTTTTTCTACTAATAAGGAACCTTTTGAAACCTTCCAATTTTTATCATTAAAAGTAACTGTGCAACCTTTGTCACCTAGTTGCCCTGTTGAAATTAGATTCCTACTCAACCTTGGAACGTGTCTTACCTCTTGTAGCAGCCAATAATTCCCATTCTACAACTTAACCTTAATTATTGCATTCCCAACAATCTGACAAGGTTCATTATCTCACAAATAAACCAACACAAAATCCCCTTGGACATAATCAAGAAAATAAATCCTATGGGGTGTAGCATGAAATGAGGCCCTTGAATCTAGAACCCATGAATCATCAACATTTTCAAGGGAAAGAAGAAAAATGTCCTTATCCTCTATAGATTTATTAATTACCACATTTGCCTCCTTATTTCCTTCTTGTTTGTCTCCTTCTTTATTCTTCCAAGAGCAACAATATTTCTTCTTATTACCTAGTTTCCCATAGCACCAACAATAATTTGGTCCTCTTGATTGAGACCTCTTACCCTTTGATTTTCCTCATGATTTCCCATGATTTCCAAAATTGTTTCCTCTATCTCTTGGTCTGCCTCTTCTTTCTGCAATCAATACACTACCTGAAGTAGATCCTCTTGAGATTTTCCTACGAATTTCCTCACTCAGAATAACACCAACATCATCATCAAATTTTAGGATATTTGAACCAGACACATAGTTGCTAAAAACCATTACCAAGCCATTCCATCTTTCAAGCAAAGAACACAAAATCAAAAGAGCCTTAATTTCTTCATCAAAACTAACATTAATAGAAGACAATTGATTGGTAACTGTATTAAACTCATTTAAATAATTAGAAATAGACCCACCTTCTACCATCTTCATGTTAAATAAATGCTTCATAAGAAATACCTTATTCGAAGCAAAAGACTTTTCATATAACTTCACTAAGGTTTCCATCAACTCTTGAGTTGTCTTCACTTTTGTAATATTAAATGCCACCGATTGTGCCAGACATGAATGAATACTATGAAGTTCCTGCCTATCCAAGATATCCCAATCCTCATCAGACATTCCTGTCAGTTGCTTGGATTTTCCTCCCAATGGTTGCCATAAATCCTTCTGATAGAGATAGTCCTCCATTTGCATTTTCCATAACTAAAATTTATGCTCATTAAACTTCTCAACCTTCAGCTTACCCTCGTCTTCCATTACTCCCACTTGAATTTGAGACTCCCACTAAACCATGAGACCTTCCTACAGAGGATAACTGAAAACAACCTTGCTCTGATACCACTTGTTAGGAATAAAAGACAAAAATCTAGCAATTACAAGAGAATATAACCAATAATGCAAAGGAATAAAGTACACATAAGTAAAACAAGAAGACATAGATTTAACGTGGTTCACCCAATCTTGGGCTAGGTCCACCAAACAAAGAGTCTAATGTTATTATCCAGTATTTTAATTGATTAAAACCAACAATTCCTTAAAGCTCAAAACCGTTGCAAATTCTACAATATTTCTTCACACTAACTAGCCATAACCCATTTTTCTTATATAAAAACCCTAACCCTAAAAAATTCTTGATGGGTCAACCTACGGAAATGGTTAATGAGTCAACCCAAAAAATGCTTGCTAAGTTAACTAAAAATCACAGAAAAGTGTACTGTACTTGCCTTATCAGTCACCACAGATCAACACTCTTTATACCTCTGAGTCATATCTTCCAAATACTGCTTTACTTGATTGTCCAATTACTTTGTGTGTTCTACAAATTCTTTTTCTTCTACACTCCTTTTATCATCATGGCTGATGTCCCTTAATTTTGATACACCTTTCGGGTTCATGCCTGTGAAAATCTCAAATGGTGTTCTCCCTGTGCTTCGGTTGACTAAATTGTTGTATGCAAACTCTACTTGAGAAAGTATCAAATCCTAACTTCCATCATTTTCTCCAACCAAACATCTCAATAAATTTCCAAAACTTTAGTTCATTACCTCTGTTTGTCCATCTATCTGTGGGTGAAAAGTAGAACTAAACATCAAATATGTCTTCATCTTCTTCCAAAGTGTCCTCCAAAAGTAACCAACAAAATTGGTATCTCTATCTGAAACAATGATTCTAGGTAATCCATGCAATCTCACAACCCCTTTGAAAAATAGATATGCTACATGTACTACATCTGTTGTTTTCTTACAAGGTATGAAATGTACCATTTTAGAAAATCTATCCACACCCACAAATATAGAATCATTCCCTCTTTGTGTCTTAAGTAATCCTAATATTAAATCCATTCTTATATCTTTCCAAGGTCTCTTTGGTAGTGTCAAAGCCTTATCAATCCAACATTTTGACTGCTTCCTTTACAACTTGGAAAACTCTACAACTCTAAAAAAAATTCTAACTTCCTTATGAATTTGAGGCCAAAAGTAGTTCTCACTTACCAAAGCCACTATTTTATCAATGCCAAACTTTCATGGTAAGCATCCACTATGATTTTATTTTATTAGATTCTCTCTCATAGAGCTCTTAGATATGCACAACTGATTTCCCCTGAACAACATCCCTTCTTGAAGGAAATAATGTAGCCACTTACTTTTGTCCACAACAACAGGGTCTTTGCAAGATTTCCAAGGTTCGATAAAATCAAGGTCTTCCTCATACAAGGTCTTCAATTCATAAAATCCTAACACTTCAACTCTCATCTCTATTAGAAAATTTATTCTCCTACTCAGAGCATCAACAACCTTATTTGACTTCCCACTCCTTTGCTTCAAAACAAAATTTATAACTCTGCAATAACTCTACCCATCTCATGTGTCTCTGACTCAATTTACCTTGACTATTAAAATAATGCAAATCTTGATGATTGATATACAACACCTCCTTAGGAAACAAGTAATGTCTCCACTTCTTCAAGGCTTGAATTATCACATATAAATCCTAATCATATATTGAATATCGTTTCCTTGCATCATTCAACTTCTCACTAAAATAAGAAACATGTCCTCCTTCTTTACTCAATACTAGTCCAATTGCATTCCCACTTGCATCACAGTCAAATTGGAATACTTTACTAGAATCAGGTGGGATAATACAGGTGGGATAATACAGGTTGTTCAATCACCATTTATTTTAACAATTCAAAACTTCTATTTTCTCTAAATGTCTATTTGAAATCCTTTATATCTCCTCTCATTGTCTCATCCATAGGGTTGTAAACTAGAATAAAATTCCTAATGAACTTTCGATAGAAACTATCCTATCCATGAAATGATCTTACCTCTCCAATGATTTTTGGTGTAGTCCATTCAACAATTGATCTTATCTTCTTAGGGTCCATCTTCAATCTATCTACAGATATCACAAATCCCAAGTATCTATAAAGAATTTTCCTTTTTTCCAACTAGAATCACGTCTCCAGATCTCATTCGAACCTCACATCTTTCATTCTTGTGAATAAAATCATATCCATTCTCACACATATGTCCAACACTCAAAATATTGTGATACAAACCCTTTACATAATATACATTAGCAGTATTATTCTTTCCATCAAAAGTAATAGATCCTTTGTTGATAATGTAAGAAGCCTTATCATCACCAAATCTAACAGGACCACCATCATATTTATCAAGTGAAACAAATTTACTTTTATCTCTAGACATATGATGAGAAAAACCACTATCAATTAACCATTCATTTTCATTTCTTCTAACATATAAATCTGTTTCTGGTATAACCACAATAGGAGAATCCTTGATGAGGATTGTCTGAACTATGCATCAAGAGTAACACAAAGGAAATAATAACAAGGAATTGAGATAAATCTAGATCAAACATTCACATTATCATAAAATTCAATTATAATTGGTTATCAACATAAATTTTTTTGTTCCAAGCAAATATGCATGATTACAAACCAGATATCCATATTATATCCTTTATGTGGATCCATGAATCCTCAATGTTGAGATGTTATGGCTAGTGTAGGATCTTTTCTCAACATGCCTCCAGATGTGTCACATTGTGAATTCTCAAAAAACTCATGGTCCCTGCCTTTGAAGTTACCACGTCTAAGATTGTGTGACAAATTGTTGGTCAAAATTCTCCCTTGTACCAAGATATATAAGCCTAATTAACTATCCAAACCACCCCTCTAGACTTGTCCTAGAAACAAAAAAATATCCTTGATAAGGAAAGCCTCCCAATACACTATCATTGCAAATACACTTTATTGACGTAGTTTGGATGGAACACTCCTTAGATGTCTCAACTTAGAAGAATCCAAAGAAATGCTATTAGAAGTACACGAGAGCATTTGTGGTGCACATTCTAGTGACCTAACCTTATCAAAGAAACTTTTAAGAATTGGGTATTATTGGCCTGAAATGCAAACATGTTCTTTCCTATATGTACACAAATTTAGAAAGTGTTAGATACATGGGAACCTTGTCCATGCATCTTCTCAAGAGCTTCAACCACCAACATTATTGTGGCCCTTTTTGCAATGGGGTTTTGACCTAGTTGGCAAGATTCATCCCTTATCCTTTGATGTTCATAAGTACAAATCACATCCACCGAGTACTTTAAAAAGTGGGTTGAAGAAATTACAATGACCTACACCACTGGAAAATAGATTTCCAAGTTTCTTTTTAACTATATCATAAGTTGGTACGATAACGACCAGGCTAAGGCTACAAATTAAACCATTATAAAAATTTAGAAAAAGATAGTCAATGAAGTTGGTTGGGATTGACATCTCCAACTCAACTCCACCTTATGGGTATATTGTAATAGATTTCGTACACCTATAAGAGCCACTCCATACTTACTAGTGTAGGGTACCAAAGTTATGTTTCCAATAGAGGTTGAGCTCCAATCATTGCGCGTATCACTTCAGCACATCATTTCAGATGAGGATTACAAAGTATCTCTACTACAAGAACTAGAGTTTCTTGATGAAAAGAGACAAAATGAACTAACACATTTGTAAGCATATCAGAAAAATCTCACGAGAAGTTACAACAAAAATTTCATTCCCAGAGATTTTGAATTCGGTGACCTAGTACAAATGGAAAATCAGAAAAACCAAATGGAAAGAGAAAAACCAGGAAAGTTTGAACCAAACTGGTTGGGTCCTTACATCATTACATCTGTCTATGGATCTGAGCATATCAGATATCCATATCAAAGGGCTAGCCTCTATCAGATCCCATCAACATCTTGTATCTATGCAATTACTATTCATAGCTGTCAGCATAGACCAATTTCAAAAATGCAAAAAAAAGTAAAAAGTAAAATAAAAAAAGCAAACCTGGCAATCAGACATCTTCGGTGACACAAAAATAGAAATGCAAGAGAAATAAATTTGTCCTATGGTGAAAACAACTTCAGTGGCGCCTTGGGAAAGTACCATGATTAAAACTAGGAAATATGGTGCCGTGTGTAGAGATCATTACTCTACCATCTATCATAAATCCAACCTGGTTTCACTTGTCATTTCACCTCATATTTTCATAAATAAACTTGTCATCGATTGAGATTTATAAATAGTCCTTGTCCTAACACCTCATAATCAACACAAAGTTAGTCCACCATGGTCATTTTGTAATAAAATGCCCATTCTATCTTGACTGGAGGCACTCCAATGTCATGATCCATCAAGCACTGAAAAATACAAAAAACACAACAATTTTTTTAGGAAAATAGCTAAAAATTGAAAAATGTCCTGAAAAAATCTCTAAAATTTTGAAAAGTCCTTCAAAATTTCAAAAAACATCAAAAAACATAAAAATATTCATTTAGGGCGACCATTTTTGGGGTGTCTATGATAAGGGCCTTCACTTATGTGATACATTGCACATACCTCGACTCCAAACATACAAACCCTATGGTGCACTAAAAACATTTGCAAAAAATTCCTAAATTTTTTTGTCATCAGACAACCAAAAAAAAAATTCAAAAAAATTGAGAAACTCAGTAATAAATCTCCTTTGTATATAAATACAATCCATTCAAATTTCAAATGAGGCATTGAAAGACATCATTCAACAAGTCTGAGCATTACCAGAACCAAGTCAAAATGGTCAAACTTATCAGCAAGACCTCAGTCAGATTGGTCACACTGTCTAATCTATCAAAAGACCCCTATATCAAAGTATTTTGTCAAAAAAATCATGTTTTCTTTGACAAGGAATGGAACACTAGAAATTAGACAGATCAGTCTTACATGCAATACCTTATACTTCATTAGATAGCATCAACAAAATGTCAAAATTTAATGTCTGAAACACTAACAAAAAAAAACACATAAATCAGTATGGTTGCTTACTGGTTGAGTCAAGTTGGTCTTATTATGTCTTGAATTTTACAAGTCATTTTCTTATGCATCTTCATGATTCCACTTAGTGATTAGAGATGTCGTAATGGTTCTTGAATTATGAATTAAAACCTCTATATGAAAAGGTTGATTCCGAGGATGATTGAGTGCTTTACCATCCTCTTCCGAGAAGGATAGGTAATGAGGGGAAGTTAAGTGATTGACCATGCTTTGGAACCGATCGACATCAAGATCTTTGGGCACATTAGTTTCCAAAAGAGCTGTCTCAAGGATCTCCTTATGTGATGGTGATAGTTTGAGCAATTCCAAAATGGAGATATGAGCAGGAGCTCATTGTAATTGATCAAATAGGTTATAGTTCACAACAGGGAGTGACAGAGCAATTTTCTTAGATGTTGCTGGTTTTCTTGTTGATGTAACAACTTGTTTAGATGCAGACGCTACTCCCTTAAGAGCACCCTTAGATTGATTGCGAGTAAAAACATTAGCAGACTCGACTTCCTTATCTCTTGTAACACTTGAAATGGATATTACCAAAATGTAAGATAAAATATAACACTTGGAATTGAAAAATGTTGATTAAAATGTAACGTGTTGGAATTGGATTGTGTTACTAAAAATAGATAAGGTATAGAAATGATTGATTTGATTTATAGATTGTTGGTGAATTGATTATCTTGAAATGTAAGGTGTTGAGGTGTAGATTTTTCTTTGAATTACCTAGATTGTATTAACCTTAATTGAATTGAATTGATTAGATGTTGTAATTGTGATTAAGGAGAAGATAAGATGTTCCTTTTCTATTCCCAAATGCACAAATGGGAGATCCAAGTTGATCAACCCAAGAGAAGGGTTAATGCACAAATGAATCAACTATTTGGAAAGGAAAATAACAAAGGAAATACCTTAAATTCT